>OY776678.1:42909105-43509105 GCA_963675555.1 Leptura quadrifasciata
GAAACTTGAAAATGTAACGTGAGAAAAGCTGCCCACGAGGCTGGTAAGGAATATATTTCAATTAGAAAGAAAGTAATTCCTGAGAAGCGTATAAAGACAATGAAAGATTGCAGACATAACTGCTTATTTAAATGCCAAAATAAAATTACTGAAGACGAAAGAAAAAGCATTTTCAATAAGTATTATACTTTAAACGAACATGGCAAAAGACTTTTTATATTATCTACAACAAAAAAATTTAACATTGAGCGTCACAGAAAAAACAAAAACGATGCGAACAGTAGAAGAAAACAATCATTTGCATATCATTTTCAAATTGGAAGTAATCAAATCCAGGTATGCAAAGTATATTATCTAGGAACTTTATGTATCAGTCAGACTCCAGTGTATACCGCCCATTCCTAGACAGACATTTCAAATATACCCGACACGCCGAAAGTCGGCAAACATATTAAACATAAAATACCTGATGAGGATGTCAATTTCGTGAAACAGCACATAGAGTCTTTCCCCAAGGTCGAGTCGCATTATTGCAGGGCTAACACACAAAGGGAGTACCTAGATTCTACCCTCAGTATAAAGAAAATGTACAGTCTATACGTTGAAAGTTGTATCGCTGCTCATAAGAATGCTGTAAAAGAGTCTTTTTACAGAAATATATTTTCTACAGAGTACAATTTATACTCTCATGTTCCAAAAAAAGATAGGTGTGACGTCTGTGAAGAGGTGAAATTAAGAAAAACTGAGAATACTCTAAGTGAAGAAAAGGCTAAAGAATATGAGAACCACATTAAAGAAAAAACTGCAACGAGAAATGAAAAAGAAAAAGATAGAGAACGCAAAAATACTCCATTTTTGGTGTTTGATCTGCAAAATGTTCTGCCGTGTCCCCAAGCAGAAATTGGCAACTACTATTACAAAAGCAAACTTAATATATATAATTTAACGGCAATATTGTCAAGTACAAAACAAGTTTACTGTGCTGAGTGGCATGAAATGCTCATGGGTAGAGCCGGCAATGACTTAGCTAGTGCTTTAATTAAAATTTTGGAAGCGGTTTTTGCAGACAACAAAACTTTAAAAAGTTTGATAGTTTGGAGTGACAGTTGCGTCCCACAAAATCGAAATTCTCATATGTCCTATGCTATAGCATATTTTTTAAAAATGAACCCTTCAATCCAGTCTATAACTATGAAATTTTCAACTCCGGGACATTCATGTGTCCAGGAGATAGATTCCGTGCATAGCTGCATTGAGAGGGTTCTAGCCAAAATTGAATATTTTTCACCAGTTTCACTCTTAAGAATTCTTCTAAAGATTAATTCTGCTAAGCCTTACAAGATTATACAGATGCGCACAGAAGACTTTAAAGATTATAAATCATGTACCTCTGCTTTTAATTATAGTCATACCTTTTTTAAAAGTAAAAGCTCTAAAATTTACAAATTCTTTTACCGAGGTAGAGTATAAAGTATCACACCAATCACTAAATTGGGAAAAAGTCTCAATAAGACCATTACAAAAGACCAGGTCAATGAATGTTATACTAAAAGCTTTAAAAGTTGCAAAAGAAAAGAAAACTCTATCTGCAGAAGAAATAAGAGCCATTAAAAGTATGTATCCTTGGATGCCACAAGTAGACAAAGAGTACTTTGAAGCAATATTGCCAAAATAATATAAGATCTTTTACCAATTTTTCTTAATAGTTTTAGTTAGTTTGGATCAGTTTAACATATTTTTGTATATTTAGTATTTTGATTTAGCCTAAATGAATGTGTTACAAAGTTGTATGTAACATTTTTTTAAAAATACATCGTTTTTTGAGATAACAAAGTTGTATGTGTTCTTTTCAGCACCAAAAAAACTAAAATCTAACAACTTTTTTTATACTTTTTTTACTAAATCCGTATAACAAGTAAGTCAATTTTAATAATTGGTAATTACAATAACATTACTTGCAGTAATGGAGGTGTTACATATATGAAAATTTTCTTTTTGCGATAACTCAAAACAAACATTTATGTACATACAATAGTATAACTCTAGGGTGACGATGAGTAAAATTATATTAGTGTAAAATACTAAAAGTAGGCTGGTGTCAAATTATAATCTGACAATATTACGTTGTTTCTTGCCTTTGAAATAATAAGATAATCATTTCTTATTACTTAATACTAGTATTTTTCTAACCAGATTTTAAAATGCATAGTTCTAGTAATGAGGAATAATATGCAGACATACATTTAATTTATGGTGAATGTAAAGGAAATGCTTCAGCGGCAAAAGAACGATATCGTCGTAAGTTCTCTATACGTACTGTGTCAAACGTTCGTACTTTTTCTAATATTCACTTGAGGTTAAAAAAAAGGAGGTGTTTTAAAAAAACAAGTCATGATTGTGATCGTCGGAGACAAATAGGAGATGCAATGGAGGCACACATATTAAATACATTATTTTGGTGAACATCCTGAATGTAGTATTAGACTAGCTGCTCATCAATTCCACACAACAAAAACATCAGTATGGAGGATTTTGAAAATATGAAAATGCAAGGACTTTACCCTTATCATTTACAGAGAATACAAGAGCTGTTCCCTCGTGACTTTCCAGTAAGACATGATTTTTGTAGAATTATACTTAGAAGCCATTACATTTTACAGTACTATTCACAGATGAATGCTGCTTTACTCGACGTGGAGATTTAAATATTTGTAACTAGCATTTATGGAGGGAGGGACGATAATCCTCACGCTGTTGTAAATGGAGGATGTCAATACAACTTTTCAATAAATATTTGGGCCAGAATTATAGACAATAAATTAATAGGGCCTTTTGAGTTACCAAACAGATTAAATGGTCCAGCTTATTTAAACTTTTTATAAAATGACCTGTATCAACTTATATACGATTTACCTCTTGGATTACGTCAAACACTTTGGTTTATGCAGAATGGTGCGCCACCTCATTATTCTTTAGACGTTCAAGAGTGGCTACCCTCAACATTTAGAAATCAATGGATTGGCAGGGGGCGAGAAGCCACAATTAAATGGCCCCTCGGTCCCCAGATATGAATGCACTGGACTTTTACTTTTGTGGCCACTTGAAAAATGTTGTTTACTCGACAACTGTCCCTAGCGTCGAAGTTTTAAGAGAGAAAATTTTTACTGCTGCCAATGAAGTTCGAAACTCCACATGTTTTACTTATAGAAGGCAGGTATGGCAATTTTAGGAAACGGTTGCAAACGTGTATTCAAGTTGGAGGTCGTCATTTTGAACAAATGCTTTAATATCTAAAAACAACAATCGTTGCCTTCATGTTTAAATTTTTTTACTGTCTAAATTCATCTTTTTTTTCCAATTACGCTATTTTGAGATAGAAATTAAAAACCGTTTTTGGCACGCTCTTTTAAGGTATTGTTGCTGGACAGAAAAGAGTTATTTTATACGGAGAACCCGTCTTAATTTTCGACAGAGAATCTACAGTTAAATTTTTTGCATGTTATTTCCAAACATCCTGTATATGTATATATATTTACTTTTAAAAAGTTTAAAGAGTATGTATTAGAAGTTGTTTTCAGATATATGAGAGGTTCCCCTAATAATCATCACTTTTTTGTAACAATTCCCTTAATATTTCTCTCTTAATTTTTGATTCTATATTTAACTGTATTATTTTCCGTTCTGGTTTAAAAGGAAGCTTCACTTCTGAATGACTTTTGATTATGCCTAAGGTTGACTTTTTTAGAGAGAACCAAACAATGATAAAAAAAATTAAAGAGTCAAATTTTAAACGTCAATATTTTGAAAACGAATATAATGGAGTGGATATATCCAAATTATTGCTGTATGTGGAATTGTGGTATTGTCTGGAAAGTTGAAAAAATAGTTCAGATAGATACAAGTTGTAGAATAACATACAATGCCCAACCTAAGGAACATATTTTGTTAAATAATTTATTATTTGAATCATGTTTTATTCTTTTTATTTATTCATTTATTTAATTGCGATATCCGACAGGGGCAGTGCTCAGTTATATGATAAAGAGAGGAATATTACAATTACGAATGAATTGGAATAAAAATACATGTTAAGCATAAACAAAATTAAATATAATATTTTTAGTCGCAAACTCCTTTATAAAATCCTTATTTTACTATAAGGAACGTAACCAGACTGCAACCAACAGCTACTTTCCGGGCCATGTGCCCCGCCGAGCGCTGAATCACAAGTTACAAGTCTTGCGCGTTAACTGTAATAATTGCATATTACCATCAAAACGCTAATGCTTCTATTGCAACAAACACCAGCCGAAAGACTGATCCTACTTAAAGGAGCTCTCTTGCCAGCCGTCACACACCACTTGCAGACTGCAGTTTCGAGCTGTTGGCTCTCGTCAGTGCAATGTAGGCATGTGACGACTGATACGAGGATCCTTTGACTATTTGGTAACATCCCGGTATTTTTACAATAGCGACGTGTAAAACAGTCAGCGTCTAAAAAGTAGACTATTGAAATTTTAGGTCAAAATGTCAATTTGTTTAGTTGTGTATTTCTTACTTTTAACCTCAATCCTTGCTATAAATTCACATTAAAATGTGTCAGAAAGAAAAATGGTATAGCATTATTTAAAGCCGTTTTGCATTGTAGGGGGATTAGAGAATATATGAAACAAGTCCCAAATATTCATAAATATTCTTTTAAGTGAGCAATGAGAAATGAAATATTTAATTCTTAATTTTAAGTAATATACTTAAAAACTTACATTGTGCCTAAAAATATACCGATTATGAAAATCAAATACACTTTAAGGCAGTATTAAAAGATTATTTTTGTTTGATAGTGTATCCGTGAAGTATCCCGCATTAAATTATTCTTTAAAATATATTTTAGCTAGAACATAAAACGGATAGGTTATCGTCCGTCCAGGTGCAAAAATAGTATCGCCGAGCTTATTAAATTAATTTTTAATTTGAGGAGTTATCTTCATTTTGAAAAACTTAAACTATAAATAATTCTTTCAATATTCGAAGAATGGGATGCTGTTAGCTTAGCACAATTTATTTTTTTAATATTTGCACGCTAATAAATTACTCTTTATAGATATACAGTATGTTACAAAAATAGCTATCACTAGGAATATTTACATATAACATATTACCTAAACACCAGGCAATATTATATTTCTACATACAAAGCAAAAAATTACAGAAAGTTCTCTTATTTTTAACAATCATACATATTCTGTTAAAATAGCACCAGAAACATTGTTCTATGCATTTGGGTCCGAAAAACGAAATACAAATTCTCTAGTTTTAACCCTAATTTTATCCAAGTTTTTTTTAAACAAATATACGGGTCAAATTTGGCCTTCACATACTTCTTTGCAACAATGTTTGTTACGTATACTCACTTTACATACATTTCAAATTATTTGACTAAAATAATATTGGAATCTCCAGCATTTATTTAAAATGTATAGATACGGGAAGAATAAAAAAAAGTGAAAGTAACCTGTACATGGGTTTGCCGTTTGAAGTAAGGGTAGGTAATGATCATTACAACTATTTACATAAGTCGTTTCTGGACTGAGAAAAACCACACTGAGACCATGGAACAATAACATAACATAGTTCACTAATTCACTTTCTCAAAAGAACAAATATACTTGTGTTATATATTTTCAGTAAGTCTACATCTACTATTTCAGAAAGTAAAAAATCATTTTTATTAGGTTTCGTAACAGATGCCGAACTTTTTCATACTAGGTATATTGGAAATTAAATTGATTATACATTAATTGTGGCAAATAAATCCTAAAATGTGTAAAAACTAGAAATAGAAAAGTATAAATTTGTCTTTTTATTTCGTCTCATACCGTCAAAATATTCCAACCGGTTATAATACAAAGATGCGCACTGTAAAACCCTAAATAAATACCCTCACCACATTACATTTCAATATAAGTTTAACGATAGCTAGCAACAATTTATTTCTTGAATCACGTTTTTCCTCCTTTTTCTTTATTTATTAACGATATTTTTACAATTACAAAATTTCAATCACAAATTGAATTAGATTACAAATATATGTTAAATATAAATAAAATTTTACACGTAGGATAGTTATGGTATAATTTGTACATGGTAACATTTTTGGAAAGGGGGTGAAACAAATGTCAAGTGCCGCACATGTTTCCCATAGACCATTTAGGTATTTAAATTTTAAAGAGCCTGGGTGGTCGAGCGGCCGACAGCGAAGACTTGACTTTAATTTATTATTGTGAATTTAAAAGACTTTATTCTACTTTGAGCATATACTAATGCACAAATAAAATTAATAAAAATGGCATTTATTTACCGCTCTTATAATATGTAATATTTAAGAAGTGGTAAAATTTTTTGTTTCGTTCGGCATTAAGGTTTCAAATGGTAGCTGTTATAACTTCATAGTAGAATAGAGTAAGACGATAAGATAAAACAAAAGTCAATGGTTAAAGTGCTGTTCTTTGTTACACATGTTACCCATAAACAAAACAGAATTGGGGTATTTAAATTTTAAAGGGACACAATATATAACACTGTGTGGTCCACTAGAGTCCGGCGCCAAATCTGAGACACCCATATATTGTAATATTTGTATGATCTAGTTTTATTTATATAACAAATGAACCAACGATTAGTAGAAGACTTTACATTAATTTACTATTGTTGGTTTAAAAATCATTCATTGTATTTTGAGCATTCCAGTCACTTGTACTTAATAAAAATTTTATATCGGTGTTTCGATTTTATTTTAAATTACATTGGATTAAACCGATATTTAACAACTCTTAATATTTATCTTATGGTTTTGGTATTTTTGGCGTAAACTAATGCGTAAATAGCATTAATAAAAATATATATAATTATTTACCGCTTTTCTAATATTTAGTATACAACGTGTGTATTGAAACATGGCCGTAAGTCCTAAAAAAATATCTTCGGAATTGATGCTGAAATATAATTCTTTTTGGTATTTTTGGCATAAACTAATACGTAAATAATATTAATCAAAATAACAATTATTTATTGCTTTTACAAAATTCAGTATATTTAGGAAGTGGTAATTTTTTCTTCGCATGGCATTAAGGTTTAAAAT
Source organism: Leptura quadrifasciata (assembly GCA_963675555.1). Classification (NCBI taxonomy): domain Eukaryota; kingdom Metazoa; phylum Arthropoda; class Insecta; order Coleoptera; family Cerambycidae; genus Leptura; species Leptura quadrifasciata. The sequence goes on from OY776678.1 coordinate 42,916,244, forward strand.
GGAAGTTGTTATAACTTCACAGTAAAATTTATCGGTGTGAAAAAGTATAATTGCACTGTTTATATCCTTGATTTGGCAGGATTAGAGAATATATATGAAACAGGATGCAAATTTTAACACAATATAGGTACTAATAATAATTTATCTCAATTTATTAACACAGTACAGAACAGAAGTATTTTTGTGAAAAGCTCCTTGTAGAAGCTTGAGTACGAAAAATATTTCAGTTATTGATAAATTCTTTTAAGTGAGCAGTCATACGTGATTCTTGGTATGTATAAATTATATGCTTAGATAAAATAGTATTGTGCGTAATAATATGCTAATTATAAAAATGCAACTAGTGTTAAAATAATATTTTTTTTTAAGTGGTTAGTATCAAGCACTCATTTATTTTTTAAAGTGTATTTAGTGGTTCCTAGGTTCTTGACCGGGCACATGCAAAAACAATAATGTCACCGAGTTTATTTATTTAATATTATATAATTTGATAAGTTACCTTTATTTAAAATATAAACTATAAATAATTCTTTCAATATTGGAAAAATGAGATCATAACCTCTCGCGCATTGCTGTCAGCTAGCACTTTTTAAAATTATTGTGTATTAGGTATACAGCATGTTAGAAGAATAGCAAACATTAGGATTATTTACGTATAACATATCATATAAACACCAGATATATTTCTTCGACCAGGAAATAAAATATATACAAGGCGGAAAATTACAAAAAGTTAGTACTTAAAGCATTTACTAATTGATCTACGTGATTTTACAATCATAAAACTTCTGTTTAAACACAGCAACATAAGTATTCTTTGATACATATTGTGCATTGTACATTGTTATAGAGCAATGAAACAATATTAATTGTTACGGGTCTCTAAATTCAGAAAATATATTTTATTAAATATGAATTTTTAGTATAATGAGGACAATTTAATTTGAAATTAGGAGAAAGATATTTATATAAGCAATTTTCACGTTACTAATTGCCTCTATACAGGTTGATTCACATAAAACTCCCCAGGCAGTTTCCGTATTAAAATGTTGTCAATGACAATGGCGTCCGCGACGAAAAGAAAATTTTTGATGACTGGAACTTTGAAAGTATAATATTAAAGTTTGTTTAATTCTAAGTACTTTTTGCAGTATACACTTTTCTATTAAAACCAGTGGTTTTGGAGATAAATCGAAAAAAATTATTCAGTTCAATATTTTTTAACAAGCAAAAAAATTTAAATTCACTCAAAAGCGGGCGCTACATACAATAGGTACTTAGTTTAAAGTGATTCGCCATATTTTAAATGATTATACAAAGATGGCGTTGAAGTGCAAAATTATTTTTCGATAGCTGGAACATTGAAACAGCGCACACGATAAAGAACCAAATAATATATATATATATATAATTTTATAATAACATTTTTTAAAAAGACCAATGTCTTTCAAATTATCTAATATTTCCTATTTTTTTATTTTTTAAAGTATAATTTTCATTAACACCTGTATTGTTTTCTTAATTCTATAAACTAGTAGTCCTAAGTCTGATTTAATAATATACAGTCAAGTATGTTACGTAATAATTTATTTTGAGGTTTGTTCACATATAATCAATTTTTAAGTTTTTGAATGCGTTTGTTATTACAAGGTAATTCAGAAATGGTTGTGTACATCAAAGAAGACAAATTAATCATGATTTTGATCTACGGAGAATGTAGAAAAAATTCCCATGAAGCCGAAAGGTTACTCCATTTGCATTTTCCCATTTTGCCTAAGCCAGACCATAAAATCTTTATTTCTTTAACCAATAATTTGAAAAATTACGGAAGTTCTAAAAAGTTAAAGTATAATAAACAGTTGACGGCTACAAATGATGCAAATACTGCTTTAGTAATTGACAATATTGTAAATAATCCAAATATGTCTTTACGGAAATTATCGTCTGAAACAAATATTTCCTACTCCTCTTGTCAAATAATTTTAAAGAAAAATAAGTACCGTCCGTATAAAGTTCATTATGTTCATCATTTACGACCTGGTGATTTTCAGCGTTTCATAAATTTTATTGCTGAATTGTCAGTATTACATAATAAAAATCCAAATTATTTGAAAAATGTGTCGTGGAGCGATGAGAGCCGCTTCCATAGTAATGGGCTTGTGACTATACAGACCACTCGGAATTAGTCTCAAAATAATCCGAGATAGATACGAAGAACCAAAAATTAAACACTTTTTAAAGTAAATTTATGGTGTGGAGTATTGAACAGATACATAGTCAGACCTTATCTATTTCGTGAAACGTTAAATTGTGGTAGATATCGGAGGTTCTTGCAAGAGGAGCTGCCAAATTTATTAAGAAACATTCCTCATGATGGGCACATAATCTGGTTTTATCAAGACGGGGCACTGCATTAGATATTTTCTTATGGAGACATCTAAAAAATTTTGTTTGCACCGAACCAATCGATGTTATGGCAGACCCATACAACAAAATATATATGCGAGTGTTACCACAGTAGATCGTTATTGAAAGTAATGGTTTAACATGTGTATCCATGAAAGAGGAAACAGTTTTAAACATTTACTTTAAAAATAAATACATACATATGTACATATTTTATTGAAAAGTCAAAACAAATTATTAAAAAAACTTATTTGACTTTATATTATGTCGATTTATCTCGAAAATCACTGATTTTAACAGGAAAGTGTATGCTATAAAAAGTACTTAGTATTAAAGAAACTTTAATATTATACTTTCAAAGTCCCAGTCATCGAAAATTTTCTTTCCGGCATCGCGTCGCGACGTAGCGGACGCCACTGTCATTGGCAACATTTGAACGACAAAATAAAGCCACCAAAAATATGGAACGACTGGCCTTTACAGAAATTTAATTCCTTTTTTCGTTATTATAGAAACTGCCTGGGGAGTTTTATGTGAACCCTGTATACTTAAGTCAATTTAACGTCATATTACATAGCATACAAATTTGTGGTAAACTATTCAAAAGTAACAAATGCCAAACACCTCATAATAGTAAAGCATATTTTTCACAATAATTAGTATCTTAAAATACATATACATTTAGAAAATTATAGAAGCTAAATTTCGTAGAAAATATGAAAATAAATATGAAAAACCCATTAATATATTGCTAAATTATCAACTGGACCATTTTCCATTGTTGGCCTTATATTAGACCTTATAAAAATGTAAAGATCTGGTATTTCAATTTTGGGTATAAATTATTTTTAAAGAATTGATGAATAAAAAAGAAGAAAACTTCACACCTATATACCTTACGGAAATAAGACTAATAATTATTATAATTATTTACTTAAATCATTCTTGGACTGAGAAGAATAATTCTGAGATTATCAGGATAACATAAGGTTATAGTTTATGAATTTTTTCAAACGGATGAATATATTTGTGTCGTATAATCTCAGTGTAACTCAATATTTGATCAAATAGAAATTTATAAAGCTTTTTATTTGTATTTTTTATGTCGTCTGATCTTTTAGGAAGTTTAAAATAATTTTTATTTGGTCTCGTAACAGATCTATAATTTTTTAGGATTACATTGCATTGAATTAAATTAATTACATTAAATGTCGCAAGTTCCAATAAATCCCAAATCATCGAAATGCTACAAATAAAAATAATATAATGCTTTGGATTTTTATTTTGTCTCATATCCTATAAAAATATTCCAACAGGTTACATAGATACGCATGGTAAAACTATAAATAAAATCTCTCAACGTATTGCATCCTAGTATAGGTTTAAAGATACCAAAACGTTCTTATAAGTACAAAGACATTAATACACTATTGCCAAACCTATTGGTTCAGGTTAGTAAGGAAGACATGAATGGCAATATACTGTATATAAAACAGCGCCACCCGCTAATGCAGCCAAACACTGAACTAAAAAACACGTCTTCCTAACTAACCTGAACCACCATTAATTAGTCTGTAACTAATTCTCCCGCGCATTTTTTCCCGCCAAATATATATGATAAGAAAGAATCCGATCCTAAGTTTGTCAAGGAACGTTTCAGTTATCTACGTGAGATACCACTAAATAAAAAAGAAAGGAAAACGAACCTGAACCACATATATGGTTCAGGTCCGTCCGGCTGGTTCAGGATTGTGCTTACAAATTACTATTTCTGGTTCAGAATCATACCATTGCTATATATATATATATATATATATATATATATATATATATATATATATATTATTGCCCGCTGAGTAGTTGTTTCCTGCAAAATCATATGTAATATCAGTATAGGTTAAGTCCACCAAGGGCTGAAGGTCGCCGCACTCGGTACTTGCAAAATAGCACGCTATACACCATGGAGACATCTATGATGTCTGGTGTATAGTAGCATTTGACCACAGGAGAGGATTCACTTACCTCTCACCGGCACACCATTTACATCAGTTTGTGTAAAACTAGCAGGTTGGCCACTGTCATTTGTCTGTTCCACGACCTATGACATACTGATGAGAACTAATAAGTTCGAAACCGGTCTATGTCTGGTCGAGGAATTGACAAATGACATTGGCTACCATTCATGATTTGTAAGGTATAATTCAATGCACGTCGGGGTATTTGCCCGCTGAGTAGTTGTTTCCTGCAAAATCATATGTAATATCATATATATATAAAAGAATATAATTGTCTGGGACATTGAAAAATGTTAGCAGCTATAGCATAACCACAACATGATAGCACTGTAAATGTCGGGATAATTATAAAATAAATAAATAAATAATACACCACAGGTAATGACAAACCCCTTTATCCCGGAGGGCTCTAGAAGAGCCTTGTGTGGGAAGGGACTACACATCTAGAGACAAGGGACACACACCCAATATCCATGTGTAGTGGAAATATCAGTTTTCCACTGCCACGACCGGGGATCGAACCCGGAACTTTTAGGTGAGAGGCAAGTACACTCACCTATCGACCATCAGTCATATGGTATTACTTCGTATTACTTCGAGTACTTGCCGTAGTATTCAGTAGTATACGATTATTTTGGTTTATTATTTGTAATGTTCAATTTCTAGTGGAGGTTAAGTTTCTGCTGTCGGCTTGCTGTCAATTGCTTTCTAAGTATATTCAATTAGTTATTAGTCGTACCCTACACTATTGGTTCAGTTCTGATCAGTTAATTTGATATTTAAATTAGAGTTGTTGCTATAAATTCGCTTCTAAAATTTTCAAAATTTAATCTCTAACTTTTTTCCTTTTTTATATTAAATGAGTAGTATTTGAGTAGTTCATTGTAGGTTGAATTGACCCTAATAACCTTCAGGCTAAGAATCGAACATACCTTGTATCGGTCAGTACTAGCAGCGCTTGCGCTTGGTTTGAAATAAGTCACATGTTGCATTCATTGGTAACTTCCCTCTCGTTCGTTTTCGCTGTTTGAGCACTATAGACGTACCTCCATTTTCTTATACGTTGTGCTGGTAGAAGTATAAATTCATCCAGACTAATCTTGGTAATGGTGTATCATTGCCGTATAATTTGTAGTTTTTGGGATTGGTTCTAAACTATAGGTCTGATTATAGTGTAAATATGGGAATTTATTAAGAACCTTATGTAAACTACGTGCAACTGCATCTGGTGTACATTTTAACTTCATCTCCTGAAGGTTAGTTTGAACATTTAGGTTCATGCTACTTATATAGATATTTGCCTAAAACAAATTAAAATTTTATCATCCTAAGAACCTGTCTATCTGAATAAAATTTATTAAACTCGATAACGATGTCTCATTATTATTTCTGATATAATAAACCACTTGGTTATTCACCTATCGACAGGAACTTTTAATAACTTGTTAGTTTTTAACCTATGTCCAACTAATAGGCTCAGTTCACTTATTGAACTTGGGAACCCAAAACCTGAGAGTTGGAGGATTATTAGCCGATGTGGTAAGTTGATCAGAGTGTTATCGGGCACTGAGGATGTCTACCTTTCTACCATTGGAGTTATAACCATAACAGTATCATGTGTGGAACCAGCGCCACAAGTGAGAAAATTTTTAATGTGGTTGACGTCCAAAAGAACGATCTTTTCCCGTGAATTTTTTATTGTGACACAGTATCAGTAACTTTTGGTAAGGGAAAGAAGAATTTATTAAAATGCCTCAAAAATTAAAAGAGCTTCAATAATGTATCGCTGTATTTTGTGGTTCTTCTACCATCTGGAATTACAGCATTTAGGCCTCATTGAGCTCCTTATACTTCCTCCCTGTAGGCAGATCCTCGTCTAGGCCTCCAACCAACCTAATCTTGTGAAATAGGTGGTGATGTTGCCTAGGGGCATCTCCTTTGCATCGGCCAAAGTGGCTGTTCTCCCAAAATGGATTATTTGATTGATAAGACGGCAGAACAGTCACAGAGTATAAGTTGAACCATCTCATCTTCTTGTTCACAACCTCTACAGAGATATGTTTCGCTTAATCTCATGTTGTGTAGATGTTTCCTTAACGGACAGTGTCCGGTTTGGATTCCCGCTAAAAACGTAGATTCCTTCTGGACATTGTCAGGTAGTCCATTGCTGTACCCTTATTGGGATATTTTAGAAATTCCCAACCAACTGTTTGTTTCATCTCCCAGCCTCTTGAATTCATTGTGGGTGTTCTCTTTAATTATTTATGCTATCGCCGTATTCGATAACAGACTGGCCGGGCCTGCCATGAAAGTAGATGTGTAAAAGTGATAATCTATTTGCAGGTAATTTTTAGAAATGAAAATCTAATATTCCTGGGTCATATGAGTACAAGTTCCACTTGTGAGATCGATCTCCATTGATGTCACTTTACACATAATATTGTTAAGTACTTAGTTCTTTAAAGGACTATAAACGTGGAATTTTCCTTCAGCCTCAAACTAATATAATATAACGTTTTTATATATCTGAGTAACGTGTATGTTCTAATTAGTTCATCCTCTCCTTTAATTAACAAATTTGTCCGTGGACTAAACGATTTTCTTCTAAGCTTTTTGTGATTTTTCTCAGAAAGTAAACCGAGATGCTTGCGCCTATTCTAGATTCATTGTGAAGTAAATTAGATAACACCGCCTGTCACCAAAAGTGATATAATTTAAAGTCGCAAGCTGTACCTGAACATCCCTTTCTCTACATTTATAAAATTTTCGTCGTTATAAATATTCATGAATTCATTTATGTTTGTTTTAAGTTGGATCTGACCGAATTAGTTATATTAATAAATTCCCTTCTGAACATTTCAATGAAGTTATCTTGTATTAAATAGGACTAAAAATTTAATAAATTAAAGGTTTATCGTTTGACTCGTGCGAGCAGACTTGCCTTAAAGCTGAATAATAATCTGAAGGTGATATTATCTGGTAAATGAAAACATAATATTAAAGAACAAATTGTTACGATTAATTTGTTGCTATTACCCTACTCAATAAAAAATTATGTTAGACGATACAAAAAATAAAATCTATGAAGTAATTTTATTACTATATATTTCTTAAATTCTGATCAGAATTGACAATAATAATAAATATATATAATTTATTGGTACTAAAATATACAAAATACTCACACGTCAGAAAGAAAACAAACAATATATATGAAGTGCTATTGTACTTCCGGGTGCTCTCCCGCGTCGATAGTCGACTCCTCCACTAGTCACGGTTGTCTAAAGGCCGTTTCGGCAGAATCTCATCTGCCATCTTCAGGTTCTCACTGAAAGCTGTCTACTGCTGCTCCTCGTTGCTCGAACTGAACTGACGATCCCCACGTTGTGCAGCTCCTTATATATGCTGCTGTCTAGGGCGCGCCTGCGTATTTGGCTACGTGTGACCGGTCCCCCACCACCTGTAGGCGTAACGGACGCCTGAGCCAACCCGACAAGTGGCCTCGCTGAAGCGTCACGCGCCACGAGACTTCTCGCTGGTGGTCGGGCCTCCTCGTGTCCAATCGGTGTCCACCACAGATGGTGGGGGCTCGGTAACATGTAGACAAACGCGCAAACGCGCCCTAGGCGACAGTATATATAAGGAGCCGCACAACGCGGGGAACGTCAGTTCAGTTGGAGCAACGAGGAGCAGCAGTAGTCAGCTTTCAGTGAGAACCTGAACATGGCAGAAGAGATTTTGCCAAAACGTCGTTAAGACAAGCGTGACTCCTGGAGGAGTCGACCATCGACGCAGGAGAGCACCCGGAAGTACAATAATACTTCATTTAACACCCGCGAAAACCTAAAATACAACGTATATATATATATATATATATGATGACATTGGCTACCAATCTTTCATGATTTGTAAGGTATAATTCAATGCAGGTCGGGGTATTTGCCCGCTGAGTAGTTGTTTCCTGCAAATCATGTATAATAACAGTATATGGGTTAAGTCCACCAAGGGCTAAAGGTCACCGCTCTCGGTACTTGCAAAATAGCAAGTCGCTATACACCATGGAGACATCTATGATGTCTGGTGTATAGTAGCATTTGACCACATGAGGGTATTCACTTACCTCTCACCGGTACACCATTTACTTAAGTTTGTATAAAACTAACAGGTTGGCCACTGTCATTTGTCTGTTCCATGACCTATGGCATACTGATGAGAACTAATAAGTTCGAAACCGGTCTATGTCTGGTCGGGGAATTGACAAATGACATTGGCTACCAATCTTTCATGATTTGTAAGGTATAATTCAATGCAGGTCGGGGTATTTGCCCGCTGAGTAGTTGTTTCCTGCAAATCATGTATAATAACAATATATATATATAGATATACATGCTTGACAAATTTCTTAGCAGGTATAGATTCTTATATTATAGCATATTAACTTAGAGTCCAGGTATAGTCCTAAAATTTTACATAGTCAGGGTTATTAAAGTTACGTATATTTCTTAGAACAAAAATCATTGTTTCAGTTTTGTGTCATTTAAACTCAATTTGTTTGAAATAAACCACTTTCGAGCAATTGATTGAGTTAGCTTGATCTTGTCTAACAAGATTGACATGTCCGAGTTGCAAATAGTTATATTACAATCATTGACAAACATAGTTAAGCTAGAATTAGTTATTAAATTTTAGAGATCATTTATATATATTAAAAGTAGTGTGGGTCCAAGACTCTGGGACTCCATGTTCGATACTTAGTAGATCAAGTTTCATCTCATTATAAAAGACGTACTGTTTTCTAATAATAACAATGCCAGTTCTTTTATCGAATAGGGATGATCGATGACCCGATACTAGGGCGCATCCATAGAAATGTAGAAAGCCAGGGCACATCTGGAGCTAGCGATGGTCGGAACATTATGTGTGTGTACTGAAGAAGCGAGCCCCTGCCATTCAACAAGCTACATCCCACAACAATGAACACAATATCGAAGTAGAATTACCACCAGCAGGCATAGAAGGAGAGCCAAACCCACAACCTAGTTAGCACCCAATTCGCAGAATGCAACGGGCTGCTGCCAGGTGGGACAAAATACTAGGAATAAGATGGAGTAAACAAATGAATGTGGATGTTATGCGAACATATTTGCTCGTCAATGAATGTAGAGACGGTCTTCTGCCTGGATGGAGACAAAAATTATTTACCGAATTTTGAGAAACGCACCCTAAGGTGAACATTAGCAAATAATATCTTGTTGATAAAAAACCTTTCTCATCGAAAGTAAATATCTAACGCAACTTTAATTAAATAACCCCACATAGAGAGACAGAGGCTGATATCCATAATCAGAAAATTTGCCAACAAACCGAAGAAGACGTACTACCAAGGTGATTAGAAGCAATTAGCATATACGAATGACTGGCACACTGAGGGTGTAATGGGGTAGTGAAGCGCAAGTTATAGCCTCTCCTACTCAATTGTTAACCTCACCTTCGCGATGAGTTCAATTTGAACTTGGTGCACCCTATTTTCACTAACGAGGCTCTAACGACCGAGTAAGGGCGGAATAACCCTTACCTTTTGCCGTGAGCACATCCACCTTCTCACGAAGAGTGCGGTAAAAATAACCCACCGCACACAAAGGTTGCTTTTGGAATCGTTTGGTTACCCCATCGTCGCAGTCTCCTTCTGTGCCATGGGACCACACCACTCGCCTTCCGCAACCGAGCTGGTCAGTTGCATACCTGCTCCAGCTAAAACTTCAAATGCAGCTTCGTTTTCAGTCGATTAAGGCTTTAAAAAAATGATGGAGCGTTCAAGTGGGACAAAATCATCCGGAGGTAAAATACCCTCCCGATCGGATCTCCGGGGGAGGGTGCCCACAGGGACACCTCGCCGAATGTCAAAAAAACACCGACAAGTTAAATCCAACAAAACTAATTCTTTCATCTACGGCGCTTGGAATGTTCGTACTTTGAACGACAGCACTCGCACCGATCGGCCTGAAAGAAGAACTGCTCTAATAGATAGAGAACTTCACCGACTCAATGTTGACGTTGCAGCTCTCAGCGAAACTCGATTTTTGGAGGAAGGCTCTCTCACAGAAAAGTACTACACCTTCTATTGGAAAGGTCTTCCCACCAATTCAAGAAGACAACATGGAGTAGGATTTGCCGTTCGAAATCAACAGCTGGAAGAAACCCTCTGTAGAATACCTAAAACGGAACGACTCGTTATTCTTGGCGATTTTAACGCTAGAGTAGGGAGAGATGCAGACACCTGGCCAGGCATCATAGGCAAGAACGGTTTGGGCAACATGAACGCTAACGGTCAACTACTCCTAACTAAATGCGCCGAGCATGATCTAGTTATAACAAACACCATTTTCCGACAAAAGGATAAATTTAAAGGCACCTGGCGTCACCCCAGATCAGGTCACTGGCATCTACTGGACTATGTTATCGTACGTAGGAAGCATCTCAAGGACGTCCAAATTACAAAGGCGCGCATTGATAGCGAATGTTGGACCGATCATCGTCCTGTTGTCTCTAAAATGAAAATTGATATGAGACCCAAACACCGAAGAACTCAAGTAAAACGTAGACTCCGTCTCTGTATTAGTAAATTGCGTGACCAACAAACCGTCGAACAGCTAAAGCAAAAAGTTCAAGAGAATTTGAGTGCACTAGAAGAAACCAATTCTGTAGATGTTGCTGCCACCTGGACACAAATTAAAGACAGTTTAAAAAGTGCGAGTGAGGAAATTCTTGGCACTGCAGCAAGTAAAAAACAGGAGGACTGGTTCAATGATAATGAAGCTTTTATACAAGAACTTCTTGACCGCAAACATACTGCCTTCCAAAACGCTACCAACCACCCCAACGACTCATCAAAAGCAGAAGCTTTTACCCAATCTAAGTATGAAACGCAACGCGAAATCAAAAGAATAAAGAACGAGTGGTGGGCAAGCAAGGCCAGAGAAATTCAAAGGTACGCCGATTCACACGACTACAGGAATTTCTTTCAAGGAGTAAAAGCAGTATACGGCCCCAGTCGGAAAAATATGTGCCCTATTAAAGATTTAAATGGAAATCTCCTCAAAGAGAACAGTGCGTATCCGAGCCGGTCTGGTTATGGTTTGACGTTGATCGTATCTGTCTCTTTCTTTATCCATAAGATCATAATTGCTATGGTTAAGTTGGGCTCTTATATTCACCATATATGATAGTATCATACGTTCTCTCCGTAGTCTGAGAGGTGGTGTCCCTGACTCACTGCATATACTACTTATAGGACTAGTTCGGAAAGCACCAGTAGCATATCTAATCCCTGCATGGTGGATAGGGTCCAACCGTTGGAGAACTGACCTTCGAGCTGATGAATAGACTACACATCCATAGTCGATCTTCGATAGGACCAAGGATTTGTACATTCTTAGTATGACTTCTACATCTGCACCCCATTTTGTGTGGGCTACGCATTTAATTGCATTTAGGGCTTTCTTACATCTGGATGTTAAGTCTGCTATGTGATCGGCCCAAGTAAGCTTGCTGTCAAAGATCAGGCCTAAAAATCTGACAGTCGGATTGCATATAATTCGGAGACCGTTAAGGGATAACTGTGGTTCGTCGTGAGACCGCCGCAGTCTGCAGAAATGTACACATGTTGTTTTCAGTTGAGAGAACTTAAATCCTATAGCTTTAGCGTTGGCATCTACTTGGTCAATTGCACTTTGCAATGTAGTATTAATGTCTGGCATGCTCTTTCCAGAGATAAATATTGTCAGATCGTCAACATATAGACATTTACCGACCAAAGGAGCCAATGATGAAGTGATGTTATTAACTGCAATCGCGAAGAGGGTTACACTTAACGTTGACCCCTGAGGGACACCATTCTCAAACACCCGCAATGATGAAAGACAATCTCCTATTCGGACTCGAAATCTGCGTTCCAGGAGGAAGGACCTTATAAAAAGAGGGAGGTTGCCACGAAAACCCCAACTATGTATGTTATTTAAAATGCCGTGCCGCCATGTCATATCATAGGCTCTCTTCAAATCGAAAAATACAGCAACAAGGTGTTGTCGGTTTCGGAAACTATCTTGTATAGCATCCTCAAGATGGACTAGGTGGTCTGTTGTGGAATGGTGTCTACGGAATCCAGCCTGATGAGGAGTTAAGAGGTTCCAGGTTTCTAGGTACCATACCAGCCTGTTATTAACCATTCTTTCCAATATTTTGCTGAGACAGCATGTTAAACTTATAGGCCTATAGCTGGAAGGCAATTTAGGATCTTTACCATCCTTCAGTATTGGAATAACAATGGCTTCTCTCCACTGATCCGGATAGAGACCATTCATCCATATTTTGTTGTATAGATCAAGGAGTGCCTCCTTATGTTCATAAGGCAGATGTTCAATTAAACGGTATGGAATTCCGTCAGAGCCAGGTGATGAGTTCTTGACACCACGTAGAGCTTCCTCTAGTTCTAACATCGTAAAGGATGCATTGTATTCTGGATTTTCAGGCTTCTGGATTTTTTTATTTATTTATTTATTTATTTATTTATTTATTTATTGATTCATTCATTCATTCATTCATTCATTGATTCATTCATTGATTCATTCATTCATTCATTCATTCATTCATTCATTCATTCATTCATTCATTCATTTATTTATTTATTTATTTATTTATTTATTTATTTATTTATTCATTTATTTATTTATTTACATACACTATCCAACGGGATTAAATCCCAGTCACAGGATAGGAACAAAACATAAAATTAAAAATAAATATAAAATACAAGTAAACTACAAACTAATACTTACACAATACTACAAACATAAATAAGTGGATAACATTGAAAACAAGATAGAAAAAGCATACAGATATTAGGACAGGTTAGGCAACTTAAAACAAATAGAGAACATACTAATTAATAGAGTTACGATAAAAGGCATTCTTTATACGCGCAACGCTAGAGTTGTGAATATCAATGCTGTCTTGCACGCTGGAGTAGTTACGGCACATCATATATAATGAGGAGTAATGCAGTATGTTGGTTCTTGCAGTCTTTAAGTAAAAAGTGTCATTGTGGCGCCTCGTGTATGGGGGTGCATAGAAATTGATTTTACCTAATATTTCGGGGGCATCGAAAACAGAGCTAATCACGTTAAATAGAAAAATTACGGAGTTCATATTACGATGAACCAATAGGGATTGATAGTCGTACGTTTCAAGTAATAAATCATGTGGGTAGCCAATTGGAGGATACACTTTATTCTCTTTATATGACAAAAACTTTAGGAACCTGCGTTGCACCCTTTCTAATACCTCGATATATTTTACATCACTTGGACACCAGATGATAGAGTTATATTCCAGTCGGGATCTAACAAATGAGTTATATAATAGTTTAATTGTAGATGGGTTGCAGAACTCCCGGGAATTACGCATAACAAATCCTAGGCTTTTTGTGGCGGATGAGGTTACATATTCGATATGGTGAGTAAAAGTTAACTTCGCATCGAAATATACTCCTAGATCTTTGACGTATTCCGGTCTATTAAGTAATACATCATCAATATTGTACGGGAAATTTAAGACATCTTTTTTGTGTATATGAGAGAACATTGCATTTAGCTATATTAAGAGGTAGTTTATTTTCTATACACCACAAATGAAGTCTATTAAGATTTTCTTGAAGAACAATGCAATCCTCATCACTATTTATTCTTATATAGATTTTCATATCGTCTGAATATAGGAGATGAGGGATATTTAGGCAGCTAACAGCATTATTAATAAAGATATTGAACAATAACGGTCCCAAGGCCGATCCCTGAGGGACTCCAGATAGGACGTGAAATTTATTTGAGTTAAAACCTTTGTGAGATACGTATTGGAGACGCCCAGTTAGATATGATGTAAAAAGACTTAGTGCATTTGATGATAGACCGTATTTATCTAGATCACGGAGCAAAATCTTATGATGGAGTCTATCAAAGGCCTTGGGGAAATCGGTGTAAACTACATCTACCTGTCCTTGATCGTCCAATACCTCTGACATAAACTGAGTTACGCACGTTAGGTTTGTCGTTGTCGAGCGACCCTTCATAAAACCATGTTGGCTTACACTAATACTGTTATTCACATGACTGTATAAAATGTCATGGATAAAGAATTCAAATACTTTTACAAAATTACAGATTATTGTTATAGGCCGATAATTCCCTATATCATTTAGATTTCCATTTTTAAAGACGGGACAGATGCGCGATACCTTCCAGATTTCAGGTATTGTATTTGAAGATATAATTAACGTGAAAATAATTTTCAGAGGTTCTACTAATAGGGGAGCGCAGTCGCGAATTAGAAAAGCTGAAATTTTATCTGGGCCCATAGTCATATTCGACTTGAGTCTTTTTATACATTTCATAACGTCCTCATCTGTAGGGGTGTTAATATTAAGAGTGCCGTTTATACTATCACTCAGAAATGCCTCATTAGGAGCGTCGATATCATCGATGGTTGATGTATATGAAGTCTTGAAAAACTTCGCAAAGCCCTCAACGACTAAGTCGCCATTATCTAATATTTCATCATTTAGCATCATACTGGCTGGGGTAGGCTTATTTTTACGGATATTTGATAAATAGGACCAGAATTTCTTAGGTTCATTCTTGATGTTTTCCTCAGTAGATATTATAAAATTTTTGTGTGCAGTAAATATATCGGTTTTTAGTTTCGATCTGAGTTCACTAAAAGATGTATAAATTGCGGGGTCGTTGTTAGACCTTTTATATAGCTTTAACAGTTTTTGTTTTTGCTTAACATCACGAATAATTTCTCTGCTAAACCACGGGGGATATTTACATTTATTATTCTTAGGTGACGTAACTGGTACATATCGGTCAAACACGCTATATAATAAATCATATAAACATTTACACGCCTCATTGACATCACTATATTCATTCAAAATCGACCAATCAATATTTAAGATTTCATTGTATAATAGGATGAAATTAGCTTTTTTTAAATTATAACTTTTAATATTACTAGCCGCGAAAGCATTTTGATTATCATACTCCAATATTATTGATATATCCAAGGGTGGATGTTGTATATCCTCTTGAACAACATATAGCGATGGTTTAGCAATCGAGCAAGCTATTGTGCTGAAGACCAAATCAAGCATACGATCTCTACTATTATAGATATTATTGTATTGCGTGAAAGAGAAAAAGTTGACTAAATCTTTTAAGTAAGTGACAGAAGGGTTAACAATGTTAAGACTAAATTCTGGTACATTTAAATCTCCTAACAGAACTATATCAGGGCCATATAAAAATTCTAATGAAATAATACCTTCAAAAAATAAATTTAGATATTCAGAAGTGACTTTAGGGGGGATATACACTAGAATAATGTACCAAAATTTGTTGCCTTTTGTTTGAGTTTGTTGAGTTTTGCAATTATCACGTCTATCATGGGTAATTGACTAAAAAATTCGTTCTTTTCAGTAGAAACTCTTGTAATCATTAGTGAGTTTTTACAAGCGAGGAGTACTCCACCTCCCTTGGATACATCCATAGCAGTAAAATTACGATCAGAGCGAAGGACTGTGTAATTTTGATCAAGGAGTTCACCATCTAAAACACCTGATGTCAACCAAGTTTCACTTAGTGCAAATATGTCGTATGAATCATGTAATAATAATGCATTGTTATATAGTTCTCGTGTTTTACTATTTAGACCCCTGGTATTTTGATAATATATATGAATAACATATGGTTATGATGTTTTATTAACTGTAGGAATTACAGGGTTGGCATTATAGACCTCACTTACTGCTTTTGTGAAGTTATTGTTTACACAGGCCTTATTAGTTTTATTAGTTATGGGGATCACAGGGCTGGCATCATAAACCTCATTTACTGCCTTTGTAAAGACTGTGTTTGCACAGGCATTGCTATCATCAGGTAATGGCTATATTAGCCCAATGACATCGTTTTTAAATTCGTTTAATTTACGGATGTATATGGGGCAGCTTTTATCCCAAGATGCATGATTTGATAGTGCCTTAATATTTCCATCTTTGTGGTTCTTATAGTTAATACATTGCAAATTTTCGGTTTTACAATCTTTGACTTGATGGGGACCAGCACATCTTGGACATACTAATAAATTTAGACAATTATTTGAGACATGTTGAAAACCACAGCATTTGTAACAACGCATTACGTAAATTGCATCATCGACAGGACATGCCTTGTAGCCGATAAATAAGTATCCATTATTTTTTAAGTCGCTTGTATCCAATGTCAAAACCTTCAAAGACGATATCTAAATGAAGTTTGGGCTTGAGTAATATGCTGAGATACGTATCATAAAGGGAAAGCAAAGAATACACGTGATTTTGAGCAAGTGTGTCCAGAAGAAATATACAAGGACCTTGGCATTCTGTAGAATAGGACAGACCACACCCAGGTAAGGATGGAGCTCAAAAAAATACAAACATTTAAATAAGCCCCTCAAAACTCACCGCTAAATACATAAATACAGCGATTTAACCATATTATTACGAGGGCCATACTCATTTGGTATATTAAAGTGTTCATCTACAGACCTAAAAGATCGGGACAGAATCACGAGACCTACGCTTACAAAGTTTAGAATGCATCACCCAAAGAGCGCAGTTGACAGATTACATATGTTAAGGACGCAGGGGATTAAGCAGCAGTCAAAAGACACGTAGAACTCAAGAGAACTTTTCGTTCCATAGCTCCAACAGATTACTCATTAGGAAAATAGTTCAATGAGATAACAGATATACACTACTAATCCTCAAAGATCGATGCCACCCTATAACAATCCGAGAGACCTCGCCAACATAATCCAGAATACAGTAATTCTCCAGACTTGCTATATCACGAAAAAGTTTTTCAATCATGAAGGATGGCCATATATATTATCCATCGGAGTTATGGGGTGTAGATCTAATAAAAAACTACATTGGAATACGCAGTGCAACCAAAGACGGTAAGACGGTCTGGCCCATTACATGGAGGGAAAAGAAAACGAACTGAGCAGGAAACTCAAAATGAGTTGTTTCAACAAAACATGCATTTCCCAGGTAAAACTTCAAATATAAAGGATCCACAGAAGAGCCACTGTTCCTCACAGAAAAACGAAAGCAAACAAAGTTTTTATGCCTAATACTTCTCAAAAAATCTCCCCTATGGGATAAAACCATGCCTCTAAGAATACCACAAGTTGATAAATTAGTTAAGTTACTTGCTTTTATAAATAAATGATTTTATCAGTAATGATTGGGTACGTTTTTGAACTGGCGGCATTTGCCGTCTTCGTCCCAGATAATGATTTTTTTTGTTATCTGGGACAACGGTAATGTTTTGCTGCTGTATTTATATTAGTTTTAAGAACCGATGCGACGTGTTCTACTTTTTTTTTGTGTTTATATTTTTTTAAATGTGGAAATAAATTTTAAATAAAAATATATTAAGATTTTAATGACTAAGTATATATTATATTTCTACTTCTAATGTTCTCTTTTGTTGGTTATTTTTATGTTTCAACTTGTGTAAAACAATTTTGTTCTATACATCAATAAATATTATTATTATTATTATAAAGCAGCTTTTGACGCTCATTGTTTTCTTCAACAAAAGCCACACTTCAGAGTACATAAAACTAATATTTTTAAAACGTAATTATTTTGTCCAGTTCATTTAAGAACATCATGCGTCCACATTTCTTGTTCATGTTCTCGAACGTATCAAAGTCAATACCTACTAGCTGATATTTTTTAAAATATCTTATGTTCGAATCTGTTATTATCCTCTTTTTATAAAGTTGTATGACAACTACATCAAAACATAAAATTTGATGTATTAATTAATGTATATAAGTAACTGATTAATCATAAACTTCTCTTAATTTTTCAACAAATGTGTATCAAAAATATATAACAAATTATATTATTGCTACTTCTATTTCAAATATACCTACTGGTCATTTTGTTTGTAGTGTGTAATACAATTTGCATTTCAAGGCGTTAGGCTGAAAAATTTATTTTAAGGCCTACCAACCCTTTAAAATAGATTGCATATTCAAGTGATGGATTGGTATGTCTAAACCCATTATCTTAATCCTATTGAACGTCCTTTGAATTCGCTTAGAAAAAATATTCCAGAGTAAAAATCGATGAAACTGAACGATGAAGAGATCAGCGGTTGTTTTTGGTGTGTTATATAAAAATATTAGTTGAATTTTAAACTATACTTACATGACCGATTTTGTTCGAATGCGTTTTATATTAATGATTAATTGTATATTCAGAGTCAGTGAAATTAAGTAAGAAATAAATTGCAGGAAATTGAAATAAACATAAGTTAATAAACATAAAATAATATTTCTTTATCTATTGAGTCATAATAATTGAAAATAAAATCTTGTATAACAACTAGACTAATAAATTTAATAAGAAAAATCGGCAGCTAGTGCGGCTGGAACCTCCCCACTAGGTGGATCTTGGACGCCGAAAATGCACTAAATTGTGCGTTCCAATTCAAAAACATTCTAGTTACCTTATAAACATTACAGATTCGTAAAGTAACAAACTGAAAATTGGTAAAGTGATAATCTATAATAAATTCACAAACGTAGGTACAGAAAGCATTTAAAATTGCTATTGTTACACCTACCTTTAAAGTTTGTAATATTCCAAATATTATTTAGAAAAAAATTATTATGACGTAAGTCGACGACTGAAATTTGTAAGTTTGTTCCCTCATAACTTAATATAGAATTTAATATATTATTTTATTTTTTTATATAAATTAGAAAGAAATATACTTTATGTTAAATGTGAAATGTTTCACAAATGGAGTTGTCAAAGGTGTTGAATGTAGAAAAAAACAGTGTACGACTCGTTAAAGTCGTATGGTCCCGGGAATGGGTTGAGGAGGCCCCTCGAGGGACAACAAAGGCCGGCCATCTGGCTTCTTTCAAAAGACCAGGTGGAATGGACGATATCGGCTCAGGAGATATATGGACATCAATGTCTGTTTGGAAAAATGAAATGAAATTCAAGTGAAATGAAATTCAAACAAGAGAATCTCCTTTCCAACTTTCATAATAAGAGTCAGCTGATAAACCTGCTAATGATGCAGTTGCAGAAAAAGGGAATAAATACGCTCCAAGCTCCAGGTGATGCTGACGTTGATATTGTGAAGACAGCTATCAACAGATCGCAAAATTTCTCGGTAACTGTTATTAGAGAGGAAGTCGACTTGGCTGATCTCTTGATAGCCAAAACCCCAACTGATCGTGATATTCTGCTGGTAAAACCTGGAAGAGGAAAGGTCAAGACTATTGTATATTCTTTACAACAGCTGCAGCAGGAGTTGAAAATTAAGGACAATACCCATTTTTATTCTTGCATGCATTCATAGGCTGTGACTCAACATCCGCAGCGTATCGCAAGAGCAAAGTGGGTTTTGCCAAAATGTACCAGAAGTCCAAAATCATATAACTTGTAGCTGAGGTATTTGCTAGCGGTTCTTCGTCCCCTGACTCGATTGAGACAGCTGGGATCATGAGTATTCTCTCATGGTATGGCGTTCCAGCCACAGAAAAATCTCTCAACGCTACAAATCATTTGTCAAAACAGCTGTAAACATGAAGCCTGATCTCTCAACTCTCCCTCCAACTGAAGTATCTGTTAAGCAGCATTCATTCCGGACATACCACCAAGTACACCTGCGGTTAGGGGAGGAACCTAATGGTAGGGCACCGCCGAATTGGGGTTGGGAGAGGAGGGATGACCAATTAGTTCCGAAACTGCCAGAGTTGGATACTGCTCCTGACGAAATCTTGAACATGATTTATTGCCGATGCACGAAAGGATATGACAGTAGCAGGTGTGGTTGTAGAAAAGCATCGTTAAACTGCTCTGTCGCATGCCCGAATTGTAGGGGCCGTTGCGACAACGGAGTCGGAATATTAATTCAGGAAGAAGGCGACGACATCGATACAATACCAATCTCTTCGGAAAACATCTCCACTGCTTAGGAAGATGAACAAGCCGTGACTCTTCCGCTTAAAAAAAAACCAAGATGTCACCTTGAATGCTTATTTTTTCATTTTTTAATTACTATCAGTCCATGTAAATACTTTCATTATATGATTCGTAATAATAGAATAAAAGCTATAATTATAAAAATCGGCTGCTACTGGAAGCGACTGGAACCTCCCCACTCGGTGGATCTTTGAAGCCGAAAAGAGCATTAAATTGTGTGACAAAACGGCACTAAACGTAATCCGAACTCATCCAAAACCTTTTCAGATCTTCTGGGGCACTAAAAAAAACCTCAACTTAATGAATTTACAATCATCTATGCGAGTTATTACCTACATTATCGCTCGTTGAATAATATACTATTAGGATATTAACAACTTTAACATCACTTGAACGACTAAGAAAGTCTAGTTATCCTAAATACTACAGATTTGTAAAGCAACAATTTGAAAATTGGTAAAGTGATAATCTATAATAAATTCACCAACGAAGGTACAGAAAGCATATGATATTGTTATATCTACCTTTAAAGTTTGTGACAATCCACTAAAAGTTACAAATATGCCGAAGTTTCATTAACATGACATGACACCAACGTTATCGGATGACAAACGATGACAATGACAATCGTCAAAATTTGCCCATTGCAATCCGATCGCTCGCGGCTGTCTTTGTTAAATGAAACATTAGCATTTCAGTAATTTTACTAGTATCATGCGAAATGTGATCTATGCCATATTTGCTTTGTTTTTAATTTTTTTCACGGAAACCAAATCGAAAGGGTGGAAGTGTGATATATCGTTGAAATCAGAATTTTAACTGCTTTTCAATGGCTCCATTGCAAATTGAAAGTAATTATAAAATAAACAACTTGTTGCGTCAAAATGGCACTAAACGTAATCCGATCTCAACCAAAACCTTTTCAGATCTTCTAGGGCACTAAAGAAACGCACACGCAAAGTATGATTCAAATCCGTTCAGTAGTTTCGGCGCTATCGTGCTAACACACATACACACATACACACACACAGACATTTTTCAAAAATCACTTTTTTGGGTTCCTAGGACCTCAAAACGTAAAGATTTGATGTTATCTTAATTTTCGTTTTTGTACCAATTTTAGTAACCTCTCACAATTTTATTGTGGAGAGGTTAAAAGTGTTGTGTGTCAATTGCAACTACCTTATTTCTATTGTTAAAATGTTGTTAATCATCATGGTAGCGTCAACATACTCATTTTTAGAGGAACATCGAAATTGAGTGTACATGTTAGAAATTCTATAACTTTTGATTGGTTGAAAATCAAGTAGCAAAAATGAAGGAAATTTAATGCTCTTCGTTTGTGACAATTTTTCTGAGAAACGATCGTGTGGGAGGCACTAGAAGCAAATGTTTGACTAGAAGAGTTAAGTAAAAATTATTTTTTCGAAAATTATAGATTTTCATTAACATATATCTCGAAAACCATTAGAAATTCGACAAATATGTATGGAAACAATTTTATCAGAAATTTAGTTAGCTTATTTTTATTTAGAACATACTTTTTCTAGAGTCAACCGTTTCTTAAATGTTTTAAAAATGTTTCTTAAAATGTTTTCTTAACCGCCTCTCAAGTTACCGAAGTAACCCCCTGGAAGATCTCAAGGATCTTGTGCTAGGTAAAGAGAGACGAGGCCCTACAGTTTAATGTGGACTCCGAACCACTCTTGGGGCAATTTTTTTAATGAAAAATTGTTTCGCCTTGTGGGTATCGAACCCACTTCGCTAGGCAACTCAGTTTGCTAGCCAGACGCTTTAACCAACTGAGCTACCATTCCCCATTCCGAGACATAGTCGAAAAACCCAAAAATGGGACCTCCCCCTCTCCTACACTAAGCTCTCCTCCCAAGGCCAGGACTTTTAGTATGTTTACCTACTAACTACTATTAACGAAGTCCTGAAATCAAAAAGTCTCGCATATTCCATGCACTCTACAATATATTCATTGACTGGACTACCTTATAATCATCTGAGCTCTTTTTCTTCATGTTAAACGAATAGTCCTCTAAAATTTGAATCAGTGCTTCAATCGAAATACATGGATTATTAATATCATAAGATTTTTCATAGCAAAACTGCAAAAATTGTCTCCACACACTTCCTTTATACCACTTTGTATTTTGTGACACTAAATTTTCAACTTCTTTTCTTGATTTTCTGTTCCAAAACGCAACATTTTTACTTAACACATCACTCGACCTTACAGAATGCCAAAAAGTTTAACGTGCTATAATTTTATAATATAATTTTTGACATACCAATAAACATTCATAGCCAACTAACCTTTTCTTTTTCATGTCTTTAAATAATCTTATTGTCAAATAAAAATTGATTACTTTTAAATTTTTTTAGGCGTGAAATTTTCTTACTGAATCCCCCACGTGCTTGAATTAATAACTGGAAATTTTTCAAGCACTAGGGATATTGCAACTGAAAACAATTACATTACTTTTCCCCTATACAGACTGACGTCTAAAGCGGCGCCTAAAGTCGAAAACTTGAATTCTTAAAAAAGAATCCTCTATATTTAATGTTTTGGAAATGTTTATATTGATTATGCTAAATCTATTTTCTTGTGGTACTCCTGCAAATTTATAAACCTGTTGGAAATAAACGTATATAACTGTCTATTAACCCCCAAAGTAGGTACCCTTTTGCTGACCAATTTTCCGAATAGTGAAACACATTTGCCAATTTTCATTAACATCGCGTAGTTAAAAATCGGCAGCTACTGGAAGCGGCTGGAACCTCCCCACTCGGTGGATCTTTGAAGCCGAAAAGAGCATTAAATTGTGTGACAAAACGTAATCCGATCTCATCCAAAACCTTTTCAGATCTTCTGGGGCACTAAAAAAAAACCCAACTTAATGAATTTACAATCATCTATGCGAGTTATTACCCATATTATCGCTCGTTGAATAATATACTATTAGGATATTAACAACTTTAACATCACTTGAACGACTAAGAAATTCTAGTTATCCTAAATACTACAGATTTGTAAAGCAACAAACTGAAAATTGGTAAAGTGATAATCTATAATAAATTCACCAACGAAGGTACAGAAAGCATATGATATTGATACTGTTACATCTACCTTTAAAGTTTGTGACAATCCACTAAAAGTTACAAATATGCCGAAATCTTATTAACATGACATGACACCAACGTTATCGGATGACAAACGATGACAATGACAATCGTCAAAATTTGCTCATTGCAATCCGATCGCCCGCGGCTCTCTTTGTTAAATGAAACATTAGCATTTCAGTAATTTTACTAGATTTTAGAGGAATATTTGTTATTTATTTCTTCGATTTGTCTGTATATACATTTAAAAAAGGCCATAAACATAATCCGCTATACTTCTAGAGCAGTGAAGAAACCCTCACATGTAAATTGACACGTGATGTGATGAGTTTCACGACGTAACGGCTACGCGCATCGATCATGTCATGCGAAATGCGATCCATGCTTCATATTTGCTGTGTTTTTAATTTTTTTCACGGAAACCAAATCGAAAGGGTAGAAGTGTGATATATCGTTGAAATCAGAATTTTAACTGCTTTTCAATGGTTCCATTGCAAATTGATAGTAATTATAAAATAAACAACTTGTTGCGTCAAAATGGCACTAAACGTAATCCGATCTCAACCAAAACCTTTTCAGTTTTTCTGGGGCACTAAAGAAACGCACAGGCAAAGTTCCATTCAAATCCGTTCAATAGTTTCGGCACTATCGTACTAACACACATACATACATACACACATACACACATACACACATACAAACACACACACAAACACACACACACAAACACACCCTCACACACACACACACACACACACACACACACACACACACACACAGACATGTTTCAAAAACCACTTTTTTGGGTTCCTAGGACCTCAAAACGTAAAGATTTGATGTTGTCTCAATTTTTGTTTTTGAACCATTTTTAGTAACCTCTCACAATTTTATTGTAGAGAGGTTAAAATGCTCTTCTAAAATACATTTTACTGTGCTATAAGAGATTTGGTTCAAATTCAAATATTTGGTGAGGCTTTGTTATCTGTTAAATTTACAATGCATAGAATTTCCTTGGATACTATTGTATCAATAATAATCTGCACCGAATTGAACCACCTAATAAATTTTACAAGAGTTAGGTACATAAACCAGGTCGTGCCACACACTAGAAAAATGAGTTATAGATTTTTTAAAACAATTGTGTAGTCCCTTTGTGACTAAAAGTCAATTGCATAATAATATTCTACACAATCTAAATTGCACTTTACACAAATTCCAAATTTTTAATTCACGAGCGGTGGTGCTTGGTAGCGTGACCGAGGGCTTTGTTTATTGCCTGAATCGATAATGTGCAAACTGTCAACGTATATAGCGGGGTGTTTATTTGTAAATGCATGCGATAAGGTCGATTTACTTAACCTACAGCCCCTCCGGAATGTTTTTCTTCATGCGAAAAGCCTCGTTAAGATAAACGCGCGGGATGCAAAATGGACTCGAGGACGATCGTCTGGGAAAGTGTAAGACGGGCTGATTTTATCACTAAACGAGGCCCAGGGTTGGCCTGGCCCAAACTATATAACTTTATGCTTATGAGCCTCTCGGAGCGTGTTACACGGTTTACTGATTTTATCTGCAAACGAGGATCACAGTTGGATTTGCCTCCGTCAAGAAACTTGATGTTTTGCATTTCAGGCATTATGTATTACACAAAAGTGGTTTTTCTCCTTTATTCAAGTATAAGCTGATAAAAATATTTTCTTGTATGAACTTTATTTTACTTCCGTGCAATGACAGTAAAAAGTAGTGTATTTTTTTAGCCACATAGTGTGAGAGATAAAGTTATAATTATTTAAGAAATATTCACGAAATAAGAAGTGTGGAGGAGTTATTTTTTAAAATTATTTCTTTGATCAGTTTTTGTGTTTTTTTTTGTTTCACGAAATCACGAAAATATGGTGATAACAGCAGGTGACATAATAAGAAATTTAAAAAACTAATTAATAGAAAGCAGAGTTCATTTGGCGATAATTATAACTGTAATGATAAATAAACTTATAAAACCATTAGCTCCATTACAACAATTTTTAAATATTTTTAGTCCAAGCAATAAGTCCAAAAGCAATTTTTTATTTTTAAAGTATTCGGGATGTTTCTTGAGTATTTTTCCAAGTTGAGATCAAAGGATATATGCATTAGCCGCCATCATGGCGAAAAGCCGAAACATAATAAATATACCGTGAACCGTCGATACTACGATCTTCTTTGTTCAGCGCTAAGTTTTCTAAGAATTGCTTTCCAGGCTTATTTTCATAGAACTAACCGTTTACAAGATGCAGTGCATCAAAATTTGCAAAACATAGAGTTTTGCTAATAGAAAGTGGCTCAAAAAAGTTTACCAAAATCTACCCCGAGAACCCTTAAAAACAACCCCCTGAAACGAAGAAAAAAATTCAGTTTTTTGCTAATATCTCGAAAAATAATGATAATGATAATAAAAAACGGATAGCACTACGTGAAAGAGCGCGTAATTTTACATAAAAATAGTATAAGTTTTTTTAAATAAATTTTTTCCTTAGCGTGAGAAATTATTACAGTTCGCTCGATATTTCAAGCGCGTCGCGCAGAAAAATGAAGCATTTCTCGACCGCCGCTACATAATAAAGACAATTTGTACCCATTAAAAACGAAAAAACAAGTAGCATTTTAAAGAGGAAGAATTCAGCTTTCAAACGGTATACTTACTTTTAATTTATTAAATTTTTATTTTTATAAATTGGACGTAAAAGTTAAGCTTTATCATTTTTTTCCACTCTATATTAAAACATAAATATTAAATAAAATATTAATAAAAAAATCCTTGTAGATATAACTTGTTTATACCTTAAACTTCAATCTAAGATAAATTTTTATGTTCTCTAAAGTATCCAGGGAAAAAAATTAAGTATTAAGTCATTGGTATTTCTTCCATTTTTTATGGTTAGGAAATTTTCGCTTGAAAACTTGTCTAAAACGGTCAAAAAAGGCTTGTAGGAAATTTTCAAACCTTTTAGTAGTTCATTTGATATTTATGTTTTAATATAGAGTAGAAAAAAATGATAAAACTTAACTTTTACGTGCAATTTATAAGAAATAAAAATTATAAAAATTAAAAGTAAGTACCTATACCGTTGGAAACCTTTCTCTTTATAATGCTACTTTTTTCATCTTTAATGGGTACAAATTGTCTTTATTATGTAGTGGCGGCCGAGAAATGATTCATTTCCCTGTGCGATGCGCTTGAAATATTGAGCGAACTGTAATAATTTCTCATGTTAAGGGAAAAATTTATTTAAAAAACTTTTATATTGTTTTTATGTAAAATTCCCGCTCATTCACGTGGTGCTATCGGTCTTTTTAAATTATAATTATTGTTGGAGATATTAGCAAAAAACTGATTTTTTCCGATTCAGAGTGTTGCTTTTAAGGGTTCACGGGGGTAGATTTTGGTAAACTTTTTTGAGCCACTTACTAGCAAAAAACTAGACTTTGATGAAAAAATTAGCAAGGTAACAATTAATTCTAACTTTTCATCAAAATTAGTCCCTGACAACTGAGTTAATAGCCATCCCGTAGAACATTAAATTCTCTACAATTCCTGCTAAGGCGCAATACCACTGAGGTAATTTCTCTGCAACATGTGGCAATGAACTCATGAAGCACATTTCAAGATATGACAACAGGAAGCATGCGTCATTGCCGCATACCGCACACCGACCGTTTAGTGTTGTCTGCCGCATGCAACATTTTTCGACCAGAATCGGCTTGTCCAATACTGTCGGCCTCTATCCGACAGACAGTCTACGAATTGGTGTGGCTTGTATCTTGCGACATGGAGTGGAACATGGAAAAAACCCCTGTGAGCATTGAAGATTAGCATAATTCTCTTTAATAGTGGAACAATATAATTGCTGTTTCTAAAGGCAATAAAATAAAGAGTTACACGGTAGTGTCTGATTTTCTTATAATTGGTGATACCTTTCCTAACAAACATTGAAAATCTCCCCGGCTGATAATAATAAATTTTGAGATAATACATACCTACACCTCGATTATCATAGGTTTTATCACTACTATGTTTACTTTATTTCGATTCTATTACTTAGGAATTAAAATAAAAAGCCTTCTGTAAAGAAACATCCCTTTGATTTTTTGAATATTATTTGCTAAAATTACATAACTGAAGAAAATTATTATTGTCGTTACATTTAGATTGACGAAAACAATATGTTTATATAGGTACTATATAACTTTTGAAAAAAATCCATTAAAATTATGTTATGTATCAAAATAATACTAATTTGAGTGAAAGTGACAACATAGTCTTCTAAGTTTCTTTCTGTACGTATTTTTAACATGCAGAGTTTCCAGTCCCGAAATTTGGAAATCTAATTGAGTTTAAGCCTAAATTGTAATCGGTTATAGATTTGCATAATCCCGGGATTACGTCGGGATCAAGATTGATTAAGCGTCGAAATAAATGACATTAGTGATGACGTCAAAACTATTTAAATGCGTCCGATTATAATATAGAATTACACGACATACCAAGTCAAAATTGTATGCTGCACTCGAAGCAAGCTCTAAGCAAATTGTAAAGTGTGAGAAGTTATCTTAAATTTTACTTACATTTTGGGTCTCATTCTCCAGATCTGAAAAATTTTGCAATACATTTTTTTACATCAAGTACTTTAAAGGAACAAGAGCATCTATGAAATATTATATATATAGCATATAGTGCGAAAATGAAATCAGTTGCGTTAATAGTGGAAGAAGCTCACCAATATTACCCCCACTACATTGAGTGAAACGGAGGCGGTTCTAGGTCCTTGAATTGGGGTATATGAAAATTTTACATCTGAGATAATGGCTAAGTGAACCTCATTTCAAAGTTCAGCAAGTAATATTTAATTTTACTCCTTAGAATTTTTTATGCAAGTGCCTGCAAGCAAGTCTCAGTGATATGTAAAATTTTAACTAGCATATGTCGTTTTATAAATATTCAGGCTTCTTTTTTAAATTTCATATCTTTGAAACTATTAATCTTAGAGACGTAAAAACCACCATATTACATTATCAGCCCATAATCCTTCTTTTTGGTCTTTATAATTTTTTCTCCAAATGTGATATTTTTTGTGTTATTCGACGAAAATCCTCTTGAGATACTTGTGTTGCAGAATTAAAGTCCCGATTTTCAAGTCGTTATAATTTAAAAACTATCCATTTATATAAACAATTAATTCTATGGAAATGTCTTGTCAAAATTTAATTTTATTTGTGTTTCAATGATTGTTTTTTTTTGGAGGGGGATTGTAGAATGTTTCAGAGGTCGCTTGGATTTGATTAGCCTTACTTCACTTCGACCTGAAAGATCTTTTGTGAGTTATATAACTAGTTGTAGCCCAGGATTCCAAGACTTTTTAGAAAGCTTGTGATTTTCTTTGGGGCTAACTTCCCTATGTCTTCAGGCGTTAATTCCGCCTGCTCCAGGTACATAAGCCTAATGCGTATTAATACCTTGCATCGACAAAGTATATCTTCCGCAGTTTCAGTTGCAGTATTGCAATATCTGCATTTATCGCCTGCAACCTTGCTCTTATTCTTGAGATGATATCTCAAGGTGCAGTGGCCTGTTAATTATTCCTTAATTCGGACTTTTCAAGTTCGAGAAGCCTTGAGGCATTCTTTGCCGAATAAGTTATAAATTTTTCGCTTGTCTTTGGCCTGGAATATTCCTCCAGTAACACTTTTTTGTTCCTTTCCCCAATTTTGAATCTCCTCCATTATGTGTCCCTTGGCCAGGCCACAAATTGGTTCAGGTCCAATGAATTCTTCTCAGTTCTTCTCAATTCTTCAGCTACTTTTTCGCAAGGCTGTGAGAAAGTTGATTACCTTGTACTCACTCATGCCCTGGCACATCAAGGTAACGTTGTTGTTGTTGGCCAGTTGCTTCAGGGATTGTTTACGTTCCCAGGCAATTTTCTTAGACTCAAAGGTGTAAGACCTTAGAGCTTTTAATGCTGCCTGGCTATCTGATAGTATATAGATGTTTGTCATTCGAATGCCTTTATTTAGGCATTCCTGGGCACACAGATCTATATCATGTATTTCTGCTAGGAACATGGTTGAGGTGTTACCCAGGGCTCTGGATGGCCTACATTTTAGGCCCTGCTACGTCCACTCCTACCCCTTCAGCCATCATACATCCATCTGTATAGCAGATCAGTGAACCTTGCTCTGATTACAGTGCCTCCATCTTGCTCGTCTGAGAGCATTCAATCAGCACGTTAAACGGACAGTCAAAGTCCTGTTTGATTGGCATTGAGTCAGTGGGTATGGTCATGGACTCAAAGTGGACTAACTTCAGAATCCTTAAGTGACCAAGCAGATTGCTTTGTTTAAATTTAAGTGCCTGATACAGTCTTAAGGCACTAGGTGCTGCCTCCTTCCTCATATACAAATGCAAAGGACGTAGGTCAAGCATTGCCTTCATAGCTGCTGTGGGACACGAGTAATTGCTCCTGTAGTCTCTAAACAGGCAAGGCGTTGAAATTTCTGTAACTTTTCTTGTGCTATTTTTCTTCTGTTTTTGGCTACCATACCAATAGAAAGATAACACCAATATGTCATTTTCGGTTTAAGACCCTAAGTCTTACCAAACAGCTTACGTCACGAACAAATAACCACTGCTACTTGAAGGGGAGAGGGTTCCACCCTCAATAGAAATAGTCCCCACATAATATAGAAAGATTTATTTGATTCCTTTATTGTCAAATTATTAAAGGAATTTTATCCAAATTACAATTTTTCTAAGTTAAAATCTCTATTATTATACTAGCAAGTTCTTTGATGATCTTAAAACTATAAAAAGTATTATTAGCATTACCATAGTTTTAAAACATAGCAACGATTAAGAAGATTATATAAAAAAATTTATTCGCTTAAATTAAGCTTATTAGATTTATAAAAGCACATAATTAATTTTCATTCATTTTTAAAATGATATTGAAACCAGACATGAGCTTGAAAACATAATCTTGCTGACACAGAGTCAGTCATAATGCCCAGTCTCTTAATATAATATAAAATTTACGATAGGTTGTACGAGCTCTAAAAGAATTATTGTGACCAAAAAATTCAAATTTATTATTTCCTTTTCACCGGTTTCTTATCTCACACAATATGAAAGTTGTAAAATAAATCCAAATGTAATACCTGGTATTATAACTTCACTTGCTGCAGAATGTGTCATTACAAAAGCTTTATGGACATTTGATCTGCAATAAATAATTCAATTATCGAATTTAACAGCGATTTTAATGTGTTAATGCATGCTTTGCAGATCGTTTACACGCTTAATAAACTTGCTTGTTTTGTTTTTCCCTTTTTATATCACAAAATCAATTTAAATTGCCCACATTAAAATTTTATCGCGAACAAGTCGTTATTTCAGGTTATGGCAATTAAAGTTTACGCCATTTAAACTTTATTTTCTACATAATAAACTTCATTCTTACTACTTAAATGTCGTATCTGTAAAGTGGATATTTAGGTGGTAATATTTCATTTCATTTTATTGGTACATTGGCCCATGCACAGTATCAAATTTGTTTCATATTTTTTATTAGTTTGTATGTATTTAAATAAAATATCAGTGGAAGTTATAATTAAAAATCTTTGAAATATGTACATATTCTTCGTTATGAATATGACAATATTTTTTTTATATAAGTAATTTTAACAAAATTTCACGAGGGAAGTTATTAAGAATTGAACACAAAATTAAAGTTACTTATTTATCCAAGACAATTTAAACGATATTCTGAATTCCATCACTTTCCAATGCTCAAAATATTTCACACGTCAATCATAAATCCAGAAGATTTAGTAAATTATCTACAAGAAATTTCACAGGAATTACACAAGAACAATTTGCCAGTTCCAATTAAATTATCAAAAGTTGCACAGTACTTAGACATCCAACTAAAGGCTTTTCAAATAAATTCAGAATTAATATTTCCTTAGTAGATTCTAAAATATATTTTGTACTTCTATTATATCCTATCTCTATTGTGGATAATAGAACTGATGTATATCATATCTTGTCAACTTATCAAAAATATATCGCGGGAGATAATGATTCTTTAATGTGTTTACCTATCCCGGACCTCAAAGACTGCAAACCACTCTACTTCAATAACAAATAATATCCAAATTTATTTGTATTTCCGATTGATGACAACGTCATATGCGAAGCCCGTCTCTTCAAGAATCTCAAAGCCATACCAGAAAGCTGCCATATGTCATTCATCATCGGCAAACGTTACAACTTCCAAAAGCTAAACGAAAATATTTGGTTTTTACTTAATACAGAACCACTACGTCTAACTATGCCCAGAGAAAATTTCAAAAACAGATATCATATTCAAAAATTTAATAGCAAAATTACAACTCAATTGTTACGCTTTTATGGGCATCACAATTGATTCAAACCAATACCAATGAAATAGCCGACGTATAAGACGACATTCATTCAATCCAAATTTAAGTCGAGTGTTGCAACCCAAGTTTCAGACAAAGTAAGAGTATCTAACATAAAACCACTAAAATTAAATAATCTCAACAATAAAATTAAATAATGTCAACACCGAGGGCCTCGAAATCGCCCCCATATCCGCCAAGGTATAATAAACCACCTAGGATATTTACTAGCATATTTCCTCAACGAAGACGGCCTCTATTAAGACGATGAAGACGAAGACATAGAACTTACCTAGACCCAGACTCTTTTGTGTCTTTTATTGACTTTTTGTGCTGAGACTCTTCAGAAAATTTTACTTCATTTATTTATTTTAATACGTTTTGTTAATTTAAACTTTCTTAATTTCAGTTTTATTAACATTTTACATGCCCTTTATTATTTAATATTAAACTATTTTGCTTTTTGATTTTATATATTACGTATTTGAGACCTTACGCATTCATATTTTAATCATTTTTATGTTGTTGTACATTTTACATTTTTTTGTACAAGCATAAACTTTTCTTATAAGGGAGAAGTTGTTATATTAAAAAAGACATTGGACTCCTGAGTCTAGGCTTAACTTTTCCGGCAGTATCATATTTCATATTGTATAAAAATTCCCACAGATTTATGTTGAACAGTCAGCTTGTATTTCCGTTATGTAACAGACTTATAAATATAACCAACAAATCTTTGTAACTTCAGTCGTATACTTACTTTCGATTAAACAATTCAAAATTATTATTGCTGTTACATTTCTAGTGTCAACACTGACTCAATAGACATTATTTAAAAAAAAAACAGTAATCCAAGATATATATGCCAGCTTCAATACCCTGCTTAGTCCTTAACCCGTCAGTATACTAGATAAGTTTCACAGCCTGATGCCTATAGTAGGTCTCTTACCATTCCTCTTGATCCACTATTTTTACCTCGAAGTATAAATATGTTGAAGGTATACTCAGAAATCATGTAGTCCGTTTTCACGTCTAATATCCCACCTAAGTCCTGTTATGATTGTTTCCCAATCTCACATAAATAACTTTTGGTTCATTTTACAATCTGAGATGTTCTAGTCTACCCTTTCTTCAGTGGGACCACTGTCGTTGCCATTGGTATGGTTTTATTGCTCCCATTATTCTTAAACGGGCAAGTCTTTGTACGTTACTGAGTTCAGTAATTGCGGTGTGCTACAACATCTAGTTTCTGGAATCTGGAATTATTTGGGATTACTCTGGGTTTCATTCCCCAGGTTTTCCCCAAGGTCCTGCGGCACTGCTAATAAGAAATGTAAGTCTTCTTTAGTCTTCTATGTGAAGATTCCATGTTAGTTTGGAATCGAAGGTTACCCCAAGATATTTCACTTCTGATATGAAACTTAGTGTTGTATCCAGGAGGGCAGGCGCCTTCAGTGCTCCTAGTTTTCTTTTCCTTGTGAAGAGAACAAAACCATCTCCGTCTTCCTGGGAGTGTTCTTAGGACCCCTGCATTCTTTCACAAAGGACTCCTTCGAATTTTCCGCTAAGCATGATTGTTAAAACATCTGCGTAGGCAATTGTATGGAATTCTTCTGAACTGAGACGGTACAAGAGGCTATCAAGAACGAGGTTCCATAGCAGTGCTAATATTACACCTCCCTGCGGACAGCCTCTCGCGGCCATTCCTCATACAGAAGCATTTTCCACACTGATTTTTACAGCTCTCTTCGAGATCATGTTGGATATCCAGCTTCCCATGATCGTAAGGACATTCTTCTCCACTAGGGCCACTGTAATTTTTAGAAAGGTGGTCCTGTCGAACGCACCTTCTATGTCTATGAAGACACCAAGGGTGGACTCTTTATTATCCAAGGATATCTCAATCCGACTCACGACTGTATGGAGGGCGGTGTCGGTGGATCTTCCCAGTGTGTATGCGTGTTGGTTGTCTATTATTACAACATCCCTTATGTATCGTTCACATAGCTTCTCCATCGACTTGAGCAGGAACGAGGTTAAGCTAATAGGTCTATAGGCTTTGGGGGTGGTATAGTCCATCCTCCCTGCTTTTGGGATGAACACAACTTTCACTTCTCTCCATGTCTCTAGATTATAAAGATGTGCTAAGCACGCCCTAAATACTCCAACCAGGTGCGGCAGTATTCATCCAGTCCCCATTGCAGTAGGGCGGGATAGATACAGTCAATGCCTGGCGACTTAAAAGGGGAGAAGCTCTGTATTGCCCATCTTATTCTGTCCTCACTCATTATTTGGCTGGCTATTTGCCAATCCAACTCCGAGGGTTGGGTCTCGACTTCGTTTGGAGACTCCTTCCGTTCTGTTATCGCAGATCCCAGGAAATGAGTCTCCATGAGTAACTCTAGACTGTCACGAAAGTTGCTGGTTCTTGTACCATCGCTCCTTTTTAATAAGTAGAGGTTATGGTCTTTGTCTTTGGCGAGGATTTTGCATAACTTAGCAGTCTATGAGTAATCTTCGATTTCCTTACAGTAGGTTCTCCACGCATCTCTTTGTCTCTGTCTGACTCTGTTTCTTAAACTCTTTCACATTGGTTTTGTATGATTCCTAATCGGATTCCTGCCTTGTCAGTTTAGCTATGTTGAACGAAGTCCTAGCCTTCTTGGTGGCCTCATTGGGCTATTGCGAGGACCTCAAGGGGCAGGATGTTTCAAAAGCTTGTCTCGTGGCTGTTTGCAAGATTTTGACATATTGCTCTATTTCACCACTCGTTCTGGCCACCCTCTTATTAACCCCTTCCAAGTTCTCCCTGAGTTGACATCGACATTTATCTCTTCAATTCTCCGGAGATCTTGGAATGGTTTTTTGGGTGCATTGATGAGATTAATTTTAAAGTTTATCCATTGATAGTGATACACAATCAGACACGTGCCAGTTCTGGATTAGACTGGATATACGCCACGTTGTTAGTGTAATATATATTATACTTTCATTTCCAGTGTTAATAAATGTCGGTGTACAGCCCTTATTACTTACGCTAAGGTTGTTACCTGTAATATAATCATAAAGCGACTTACCTCTTGCATTGTTGTCTTCACTGCCTCAGGTCACATGGTGTGCGTTGGCGTCACAGCCCATGATTAATTCAAAATTTTGATTGCGTCTCCCATGTTGGTGGTGGACGAGTGTTGAGGGAGGTACACTGATACCAAGACAACATTTGTTGGTTTACCTGCCACCAAATATTCCACCTTCACGGCCGTTAGGTCAGTTATTGAGAGGTGTTGAAGCGGCTGGGTTTTGATTTGCCGAGGAACGTAGATGGCTGTTCTCAGCCTCTCTGTTGTTGGTGAGCTGAAAATAAGTCCACTTAGTCTTGATAACCTAGTTTGAACTATCCAGTGTTCCTGAATTAGTGCCAGTGTGTTCTGCTCAACATCAAGGTGCCGGCACAGTACTGCCGTCGCCGGTCTGCTGTGTTGCAGATTGCACTGTACTATGCTTACTTTGCTGTGCGTTTTTGGCGGAGCGCCCTTAGGGTGCCCAGCCCTCTTTGGGGGATGTGAATCCCTTGTAGGGGCCGGCACACCTAGCGGGTGCCCTGCCTTTGCTTTAAGCTGTGCTTGGTAACGCAGTCCTCCTCTTCGAGTGCTTTCCTCCTCCTACATTCTCCCTGTGGGGGGATCGTATGCGGTGAGCCTTGTAGATTCGCCGCATTTTGTTGCGGAGAGCGTTGCTGCTGATCCACTGGTATTTGCGGCGAACGTTGCCGCTCGGCCGCAGGGTTTTTAGCTGAATGCTTATCCATTCGTTTTTTTCTTTTCATCCACTTAGCTCCCCATCCGCCACGGAGCCCCATGCTGGGGATGTCACACAGCAAGCTCGTACGATCATCAGGGCTACCAAGTGTATATAGGCCCCAGAGACAGGCAACGTCGTGAGATGATTGTGCATCCCCGAATGAGGCCAATCATCACCCGGGTCTGCAGCCCCCTACGCGCCCCTTGGCCCCAATGGCTTACCCTGCCGGCCCACTAACGGGACGACGTAGCCAGTTGATCGAGAGTGGGTTAGCTCTCGACCGCCCGTCTGACCGAACTCCGGACCAAAGTAATGTGTTGCATGCACAACCCACTCAATCACCAGGTATTCAGAACGCACGGCGCAAACATGTGGAAGCTGGTCCGCGGGAGTGCTTTCGCTAGATCAGACCAGGATATTAGTCCCAGAGAATCCGCTTATGATACTCACTCACCATAGAGCCTGTAAGGGCTCCATGGCTTAGCCCTATCCGCCACCCGGGGACGCGCCTGGTAGGCAGCTCAACCCAATAGGAATATAAAGGCATGCTAAGCACATCCTAAATATTTCAGCCAAGCAGCATCTGGGTTCTAACCCCCATGTTTTCCTATGAGCGCATGAGCTATTTGTTTATTATAGATACTTTTTTAAATAATAATAATAATGAATAATTCATAATTCTTGGGCTAGGGCCAGTCATACGAATTCGTATACGTTCTTGAATATTTTTCATCGAATGCGAATATATGCAATTTTCAAATCTCTATTGGCAGTAAGATGTCGATATCGAGAGAGAGAGGGGAGTTGCGGATAGTGAAATCCGCTGTGAAATGTTTATAATTTCTGATCTACTGGCCATGTGAAATAGCAGCTTACTAGCTAAATATCGGCCTGTATGTGTTTGATGTTTTTCACTAAATATTACTATTAAGTTCAAATTATTCAATTTTAAATTAACGTGTTCTTTATATTCTATATTTGAATCTATTAACAAAATATGCATCTTTACATTAACGATTCTTTCGTATCCGAGTTATTGTCAATACGCTTTAATAAGTATGTTTTTTCTTGGAATTGTATGTAGTACTTTTAATTTTTATTGTATTTTAATAGTGCATGTTTTTTTCAGGTCCGAAATATTGGGGACTTATGAATCCACAGTGGAGTATGTGCTCCAAAGGACGAAGACAGTCACCTATAGACGTAGAACCAAACAAATTATTATTTGATCCTTACCTATTGCCAATACACCTAGATAAACATAAAGTAAGTGGTAAACATTGTTTTAATAATCTAATTAGCACCTGTATTAAATATTTGTTAATTCGTTCTTAAAAGCATTACAATCAATATCCATACCTATATGTCAAATGTTGTTTGTTCAATAGGTATAACTCTTTTAAAAAAGTGATTATATTCTCGTGGTGTCACTGTTTTATTTAAATGGCTGCTCCCACCTTTGCTAAACTTGTGTTTGGATTTCTTCTCCATTTCCCGTGATTTCAGTTTTGTCAAGGTTGCAGATGCATTGTACAT
Organism: Leptura quadrifasciata; assembly: GCA_963675555.1. Taxonomy (NCBI): domain Eukaryota; kingdom Metazoa; phylum Arthropoda; class Insecta; order Coleoptera; family Cerambycidae; genus Leptura; species Leptura quadrifasciata. The sequence goes on from OY776678.1 coordinate 42,953,699, forward strand.
GAGGTTATCTTATGTTGTTGGAGTGTCATATGTGAATGTCTAAATATATTTTTTAGTAAGGCACTGGTAAAAAAATGCATTGTTTTGCTTTTTCCGTGTCAGCAACCCAAATGTTACAGGCAGTGCTATAACTCTTTTACTAGATACTGAGTTTTAACTTGTTTTCATCTTCTTTTTCTCGATTTATTTATTACATTACTGGTTTTAATCCGCTGCTTCTAGCGGAAGTAGTTTCAGTCATTATTTATAGATCTGTTTTAATTGTCGTTGAATCTTTGGCTGGCTTCAAATCAGGGCCCAGGGAGGCCACGCATTGGAATTTGGAATTGGTTGGAAGGGTGGTCAAAGAAAAATATTGAACACAACACTTAGGTGCCATTGGGACCCTTGTACTTCCTTTCTGTAGGCAGACCCTCACCTAGGCATTCAACCAACCTAATCTTGCGAAGTAAGTGGTGATGCTGCCTAGGACCATCTCTCTTACATCGGCAAGTGGGCCAGTGTTCTCCCTAAATGGATTATTTGATTAATGAGACAGCAGAACAGCCACAGAGTACATGCTGGACCACCTCATCTTCTTGTTCACAACCTCAGCAAAGAGGTGTTTCGCTTAATCTCATACTGTATAGATTTTACCTTAAGGGCTAGTGTCCAGTCTTGATTTTCATTATAAAACGTAGATTCCTTTTGGACATTGCCAGGTAATCCATTGTTGTGCTCTTGTTGGGATATTTTAGCAGTTCCCTAGCAAGCTAGCAGCTACTTGTTTCATCTCAGAGCTTCTTAAATTCGTTGTGGGTGTTCTCGTTAATTATTTGTGTTATCGCCGGGATCGATAGCAGACTGACGGGATCTAGTCCAAAGATGTTTAGGCCTTCTGCCTTCTTGGCTAGCCTGTCGGCTACTTTGTTGCCACTGCATTGTACATGTCCTTTAACCCAGCATACCAGTATATAATTCATACTGGAGGCACCTACAAGTGCTTGGTAACATTTCCATACTGCTCCTGTGGTAATTTTGTTACTACTCAGGGCTAGTGATGATTGTTTACAATCTGTGTAGATCCTGATTGTTTTGCCTGTAGTTTGCTTACGGACAATCTCTTTTGCAGCTATGGTTATGCCCGCCAATTCCGTCTGTATTACACTGGCTCGCCAATCCATAGCCCATATATTGGATTTGCAGATTTATGGAGTATATTCCATATTCTGCTCCATCCTGTTTTTTTGATCCGTCTGTGAGATGTTGATCACACATTCACCAAGAGCCTTGTTTTCATTATTAGTCTCTATTATGTATGTGCCATCTGTGTACGACTGTAGAAGACGTGTCTTCCTGACAGCCTCATTGCACAGCCTATATTTGGTTGTATGCTAACAGATTTGAGGCATACCATTGTTGTCAGAGCTACTTCTTCTAGATATAAGGCTTTTAGAAAAATAAAACCCAAGTTTACTGCTGGCTCTGATGGTACACCTGATTTTCTGCTACGGGACTGTGCTGTAGTATTTGCCCTCTCGTTCATGAAAATAATTAACATCTGTTTAAATTCTAGTTAATTCCGGATATGTGGAAAATATCTTGAATATGCCCAGTTTTCAAGAAGGGCAATAAAAATTGTGTGATTAATTATATTCCAATAACAATTATTTGTAATTCTTCCAAGGCTTTCGAAATAGTATTACACAAAATAATTTATGCCAACACTCGCGGGCTAATTAGTGACTCTGAACATGGTTTTGTGCGAGGGCGGTCAACCACTACTAATCTGTTTTGTATAACTCAACACATCTCAGAATCTCTGGATTCTGGAGGTCAAGTTGACGTCTGTGTAAACTTCGTCAGTTTGGATTCTCAGATAAACTGTCAGATTTGTTTGCATCGTACCTACACTACAGACGACAATGCGTAGAGTATCGTGGTTTTAGATCTGATGAATATATAGCCTCTTGTGGGGTACCCCAGGGCTCAATTCGTGGCCCTCTTCTTTTCGTTATTTTTATTAATGATATTGTCAGTATGACTGACGTTGGCTTTCTTCTTTATGCAGACGATTTAAAATTGTAATGTGATATTAACTTTTTTGCGGATTGTCTTAAATTGCAAATGAATCTTGATCGTATCAATAATTGGTGTATTACAAATAACTTGCTATTAAATGTGCAAAGTACCACGTAGTTTCTCCATAAGAAATGAGCAGTTACATTATTATTATACACTCAATAATACGTCTCTGAATAGAGTAACTGAATTTAAAGGTCTAGAGTTATCTTTACTCCAAACTGAGTTTTAACCAGCACATTCTTTCTGTTGTACTGGCTAGTTACAAAAGTCTTGGTTTTGTCATAAGAAACTCTCATGGATTTAATGATAGTAGTGTATTGTTCCTGTTATTTAACACATTCGTTTTGTCTAAACTTGAATACTCAAGCATAATATGGAATCCAAGGTATCAAACTTACAGATATAGTTTGGAAAAATATCCAACGTAAATTTCTAAAATATGTATCCTTCAGGGCTGATGGTGTTTATCACCCCCCCCCCCTGTCGGTGCTCATCATTATCAATTATTGGCCAGGTATGATGTATTAAGTTTATCTGATAGAAGGGACATGCATTATCTTATTTATTCAAAATTATCCATAATAAATTAAACTGCCCATCGGTTTCAAGTCAAATTTCAATGTTCTAGTGGTCGCTATTAAACGTACTAGTACATTTTATTTGTTAACCACGAGGACCAACTTACTCAAATTTTCATCTCTCTTCTGTTTGTGCAGTATTTATCATTGTGTACAGCACAATTTGGAGATATTTTATTGTACCATTAACTGTAACAAAAAGTTGTTTTCTAATGCTCGGTGGTGTTTTTGTTGTTCTGTATTATTATTTTTTATTTTTTCTGCAAATTTATCTACTACTATTTATTTTTGTAAATGTGTAGTTTTTCTGTATTTTAATTGGTATGTAAATACTGTTAGATGGTGTATTGTAATAAATAAATAAATATATATCTAGGGGTACCAGACACAGCATTACCTCCATAGCTCTCATTGGCGTTGTTCGCACAGCTCCGGTTATGCTTAACAGGCAACTCTTTTCACTTGGTTGATCTTACTTTAGTGTAATCTGTTTGCTCTTAAACCAGCGGACTACAGCTCCATAAGTTATCATTGGTCTTAAGGCCATATATTGTTATTAATATTGAATAAAGTTGTCTTGCTCTTGGCAATATACACAATTCACTGAACATTACTGAAATTAAATTTAAAAAATAATTCTCGTCTGCTTGTCAATTGCAAGGCGCTTGTCAACTATCAAGTGTTTTCCACAGGACTGTCTTTCTCTGTTATTAGAGATGGGTAGTGACGAAACCGTTATAAAGTTTAGGTCTGTTATAAATTTCATTACTTTAACCTCCACCGTCTATTAAACATATTAAGATTATTCACGGAAATCATTGGTCACAGTAAACCTCATTATTATTTTTAGCTTTAATCTGCTTAATTTTGAAAAATAAAAATACGGGTCTACTTATTTTTAATGAATATTATATTTTTGTATATATTCATCCACATGAAAGCACACCATTTATCAAAAATAAATATATTGACTTACTAGAGCCAATGTACTCACCCTATACATTTCACGAAACTGACGATCTAAAGTGGTCTTTAAAAATAGAACGAAACCGCTAAATCTATAATGACATTTTCCAGCGTGATATGATTATCTTTTTGCAATTTATGGCGCTGCTGCCTAAATTTCGTTATATTAATTTTCTCCTTCGAATATTGATCCATTGAGAGTAATTCTAAGAGAATGTCATTTCTGATGGTATGTTTGTGTGCTAAATATTACTATATTATATAGGATTATTTATAGAAAACGGGTAGTAGACGTTTCTCGGGATATGTCGAATTTAGAAAGGACCATGAACCCTTCTGGAAGTTGCGTTACGTCCAAAAAAAATTTTCTTTTTAAGATTTTGGTTTTTTATTTAAAATAAAAGTGTGAACTCAAATTTTCGAAAAAATATTTAGATAACGAATAATAATTACGTATGACTGTCTGTTATATTTATTATTTTATTTCTTACTTCATAGTACACTACCAGGAAAATCTGGAAAAGACCAGGAAAAACCGGGAAAAAGCCGAGAATTTCACTGTCCAAATTTGATAATATGTAACAATTAGTTTAGATGTTTTACATTTTTCCTTTAAATGGCGATAATAATAATAATAGTGACATTATTTCAGGGAGTTCTCTCAAGAGACTGTTCTTACGTCCGATTAAATAGAATAGCATTTATTACAGTAATTACTAAAGTAATAAATTAAAACAATAACATTAAATGAATAAGAAGAAATAGCAATAAATGTTATGTTATAACAAAGAACGTTATGTTGTTCGTCATTAAATTCTTCGTTGTCATTATTCTCGCCTACTTCAATATCTGCCTCTGTTTCATCCAGCACTAATTAGCAAAATATCGATGCATTATAGTTTGTCTGGATTTCTTCGTCATTTACTTATCTCCTTCTTTGTTAACATTTCGTAGATTTGGAACCTTGTCGCAAGTTTTTGCACTACAATGTTAGTATGTCCCTAAGCATGAAATGCTTATGCCTGCTTTTTTGCAACCACAAGTTGTTCCGCATTTTGTTTTGCACTCGGAGGTGTTTAACTGAAGCAATGCAGGCAGGGCTGAATCCTTAAGTGCTCCTGATTTTCATTTCTGATCCTTTGCCAGCCTAAGTTGTGTGGTCTTTTTTAAATGCTACACCAGTGTTGAACTTGATGGTAGGTACCACGTAATATGTAGTATTTCTAAGACTCATGTACTACGAATGTGACGTTTATTTTAGTCTATTTGTTTTGTCTACCCATTGCACTTGGAAAACTGACTTTTCTAACCTTACTTTCTATCGTTTGTTTTTATTAAGTCATATGATCGAGTCCACTAGTTACAAGGAACATTTATCTCAACATTTAAATAACTTTTCAATGAAAGGTGAAAAATTGGGTTTAATTACTTTATGAAACAGGTGTGCAGCTAGAATATCTAAACACTAGTTCAGAAAACTCTAGTCAGTTTCAATTAAATATCACTAATGTAACGAAAAATTGACTGAAAATACTTCTACATGCAGATTTGGTAAATTTCTATTTTTAACCTAACAAACACGGCGTTTCGAGGAAATTAATATTCCGTATTTTTTGCTTTTTACTAAATCCACTACTATGATTCTGCACAATAGTCTCTACTAGTAAAACCTATAAGGGTTAGGGCCAATATATTTTTTCAGAACAATAGGCATTGATTATGTTTTGTTTCACAATATAGTTTTCATTAGCTTTGTAACAACTGAAATATATTTTCATACTCTTTAAAAGGCGGGAGGGAAAATTATTTATTGAATAGGTTAATATAATCAATTTGTGTTGACATATACATACAGTGTACTAAAAATGCTCCGTTAATGTTGTATAGAACGGAAAATGTTATTAAACAGTATATTTTTTTATTAGAAGTAAAAGTAATAGTCTGATAGTGAGAGTCTGTAGGTTTGTAGCCAATACAGATGAGTCACAAAAGTGGCTTTTACTCCTAATAAGACGTTCCGTTGCTAATGGCAACGCACAGCCGTTTGTAATGTCAAACTTTAATGTCATGAAACGAGTAAGAAATGTCATGATTTTCTGACGTTTGGAGAAAGAATATTTTTTAATAACAAAAGACTGCTTTTAGCGATGGGAATTAAATCAGGAATGTGAATCCGTAATGAAAAAGGGTGTTCATGTAAGTGGTCAAAATGGGTTTGATACCATTTTGACCGCTTACGAACCTAGTATTTCTAGGGGCTTTGTCAATGTCAGAAAAATTAATTTAATTTGCTGCACGTCCTAGTTATTCAAGTAACAATATATTCACGAAAGTCTTTTTTGCCATTAGTATTACGACTAAAGAAAAAAGAAATAAACGTCATTTTATTAGGTTAGTGTTTGTGGTGATTAATTCTTTAAACTTTATTTTACCTCCAAAAGCAGCAACCTAATTCTTTTTATTCTTTAATGTTCCGAGAATATTCTAGAAATATTCTACGCAAATATCCCAAAAGAGAATATTTCGCATTTATTTAGTATATTTTTCATCTTTAATGTTCCCATAGAATATACTGAGAATATTCAAGAAATATTCTCAGCAAATACTTTAAAAATAAGATAATTAGCATTTATCTGGAATATACTTAGAATATTCCGTGCTGTGTGGGTTATTATTAAGAGTGAAATAATTTAAAGTAAAAATTTATGATGTAATTAGAGCAATCTTTGTCAAATTGTACAGTCCTTGGGAGTGTCACGACTGACATTTTTCAGATTGATTCATAATGATGAAAATAAAGTGATACTGAGAAAAAGACCGATGGTATAATGTAAATTAACCCAAATAATATATAGTAATAATTTTCCATTCCTAACATTTACATAGTCGAAATAATATCCATTATGGTCGAGTGGAATAGAAATTAGAATAAAATATGAATTACGTCGATTTAGTTCAAGTATATTGTTTTGCTGGAAGCAAGTCTCTTTCCTTTTAATGTCCCTGCACATTTACTCCATCGATTTATATTGTCAATGAAGTCCTGACTTTTATATTTGACAAAAAAATTGGATTCTTAATAAATGATGATTTCCTCACGCAATGTTTATAAAACGTAAATTTTAAATGAAATTGACATTTTTACCCGCAGCGACTTTATTTTATATACTATACCTACCAACAATAGGCTTTTATTAAAATAAATAATAATATATCATCATCAGGAGATAGATCAAAATCATCAATAGAAAATTTGTATATTTTTCACAATTAGTATTGAGCTGTTTATATTTAGAAACATAAACAGTAACGATTTTGTTCTATTTTAAAATGAAGGTAAATTTGGCAGGTTATTTGCAGCAGATAGCAGGTTATTCCTCTGAGTGAGCCAACTAAAAAAATTATCAGCATTTACTTTTCCTCACGTGAAAAGGTTGCCTCCGGTTGTCAATGGTTTTTTCCACTCTTTTAAGCAACAATTGGAAAGGACTTCCAATTTTACTATCTCGTGGCTTCAACAATAACCTGCTGCTCGATTTTTCTGTACTTTTCATCTATAACTAACTCAGCAAATTAGAATATCATCAGCAATTTACGTTGAATAAATTTTACTTGAAAAAACTCCCTCGGCCCATCATTAATTTTAATAACTTTTCTAAGTAATAAATGGAGGGGATTTTAACAATTGATGAATTCTAGAAAATCTTCAATTGTTGCTTAAAATTCGGGTAAAAAATTATTTACGGCACGAGGGAAACTGAAATACTGATCACATCTGAGCAGTCTCGTCTTCAAAATTACATACTCTACAAGATTTTCTGATACTCCCAGTGTGTAAAGTTACTTATTTGGTATGTAGCATTCTGTTAATATAGTCTTATATGAATATGTAAATTATTCCTCGATATCTGGAAGCAGTGCTTACCTAGCTTGCGAGTTGATGCGCCCAAAGTTATTCTTCTGTACCTAGAACTGTTAGGCTACCTTAACAGATTTTCAGGGTATTGTGAATTGAATCCGAAAGTGCTACTGCAGGCTCTGGACCATACAGGGCCTCTGTGAGCATGGACATCTATTTTTGCGTTCTTGTTCCTTCGCTCAACAGAGTTCAACGCTATTTTTTTGGGAAAGCACTTCCTTGATTAGCGGAATAAAGCTTGAGTCTTTCCCACAAGTATTTAAGATAAATAGAGTCGCTTTGCCCTTTGTGGATATGCGCCCCGTGTTCTCGCTAATGTTTGCATAATTGCCTTGGAATCTAGTGGTGTGTGTGGCTACCGTATTTTCGCATCTAGATCTAGTCCCTCTTAGGTGCCAGCTCCGGCTTCATAGTTTATTTTTGAACCATCTCGCATGGGTATAGGTCGACACGTCGAGTTCTACATTTGCCAACCTGCCCAGTCTTACCTACCTCGAAATTTTTCATTGGAATTATACACATATAACTAGTTTTTTGTCTTTAAAGCAACTGGTTATGAAGAATGACAAACAATATGACGATCTGAGATGACTGAGGCCGAGCAGGACTATTGCTCTTTACCCAAGTCCAGTGGTAAAGATAATCGAAATACATATAAGGCGATTCACTTGTCCAATCTATCCATACTATTAGAAGTCAAGCTCACAGCTGGCACTTGCTGGTGACTAGTTGTCAACCAGAGTTACCAATTATTACAAATGCATAACTTTGGAATAATCTGCGTAACTACATGAGATCCAAACAAATTATACAGTCGAAATGTTAGCATCCGTATTTCGTTTTGTATAGTGCGGAGCAACCCATTTCTCAGAATTGCAAAAACCACTATACTGACACCCGCCGCTAGAGGATTTAAGATGAATGCAGCAATAAATGTTTCATTCTATAAATTTTATCAGTGCCTGCCGTTGAACATAACACAATGTTGAAATTATCTGCCCTACTTCAGAAGAAGGCCGTACGTGCATGTTAGATTTTGATTTGATTGATTAACTTTTTAAAAACATTTATTTTGTACACTGGAGTCAACATTGACTCTTTAAGAAAATACAATAATAATTTTGATGTGATTTATTCGAAAGTGAGTATAAGACTAACTGTATAAATGTTGTTGATAATATTTATAAGATTTAGAGAACAAAGAAAACAGTATTGGCGATTCAGCATAATTATGATTACTTGGAAAGAAATATTATGCTCAGACAGCGTGAGCGGTTATTAGAGTAGAGCTGTTTCGCAATATGTAATTTGACACTGCTGGGAAGGTTAAGCCTGTCTCAGTAACATCATATATCATAGTATATTTCTAATATAACAGCTTCCCCCTTATAAAAACGTTGATGTTTTATACAACAACTTTTGAAATTAATATAAAAAAATCGGCAGCTACTGGAAGCGGCTGGAACCTCCCCACTCGGTGGATCTTTGAAGCCTAAAAGAGCATTAAATTGTGTGACAAAACGGCACTAAACGTAATCCGATCTCATCCAAAACCTTTTCAGATCTTCTGGGGCACTAAAAAAATACTCAACTTAATGAATTTACAATCATCTATGCGAGTTATTACCTACATTATCGCTCGTTGAATAATATACTATTAGGATATTAACTTTAACATCACTTGAACGACTAAGAAAGTCTAGTTATCCTAAAAACTACAGATTTGTAAAGCAACAAACTGAAAATTGGTAAAGTGATAATCTATAATAAATTCACCAACGAAGGTACAGAAAGTATATGATATTGATATTGTTACATCTACTTTTAAAGTTTGTGACAATCCACTAAAAGTTACAAATATGCCAAAATCTTATTAACATGACATGACACCAACGTTATCGGATGACAAACGATGACAATGACAATCGTCAAAATTTGCGCATTGCAATCCGATCTCTCGCGGCTGTCTTTGTTAAATAAAACATTAGCATTTCAGTAATTTTATCAGATTTTAGGGCCGGTCTTTTCATCTCCCATTAAATTTATTTGGGAAATAATTTCCTCGGCTACAATTGTATCAATAATCGTTTCCACAGGATTTATCTGCTGAATAAATTTAATGGGAGATGAAAAGACCGGCCCTTAGAGGAATATTTGTAGTTTAATTCTTCGATTTGTCTGTATACATATTTAAAAACGGCACTAAACGTAATCCGCTCTACTTCTAGAGCAGTGAAGAAACCCTCACACGTGAATTGACACGTGATGTAACGAGTTTCACGACGTAACGGCTACGCGCATCGATCATGTCATGCGAAATGCGATCTATGCCATATTTGCCTTGTTTTTAATTTTTTTCACGGAAACGAAATCGAAAGGGTGGAAGTGTGATATATCGTTGAAATCAGAATTTTAACTGCTTTTCAATGGTTCCATTGCAAATTGAAAGTAATTATAAAATAAACAACTTGTTGCGTCAAAATGACACTAAACGTAATTCGATCTCAACCAAAACCTTTTCAGATCTTCTGGGGCACTAAAGAAACGCACACGCAAAGTTTAATTCAAATCCGTTCAGTAGTTTCGGCGCTATCGTGCTAACACACATACACACATACACACACACAGACATTTTTCAAAAACCACTTTTTTTGGGTTCCTAGGACCTCAAAAGGTAAAGATTTGATGTTATCTCAATTTTCGTTTTTGAACCAATTTTAGTAACCTCTCACAATTTTATTGTGGAGAGGTTAAAATGTATAAAAGGTAATGGTGCAATTTGGAAAAATGTAAAAGAGTACAAAATGTAATATTTAAAATACAGAATATAACGTCTAAAATGTGAAATGCATGCACAATAAGCTTAAATCATAAAATAAAATAACATAAAAATGTTAAAAGTTAAAATATAGCTTTAACATGAAAGTGTAAAATACAAACATAATCGGTTTAAGTTATAAAATGGGATAATATAAAAATATTCCCAAGGTTAAAATATAGCTTAATCGTGAAAGCATAAAATGTAAACATAATAGGTTTGAATGAAAATGGCGTAAAAATGCTAATAAAATTGAGATTACAAAGGATAAAGAAAAATAATGAAATATAATGGTTAAATGAATAAAATAAGGTTCACTGAAGAGTCCAGCACTAAAAGTCAATAAAAGGCACAAAACAGTTTGTCTTTAAGTGAGTTCTATGTCTTCGCCTTCATCGTCTTCTCTTCTTAGAGTAAGTGGTATTCGTGAAGGGAATAGGCTAGCAAATGTCCTGGAAGATTTGCTGGGCCTCGGTGGAAATGGAGGCGATGCAGAAACTTTCGTCTTTTTGTTCTGCACTTACAGAATAGGTACAGAAATAGTAGTCCAAATATTAACACAATGATGAAATAGGTAAACCAGGATATGTACTTCGTTATGGAAGGTTCGTTGATCAGATCGTCTAGGTCTTTAGAATATTGGTCCAACTTGTGTTTAGCGATTTCTAGGTCTTCTGTTTTGAGGTTGTTTAATTTTAGAAGTTTAAGATTCGGTGCTCGGATTTTGTCTGGAATATGTTTACAATATTCGAATGGAATTTGGATTGGATGAGTGTCGTTTTTTACGTAGGTTACTTCATTGGTACTGACTTGAATTTTTGTGATGCCTATAAAGGCATAACAATTAGGTTGTAATTTTATTATCGAATTTTTGTAAATGACTTCAGTTTTTGAACATCTTTCTGGACAGTTGATGGTTGCATGTGGAGCTTCTGCGTTAATAACTAGCCATGTGTTTTTGTCTATCTTTTGGACGTTGTAGCCTTGGTGGACGATGAATGACGTCTGACAATTTCCTGGTAGAGTTTTGAGGTTCTTGGAGACCCGCTTCACATATGGTATTATCATCGATGTGGTATGAAAATAAATTTGGGCATAATTTAATGCTGAAGTAGAATGGTTTGCATTCTCTAAGGTCTGGGATGGTTAAGTACACTAAAGAATCATCATCTCTCGCGATATATTTTTAGAAGTTGACAAGATATGATATAAACTAGTTCTATTATCCAAAATAGGGATAGGATATAATTTAAATACTGAATATGTTTGAGGGTCTACCATAATATGAATATTAAGTCTGAATTTGTTTGAAAAGCTTTTAGTTCTATAATGTCTAAGTACTGTGCAACCTTTGATAATTTTTGATTGGAAGTGGAAAATTGTTTCTTTCTATGTGTGAAATTTCCTGTAGAGAATTTACTAAGTCTTTTGGGTTTATGATTGATGTGTGAATTATTTTGAGCATCGCGAAAGTGATGGAATTCAGGATATCATTTAAGTTATCGTCGATAAATAGATAACTTGCCATAAGCTGTTCAGAGATTTCTATAAATTTTAATTTTGCATGGATATTTTCTGTCTGTAGTCATGTCTAAAATTGAAGTTTCGATTTCCTTAATATCTTTGTTGAAAGTTTCTTCATCAACTTGCAGTTTTTGAATAGTTGCGTTGAAATTTTTGATTACTGAAGTTGTTGACAGATATTTGATTTTTGATTAAATTTTCGAGTTGGTGCTCGTCATTATTTAATTTGTTGATGCAATCAGAATAATACTGACCATCTTCTCTAAATTTCCAGTTATTGATTTGAAAATTGTTCCGATGCCATTTAGTATTCCTAGTTTGTATCGTTTCGTGTCAAGGTAATTTTAGTTAAATTTTGATTGTATTGATTGAGAGATTTGCGGAGATTTGCGTCAATAAACTGAGGTGAGTTTTTACTTCACCTAAAAGACCTTCATGTAATGATGTGTTGGGTCGAGTGTGTTGTAGTCTGAAGAATTTTGTAATTTTTGGTGAAAGTTGTCTTAAAAGTGGATATGTTCTTGTGTACAAGTAGGGTCAATTTTTTGTGAGAAATCACAATGTCTGTATCTCGGTGATAGTATGCTCCAATTGTATTGTTATTTGGTGTTATTTTAAATTAACCAAGTGCTGAACCGAACAGCAGGATAAACATTAATTTCTTCATTCCTCGAGTCTGGGTTGAAATAGAATGCTAGTTCGTGGGCTTAGCTACACTGCGATCTTCTCTGCCAGGGATTTCACTGGGTGTTCCTTCCACAGAGGTCTCCTACAATGCCGAAGACACCAACTTCTTGACTGGGATGAATTTTCTTACTTGCTAATTTGTTGAATAGGTTGCTTTGTTGCGTTTCTTATATTTCTTTCTTGAATTATTATTGTTTGCTTCTTGTAATTGTTTGTTTGTATGTAGGTTCTTTTTCTGAACGAAGGATTGGGATCCACCACCTCAGCTAAGAAGTTCTTGTTGTTTCAGAAGCTCTTTTCGTTCGGTTAGCCACCTTTTTCAGATGGGCTCCTTGTTTCCTCAGATATGTTTGCGACTGGTTAGGCTCCCGAACTGTGCGTCTTTTTTAGGTCTGCCACGACGGAGCCAATGTTAATTTTGATTTGATTGATTAACTTTTTAAAATCATTTATTTTGTTACACTGGAGTCAACGTTGACTTTTTAAGAAAGTACAATAATAATTTTGATGTGATTTATTCGAAAGTGAGTATAAGGCTAACTGTATAAAGGTTGTTGGTAATATTTATAAGATTTAGAAAAGAAAGAAAACAGTATTGGCGATTCAGTACAATTATGATTACTTGTAAAGAAATATTATGCTCAGACAGCGTGAGTGGCAGAGGAGAGCTGTTGCGCAGTATGACACTGCTGGGAAAGTTAAGTCTGTTTCACTAACATCGTATATCATAGTATATTTCTAATATAACATGCATGTTTCCGTCAAATTGAGTTAGTACCATTTTTAGAATCCTTATATAATATTGTGTAAATACCAAAAAAATAAATGTTTTTTATCATAAATATAGTTAACTTTTAAGTCTTATATTTGTGTCACCTTTATTTCTTTGATCACCCTACTAGAGAAGAGTACCGCATATGTCCATATTAAGCGCATGTGTATGTCTTTCCATCACAGTTACATAGTATAAGTGCCGCCTGTAATCACATACGGCTTTCCCCTTTAGCATAATTCATAAAACGATGTGATAATATGCGTCGTTAATCTAGTATTACTCCTATCACATTGAAGGTTCTACAATACTGAAAATTGCATATATGTTTACATGCGTCATTTTTATGTAGCGTTTCTGATATCTTCGGTAAGACAGTTTAACTTACGAACTGAAGAATTACTAACAATAAAGGATCGATGTTTATTGTTAGTACTTGTGCAACTTTATTGCCAAGTGCATCCCGCTATCGTGGGGAACATGCGCCCAATAAATTATATCTCCCTAGCGGCATAACATTTACAGATATGTACAAAGACTTTTTGGAAAAGTTTCTGGCAATCAAGATGTCATATGAATTTTATTGGAAGGTGATGACAGACGACACGAACAATTCTTTAACAAAGTTGGGTCACGAACAATGCGAAAAATGTGAAGCACTTAAGCTACATGATAATTCTCAGGATAATTTAGATAGCCAGTGAGAAGAGTTCAGTTCGTGGAATATCACATTTGTTACACAAAACAATCCACAGATGAACACAGAAAGGATTCTGAAATAAAAAATAATGAAAATACGATTTATTATTCTGTAGATGTGCAAAAAATAATAATACTTCCCCCTTTAGAGATGTTCAATCAGGTAATATTTACTCGACGCATCATAGTTTTTCATCAGACCTTCGTACTTCTGGGGCAATTAAACAAACAAAGTAAGCCATTAACTGTTTTATGGAATGAAGCAATATCTGGAGGGAATAATGAAGATATTACTAGTATTTATGATGCATTTTTCAGTTTCACACGTCATCACAAAAAGATTGTCATTTGGTCTGATAATTGTTCAGGGAAATTTGAGACCTTAAATTTTCGTACATGGCCTAAATTGCAATTTTACAAACTCTTACTTGCTTGTTTTACCTATTTATCCTTATTTATCTCCGAACCCTTCAACGGAATTAGATCAAAATCCGTCTTCCAGATCTCGTCATAATACATAAGTGTACCGAATTTCAAGTCAATATCATAAACGGTTCCAGAGTAAACGTGCGCACAAAAATTGTTACAGACAGACAGACCGGAATTTTTTTTTCGCTCAAATTTAAAATCTCGGCCTTTCATGACATTTTACGCCTATTTCTACAAAAAAAATGTATTTTTTTTGAGTTACTATACTTTCAACGGACGTGGAAGTAAAATTGAACAAAAGCAGTCCATTGCTGAAACAAATTGTATCAAACATAGTTAAAATAAATTTTAATCATTAATTTTACAAGGAAGATTTCAATGGATAAGAAAAGGAACTTCATTTTATATTTAAGACCAAAAAATCTCTAATTTCTGAGTCTGTTAGTCGAATAGGAAATAGATGAATAATTGAAGAAAGGAAAGCAACATTGCTGAAAAATGTATCCAACATTATTCCTAGTCACAAGCTTGTCTTCTGGAAGAATATGGTGACAAACATCAACTATTTCAGTTTAATAGAAAATATCGAAGATGACCAAAGTATCTATATATCCTACGAGATATTTTTTAATTACTATTTGTAAAAGTTTTATTTCATATGAATATATTTTGTCTATTTCTTTATATGTCCTTATTTTAACTATCAATTAATTCTAATTATTACAGTTTACGGGTTTAAACGTTTATTTAAACAATTATTAATTATTTTTCAAAAACTACAAATATTTTCTGTATATTATAAAAGTTTCCTGGTTATTGTATTAATTTCTTATTTGGAAAATTATGCATGCAGCATTTTTGCCTAGCAAAATTTTAATTTTAGTAAAAGAAAACCGCGTAAGTGAGGCTATTTGTGGTGAAATTACAATAGTTTCCAATAATAAATAAATAAATAAATAAACACCACAGAAATTAGACAACCCCCAATTCCAGAAGCCAGGCCTTGCGCGGAAGGGAGTTACACATTGAAAAAACGCGGACATACAACCATTTCCCCCGACAGTGCCGGAGCCAGGATTCGAACCCGGTGGTGCGATGTCCGTGTGATTAATCGCGACTGCCACCTCGCGCCTTAACCCACTAGGCTATCGACCAGATAATCTTTAAAAGTAATGAAAAATAGTCATTTTTTATACCCTGTTATAGAAAAAATCAAGTTGTTGGGTTATTTATTAATAAAATACAGCGAAATCAAGCACGTCTACCTTTAGTAGCAGTTTTCTCGAAACTGTCATATTGTCATATGCGGCTTTCTTCCGAAGCTATCACGGAACTCCTTATGCAAATCGAGTATGCAATCTCTTGCTTGCAACTTCTGGCCAAAATAGTGCTTTCAATATAGTCAACAATGTTTATTTTATAAAACTGGTTATTTATAAGCTTCGCAGTCGTTCGAATTATTTGTACAATTGGCTGTTATGGTCTTTAAAATTTCCTTATAGGTATAATTATCAAATTAATATTAGTTAAATTCTCTTGCTAAATATAACTTTTGATATTCCCTTCCACTAATTATACATTTTCATAAATTATAATCCCACTTCTAAGAGAAAATGAATAATTCTAGTACATAAATATTTTAAACCTTATTATATTACGTTTGACATATATTGATGACAATTCATGTAATTAATATTAAATTATTTAAAAGACCAAATTCATATTGTTCATTTACATGAAATGGTAAAAATAGGAAAACGTACGGCGAATTCAAAAACAGAGAAAATAATTTTGTACCGTCGACTTGCAGAAACAGACCTGTAATGGTAATTAAAGGGTATTATTTATGGATCGTATTCCGTTGACAAATGACCTCTTAAAAACCCAACCGAAAGATTGAACGATAACATTAGCTGTTTTTCAAATAATTGAATTTTTTGTTCATTCGTGCGGAGTTTTGAATAACAATGTCTGAAGTGTTTAGCGAACGTAGAGCAAAAACCAAATGTGACTGTAAACTGTGTATAATGGTTTTGATCATTAGTGGTGGCCCACAAAGCGTGCACTGTGATTGAATGATAGATGACCTAAGCTCGTAGAGTATTTCAACTTACTTTTACCGCCATCATCATTTGTCATATATCAAATATTCACTATTCACTAATACCATGTATCGCTTTAAGGTGTTAAATCATTCATAGGGAAAACTACATTTATTCAACCACTATTTAATCAATAATTCGTTTCCTAGGTATGAAAGGTCGTTAAATAATTATTGACATGGTAAAATATGTATTTGATAGCGTATAAAGAGATTTTAGTTTAGTTTAGTTCAACTCACAATTAAACTGATAATGTAAACTGAAATCCTTTCAATGTTTTTATTAAGATATAAAGCCTCTAAAGCTTGATAAAGCTTGAGCATATTATAATAACTGGCGATATCAATATACCCGAATAATGCTGTACTAATCAGGCTAATTATTGTTGTAAACCATTATTATTAGTATTTAATATTATTAATTATTTAATCTAGTATAAATATATTTTTAGCCCATGGTATGGATCTGCTTGTCCAAAATTACTGACGAAATATTTTATTCCAATGATATAATTCTCTCGGATATTAAAATTAATGAAAATATATGCATTCAAGCTAAGGGGATCTAGTCTTTCAAATGAATAATGCAAACGCAGCTTCAGAATATTGTTCCACGAAATGTTCTATAACCAGTTTGATACAAGTATTCCTAAAAGAACCGCGGTTACGATGCGTGAATATCCTGTATGTTTTATTGGCCAAATTATACAAATGATCAAACAAATATTGTATTATCATAAAAAAATTTCTACTTGCAACTTCTCCAAATTGTTCGCATCAATTATTACATGTTAGTTGTACAGTAACGTATCACATTGCATTACAGGAGAACCTGGCTTTATGAAAGGGCGTTCTACTAATTCGAATCTGTGCAATTTTATACAATATACTTCTGACGCTCTAGATGACAAAACGCAAGTTGATGTTATATATATTGACATATCAAAAGCTTTTGATCAGGTAGATCACCCTACCTTATTTCGTAAGTTACATGGTTACAGTATGGATCTAATAACGTTTTTTAACTCTTATTTAACTGCCAGGTTGCAATATGTCGATTGCATGGGACAAACCTGTTAAAGTATAGAATCGTATTACAATGCCGAGAATATATCAAAATTTGCCAAATAAATCTACCTTTCATCACGATTTGTCAAACTAGAAAAAAAGTGTCCGTATATCTTAAATTATTAAAAAGCTACAATTTTTCAATATAATTTCCGAAAAAATTCACTACAAGTCGATAATTCCTAAAGATACCCAAACTAACGTCGAAACATTCAAAACATTCAATTTGCCCATTTTACAGCTCAAACTTCTTAAAATAATAACTTTAAAATTATAGCCCCCGTATATTATCAACGACTCATAAGACTCTTCGCATACCTCAGGTATACAAATTTAATTCATTTAAATAAACATTTTACAAGCCATCCTTCGTTCAATCTAAATGTCTATTCGGTTTTAAATAATAATCTATTAGATAACTTTCCACACAACATTCTACAGCTCTTCATCAATATTTACTTCCGCTCTTTCAACGTTCATGTATCTGCACAAATATTTTATATGAAACCTACATTCCGCAGCACAATTAATTTATATTATCAAAATCTACTTCCGTTCAGATCGCGCCAACCGCGGCACGTAGTATGACCGCAGCCACTTGATAAGCGCTCGCCTAAAGAACAGTATTACCAGGGTGAGTCGAAAATTAGTACAATAAATTTGGACAAATTATCAAATAATTTCATAACTAAAGTTGACTCGAATTTCATTTAAATAGCAAAATATATCATATTTTCTGATCTAAAAAATCAAGGTATTTTCAGTTCAAATTTCAATCAGTCTCAGTTATTGTGCAGTTAAGGCCCGCACTGACTGGCCGGAGAAATTATCTAGCCTCAGGCCATACCCGCACGGAATGGGCGGTAGCCATCAAGCTTACAAAAAAACGATTGTGCGAGACTCGCATTGCGTGGTAAACGTAACAGTAACGATGGTATAAAAGACCGTACGCTGCGAATCTCGAGCAAGCCAATTCCGATCAGCGTTCTACAACCCAACTCTTTGGTAGCTCCAAATGAAAGACGACAAATCTCTCTGCCCTTGCGCATCTAATTACAAGTGAAATTTCCAATTGTTAACCGGCGCCTTCGCCAAAAAGTGAATTTTCCAATCTGACCTCAAATCTAAAAAATCGAGATTTATGAAATTCTCGAATCCAAAACAAAAATTTCGCTGTTAAAAAATTTTTGAAATCTACTTTAAGTTAATTTTAAGTGTATTAAACTCTATGCAGTGTTATAAAAATAAATATTCTAACTTAGTTTTAAACAAGTGTGTTATTTCGAGTAGTAATATACAGCGTGGTACAAAAATACCCTGCCACCAATAACAAAAGTATTTTTTTGAACTGTGACTAAATATAAGTGCTCCAAATGCATATACAGGGTGAAGCCTTTATCCTTGTGCAGAAATATTAAATTTTTCAGCATACAAATGAAGTTGAAAATATTTTATAGTATTAGGCAGATCAAATGTAAAAATCGAGATTAACAATGTGCCAAGAATGCTACCCTGGGGTACACCGGAATTAGTTTAATCTAAGTAAGAGTGAACTGTTTTATTCATTTTCACTCTTTGCGAACGACGATACAAATATTCAGAAAATCAGGCTAGGACAGAAGCATCAAAACCAAAACAACTTTGCATGCCATAGTTCAAAATTAACTAAATCAAATGCTGCACTTTGATCCAAAAGAATTGGTATTGTCGAAGAGGATGCCCTCGCCATATCATCAACCACTTTTAATAGTATTCGTGCTAATTTTTTTACGGAAACCTGATTGTAATTGTAATGTACACTTTAGTGTAGACACAAATATATTATTATTATTAATATTGGGACATAACAAACATGACCCAGTTTCAACAGAAAATATTCTATTATTCTCTTTTACATACGTACCAAATTAGGAAGAAAAATTTTAAGTCTCGCCAAAATTATTGCGTACACAAGTGGTGGTCCACATATGCACACCTTTTGAGCAACAACCTTTATTTTACTGTAACCCACTTTATAACTACCAATTTAAAATCATAACTTTAAATGTTTTGAGATGAATGTTAAATCATTAGAACAATTTTATTCAGTAGTTGAGGGTTTATTCTTTTAGTCTACAGTAGCAGATTGCCTACTATTTTCTGTTTTAATTGTTTGAAATCACCAATTACTAACCAACATCCTGTATTAACTTATCCCTTTGACAGATCCCTTATAATATTAATCCACTTTTGTGCGAAGACCTTTATATTTTAATATAAAAATGATTTAAATATTCATGAAAACAAGACTTATTTTGTATTCAAACCAAAAGTTCGGAGTAAAATAGGTAGCTCGTCAGTAGCAATATTTTCGAGAGTCTCATCTATGAGGATCTAACTAATTTTAATAAATTACTGCTTTATAAATGTATATTATATATTATGCATAAAATCAATTAGCTGATAAATTGGTAAATATGTTCCAAACTTTATTAATGTATTTAATGTATAAAGCTTCATATAATAAGCAAGAATAAAGTGTATAACTTCTGAATAATATGGGTATCCCATATTCGCTCATATATATGAATAATTTGAAAAATTTTACCAAAAACTTTTTACTTTTTGAATATATTTAACATACTAAACTTCCTACAGGAACTTTCTTCGTTACGTTGTCAATTAGTTAGTACTTTTTAATTATTTCAAATAAAAACTTTCTTCTCCGTCTGTATTAAGTGAAGTATTATTAGAATTATTATTATTAAACGTCGGTTATAAAAATATACCATTTAAGTTCTAAAAATGTTTCACACAATCATTAACACCGTGATTCATAATTTTAAAATATTGAAATATTCTTATGCATTATTTAGTAATTTTAAATTTTCGTTTTAAATGGTAACAGAAAGCCCCCATTAAACAGTTTAAAATAAACATAATATTTTTAGTCGCAAACTCCTCTATAAAACCTTATTTTACTATAAGGAAAGTAACCAGACTGCAACCAAAGTTACAAGTCTGGCGCGTTAAGTGTAATAATTGCATATTACCATCAAAACGCTAATGCTTCGACTGCAACAAACATCAACCGAAAGACTGATCCTACTTAAAGGAGCTCTCCACTTGCAGACTGCAATTTCGAGCTGTTTTTCTCTCTCGTCAGTGCAAGGTAGGCATGCGACAACCGGCACGAGGATCCTTTGACTATTTGGTACATCCCGGTATTTTTAAAATAGCGACATGTAAAATAGTCATCAGGCGCCATCTAGCGGTCCAGTGTCTTCAATCGAAGCATTAGCGTTTTGATGGTAATATGCAATTATTACACTTAACGCGCCAGACTTGTAACTTTGGTTGCAGTCTGGTTACTTTCCTTATAGTAAAATAAGGATTTATAGAGGAGTTTGCGACTAAAAATATTATGTTTAATGTTCCGCCCTCTAAAAGCACATTTGAACTAGTTTAAAATAAAATTAACGTACATTCTTCTGAATGTTACCCGTACTTTTATAGAGTTTAATATTGTCTGGTGGCCCAAGACTACAAAATTTAATATTCTTTCATATTCAGAGTCGCATACAATATCGTGTTCGAATAATAAAATCTCCTTTTTTGTTTCAGGTCAGTGGTATGCTACATAATACCGGCCAGTCTCTGGTATTTAGAGTTGACAAAGACACGAAACAACACGTTAATATATCTGGGGGACCATTAGCGTATCGATATCAATTTGAAGAAATATACATACACTACGGAAGTGAAAACCAGCAAGGATCGGAGCACCACATCCACGGTTATTCGTTCCCTGCGGAGGTACGTTACTTTCTCTAAAAATGTCAGTTATAGATTACCACAAACGTAAAAGGTAGTGCAGTGTGTAGTTCACGTACATTAACAGGTCATATGCATAGACTTGGGCGAGGGATTCTATTTTATGTATTAGAGATGATTTCACTTTTGTCTAATGCGGAATACTAAATAACAGTAAAAAAGTCTGGCTGGTGTGTTCTTAGAATAATGATGAGTAAATTAAAGTTGGACATCGTTTTAGAAAATCTCGGAATATATAATTATATTAATTTAAAATTCTGTTATATGTACTCTTCCTTACGGAGATACTATCAGTCCCTAATATAGTAAAAAGAAGCACTGCCGAATTAGGTACCAATAAAATGATATTTCGCCAGTCAGCACAAAGATGGCGCTTCTCGCGAGTTTGGCGCTTCCTACCGTAGAGATGCTCTGGCTAAAAGGAGAACCGTCTAGAAAGACGGACTAGAATCATAAAGATGTATCGGGAATGAATGCCTCGGAGTATATGAGAGTAGTTTTATTCATATAACCGAAGTGATCAGATCGGAAGAAATAACAGAGTGAACAGATTAATACAGTGACAATAGGTAGTGGCTTATAGTAGTGAAAAGTTATAATTAGTGTGTGATTATAAGAACTAATTATTAATAAGTTAATTTAGTGTTAAATAGATCAGTGGTTAGTGACAATTCAAGTAGCAATTATTGAATCCACGCCTGGGGCGTTTACTAAAGGTGAAATTGGTGGCAGAAGTGGGATTGCAACAGAGGATTTCCGGAGAATTCGAGGAAGTTCCAAAGTGTTCTATTTGGAAACCCCTGGAGATAATGAAGTGTTATGAATTGGACAGTGATATAGACTTTATTTAAAACTTATTTGTGTTAGTGTAATTAAATGTGTTTTTAAATTAGTGTAGTTATTTTTTAATTATTTCTAGATAAATCTGACACACCTCATTTACCTGGACACTCCCAAGGAATTCCAGTGCCAATTGGAAGTTGACGTCTTCATTGATGGTATAAGAGATGAGAAAATCAGGCCAGTCCTTATTATTAGATTATCTTAGAATAGTAACGAAACTTTGATCCTTGCCCTCGAGGTTGAAGCTGTTTATAAAAATATTCCACATCAGATAGTACAGGAGGACCATTTACAGAAAATGAATTAGAAATTTTTAATGGCTGGCATGCATAAACTGCTTCAATTGCTGACCAAACCAGATGCTCCGGAACAGCAGGAACAACAACAAGGAGGTGGAAAAGCAAGCAGAGGTATCTGATATTACAAGTACAACAAATCAGGGCATGTGATGCGAGATTGTCAACAGCGAAGACCACCTGAAGAGGTAAAATTGTGCAAGGAATGAAGAAACACATACGGACAAAACAAGGTTGATTTCCATACTTACGGACATTCATAAAATGGTTGCTCAAGTAGTGAGCAAATTAAATTCGCAAGCCGAAGCAGAAACCGAAACGAAGCAGCAACAAAGCAGTGAAGGGCTGCCCAAAGCTATCCGCTGTTATGACTGCGGCAAATTGGCACACATCAAGAGGCACTGTCACCAGATGTACTCTAAGGCAGTAAATGTCGAGGATCTAAAGCAACAGCATGGTGTGGCAATAATGAAGGCAGATAAGGTAGAGCTTCCGAAGGACTGGGCGAAAGAAGTTGTAAGGAAAGAACAACTGAACGACGATAAAATTGGATCTATACTGAAGATGAAAGAAAAAGGAACCCACCCGGAAGCAGAAATGTTAGACTGAAGGCTTTATGGGTATAGATGTGCTTTTGAAAAGAGCGTGGGTGAGCCCCGATGGAAGGAAGTTACTATGCGTCTGGTGCACGGTACCGAAAGTATGAAGTGGACGAAGGAATGCCACGGAAATTTATTGGTAAAAATAAGACCTTATCTACAGTATGATGGAATGATTTTATTGGATAAACAACCGTCATGTTGTAGAGGAGTGGTGTCTCAAATACCAGGTTTCTACGGATGCTGCCACTAAAGTGTCACCTACAAGGAGTAGTGATCTAAGCCTCATTATGAACATGACGTTAGTTTAGCAAGATTGAAGGTGGGAGGTTTGATTTGGCTGTACGACCCACAGAGAAGGAAAGGAGAAGATTCTTGAAGTCTCACTTACCTCGGGAAGGGCAGTATTCTGTCATCATTCGAACTAATGACGTCGTTTATCGGATTTATCGTAATGAGAAGTCCATGAATCGTGTACCTGGAGAAACTGGCGAAGTATGTTGGAGACGCTGAATTGCCTGACCGGGACATTCAGGTTTAAGTGGAGGCAGTGTTACGCGCACGCTCCCCTACGGACAGTGGTTTATTCCCTCTTAATAGAGTGGAAAGAAGCCTCCCTAATTAGCTACCAAGCCAGTTAGGCCAGAGATGGTGCTTCTGACCTGTTTGACGCCTCCCATTATAGAGATACTTGATAAGAGGAGAACCGTCTAGAAGCACGAACTAGAATCATAAAGAGAAATTTGGAATAAATGCCAAGGAGTATATAAGAATCAGATCCAACGCATTAGAGTAGTTTTAATTCAGTTAAGCAAAGTAATCACATTGGAAGAAAGTACAAAATGAACAGACAAGTACAGAATTTATTATAACGTTTCCGCTACAGCTTAACGGTAATTATTGTTAACTATCGCAAAAACTTCAACGTTTCCGTCACAGCTCAGCGGTAACCAATAACTAACATGCTCGGATAACTAACAGTGGAGTAAATCCAGGATTTAAATAAAGTCAAGAAAGATAATATCAATTCAACAATATTTATTAATGGATAAAACAGATGATAACATGAAATGATGATGTCTATTTACAGACGTAAAATACTACCGTACGAAACCTACTGTTACGAAAGATTACCAAGAACCATTGGTAACGCAACTAATACCCTTTACTAAAATAAATGGATTTATAGACAGCCCTTGATTCGAAGATGCCGAATTGCGACGAATATGACGTTCGTCAATAATATATTTGTAATTGTTTATCAACTGTGACATATGACACTCTGGCAACTGAATTCTGACAACTATCTGTCACTTTGACATCTGCCACTTTGCCACTTACCATGACAACTTTTGAGACGCCTGTCTCTTTGACAACTGCTATGACAACTACTATGGTATATGTCATTTCTGACAACTAATATGACAACTGTCACTTTGATAACTATTATTTCTATCGTCAGCGTGGTCACATTAGACAGCTGGGATTCAATTTCACGTGCAGTGCAAGCATACGGTAAAGGACGATAACTATAGCTTCAGGCTTGAGGTCGATCTCCCATACCTGAAAGACCAGCCGGCCGTAGTCATAACTACAGTTATCTCAATCTAATATCCAGCAAGCGCCGCTCATAAAATCTCCTGTTGGGTTGTTGACCAGACGTTGATCCACCCTACAAATCGTGCATTCAACTCTACAAATAGTACAAGCTTAAAGTATGGACTGTCATACTCAGTGAGGGCATTTCTCTCTACTGAATTCGCGACAACACCCTATTCAGCAAATATTAATCATACAGTTGCGTACTAACTTTGAGGTTAGGACTCTTCTCATCAAACTAAGCTCGTGCATCGCTTTATATAGTAGAGGGTTGCTAGGCCGTTATGTTTTCTTAGTTACGATATTTTCTTGGATACCTATAAATGATGTGTTCGTTACGATGATCCCAATTTATCTTTGTTCATAGGTACTCAACTGATTTTAAATTACTAACCAATAAGTAGGATAATTAGGATTCATCGTTACATTATAGTGATTGCAAATACAAATGGAATATGGCTCCCTTAATGACTGTATTCCCTTATATTAGACTACATGCTGATATTTTTTGCCGTGAACGGGGATTGAGACTACGTTTTTTTATTGATAGAGGGCGCCAGTAGCCTAGTTAAAGATTCAGACAAGCTGGTGAGGATGAACTATGGCTCTTAGGATCGATTTTTATAGATATGGCATGAGACTCCAATAATTGTAGGATGGTATTGCTTATGACAGAGTTTTCGAGACTTCTAGTGGCTTCTACGATGGCGGGAGAGCCCAGACTGACTGATTACAGCGCCAAGCTTACCGAGATGTTGACTATTTTTATTATGGGTACTAATACCCGTAGTTGCTATTAGGTTAAGTAAGTAAATAAAAGACCAAAATCCATAAAAAAAAATAACTAAAAGCAACTCAAACGGCGTTGGTACCGTCAAAAATGGTATTTTTTTATTATTTAGGCACGCCATAACTGTACTGAGCTAACACTGATTTAAATTTTCCCCACACTACTGCCGATGAAACGTCTATAAGGCGCGACTGTCGCTGTACGCTGTTCATACTCTTCTCCACATCTTCAGAGCCTTGAATCTTGCGCTGGCGGTAGAAAAAGTGTGGTATTGAGAGTTGGCTCGTCGAGTAGACACGGGTAGGCTGGTGGTTGCTTCTTGTTGATCTGCTTTCACTGGACTGATGGTTGTAGTTGATGTTGTAGCGACGAGAACTGCGGAAGAACTTCCGCTGCGGAAATCTTGCTGCATAATAACACGACAGGTAATTACGACCCCCCTTATCCCGGAAGGCTCTAGAAGAACCTTGTGTGAGAGGGGGCTACACATTTAGAGACAAAGGACACACACCCAATATCCGTGTATAGTGGAAAAATCCCTCTCACGGTATTTTCCACTGCCACGACCGGGGATCGAACCCGGAAATTTTGGGTGAGAGGCAAGTGCACTCACCTCTCGACCACCAGTTGTATAATTAGACATCGGGTCGGACGGGGCTCTGGACGTCAGGGCGGCTGGAGTATTGAATGTTGTGGACGGCCTCTGGCTTGATTTGGTGTTGGAACCGATGCTACGAGTCGAACCGCACGGGAGTCTAGACGGCAGGACGGCTGGAGTATTAAACATTGTCGAAGGCCCCTGGCGTATTTTGATGCTGATTGATGCGTTTTAGTAGTGGTTTAAATATTATTTAACTCAATTATATTTACGAGTTTTATGATTCGACAACATATTGGAAGAACTGTACCAGATGATTGGGCTATAGGAAAGTCTGAGAAAAGCTGGATGAATTCGGAAAATTTCGTTGAATAAATAACAAATGTTTTTCATCCATAGCTTACTGAACCGAATTGTAGTAATTTCATTATATACTACAATATCTATTAAATGCCTGAAAAATGCAAAACATTTATCAACATTTAGCCAAATATAATTTCGCTACATTGCTAAACCAGTCAGTATCTAAGAAAAACACAGCGGACTACACTAAATGTTATCAAAGTACAATACCTCAACAAAAAAATTAAGAAACAGCAGAATTGCACACTTAGTCGCATTCGGAATATTTAGAGTAAAAAAATTAGACCGGATGTTATTGTTCAATTTAAAGCCACATTCACAGGTCTTAATCAAGACATGTGGGAAGGTAGTTGTACTACATGAACAACTTTTCCATACGTAGAAGGCTTTAAAGGATAATATAAGGACAATAAAAGAAAATGTGAATGAAAACAATAGCGAAATAGAACTCGAAAATACAGAAGAAATCAGTACGATGAACTGTAACACAAATTAACCTAACACAAATCAAGTTGAAGGTACTGCATTGAAAGGTATTAGTGAGTTCAAAAGTAAACAGTTATCTACATCATGTTACTCCTACTAAACAAGATTCATTTGAAAACATTCCATCAATGAGCCAGATAAGAGAGAAATTAATACAATAAGTAAAATGATTTCCCCAAGAACCAATGGAGTTGGAGTACCAACACCATTTAAAAATGTTATATTTTGGCCAGAGACGCCTCCTAAAAAACAAAAAAAGCATACAGTTGCAAAATTACCAGCAGATTTGACCTCAAAAACATAGCAACAATATTTTGAAAAAAGAAAAATTAAAAGAGGACATTGAATAGAAAAAAACATGAAAGGAAGGCTGCGAAGCTAAAAATAAAAAACCTGTAAAATTACATTTCTTCAGACTCTACTGGCGAGAAGAATATACCTTATACTAAAACTGACAACGAGAGTTTGGATCAAACATTACAGATCTATAAAGATAAACAACATACTCAGAACATAGATGATTTATCAGTTCAAGTTGGTAAATATGTACTAACAAAACTCAACAAAAATATGAACAGGCATTATGTAGGAATAATTTTGGAAAAGGAAGGCGAAGAGGTTTAACATAAAATTTTTAAAGAAAGTTCCATTAAAATCGTCAACATTTGTGTGACCTCTTCCTGAAGACGTTGCTTACGTTAATATCCATAAAATAAAAGTCCAGGAAGAGGTGAGAAATTGATATTTAACGTGTCCTTCGAGTATACAATATATGTTGAATGTAACTTTTTAGAATTGTTTTGTTTTAGGTGTTTATTTTACATTTAAATGAAAATATAAATTTTTATAATGTACTATCCCAATTACTTCCACGTCCAGTGGAAGTATAGTAACGCAAAATTTGAAATAAATTGAAATTTCCTGTCTGTCGGTCTATCTGTCTGTAACTTTTTTGTGCGCACGTTTACTCTGGAACCGTTTATGATATTGACTTGAAATTTGGTACACTTATGTATTGTAATGAGATCTGGAACTAGATTATATTTTGATCTAATTCCGTTGAAGGATTCGGGGTAAATGGGGTAAATAAGGATAAATAGGCATAGCAAGCAGGTAACAGTCCATAAAATTGCAATTTAGGGCATGTACGAAATGTCGAGATCTCAAGATTTTTTTTGGCATCAGCTACCCCCCCCACACTGCCCCGAATACCACCCCCACGCAATTATGAAAGGGAGTAAAAAAATTAAAATGTTCACCCTCACCCTATTGTTTAAGGAAATAAAAAATTAAATTAGAATTTAGTATGTATATACGAGAACCAACGGCTTCTAAATTTCTTTTTGTATTAGCCACCCCCTCTACCACCCCCACTCTATTACTAAAGGGAATAAAATATTACATTGGGATTTAGTGTGTATAAGACTTGGATACAAGATCTGAATGTGGAAGTAGTGATTCCTTGGGCAGCGGTTGTTTTACTTTAGTTAACTTTATCTCATATTTTTAAGCTACAATTGATTACGCGTTTAAAATGAGCTCATGGAAGGAAGGAGTTTCGGTTGTAATTTACTAGAAAAATTTTGTCAATTGCTAGAAAAATTAGTATATTTTTGTTATCAATTTTTATAGTGTAACTTCTTGCTTACAGAAAAAAAACAGATTATAAGGAATATTTTAAATCTAGTGAACTAAGCCGAATTTTTGTATTACAAGTGTCTTAAAGTATCAATACCTGATGTCATGATCCTAGTTATCGTACATTGTAACAGAAGAAGAAGAGCTTTTGCTGCAGGGCGAGGGTAGGTGGGTATTTATTATGTACATATTTCTATAAGCTGTCAGTCCTTTGTCTATTAAATGTTAGGCAAGTAAAAGATCTTTAGTTTTCGAAAGAGAAGCGATTCGGCAAAATTCCTGATTGGGGCTTAACTCGTCTACAGGCGTCGGTGTTAGGCTTTAGTAGCGGAAATAGGGGTACGTTAAATAAATCTAAAAAAAACTTTGACTGCCTAAACTGACGAAATATAATAATTAGCGGTTAGATCTAGACCTAGGCAAACAGTAAATGCATATTTAAAGTAATGAATAGTATATTTTTTGTAAACAATGAAACAGTGAATCGGATGTGCTTTAAAAGGGATACAAAAGAAAAGATTCGGGACTAGAATTTCCCATTAGCTAAGTTGAATAGAGCTGTAACAATGGTGGTCTAGCGAAGCTAGCAGTACGTCGACCTATAATGAGCGTTATTGTTACTATTAAAATATAAAAGTGAACTGAGATGTTCAGACTGGTTGGGAAAATGCAACAATTTTGTGTAATTTTCTGCGTTTATATTATTTCGTAAGTGTGTTACTTAATTTAGTTTTTAATTTCAAAGAATTCCTTTGTTTTCAAATATTTCGTTGTACTTGAAATTTATTTTAACGGCTGGTATACGATGGTCTTATAATGATTATGTTGCCTATGAAATATCAAATTAATAAATAAATTTATGCTACAAATAATCTACGGAGAAGCTGCTGCATTTTAAATTTGTATACTCTGTTCTTATACTGTCTGTCTGTTTTCTTTATCATACATCATGCTTTCCACATCTGGCTTCCTTAAGTTAGTAAGGTGACTTATTAGTGTGTTTATCCTGTAATCCACTACACATCTTAGTTATTTTATGTTCGGCTTCAGCAATTCGTCAACTTTTTATTTCACTATTCAACATGCATGGCTACTTCATTCTTGGTGCTCTTATTCAATACAGGTAGTATGGTATTACATTCGTTTTGTATATAAGCAGAATATTGATGAATTTTAGTTAAAAATGTCCTGCACAAAGGCAAATCCTTAAACGATACCTTTGATCATTTCGCATCCGGAGGACTTCCGGTGTTCTCCAGGGTCCCATACTGGACCCTCCTATATTTATTGTAGCTGATTTTAATATCACTTTTATTTTATTTTTTATTTTAATGCTGTAATTATTGCTATAGTAAATGATGGATGGTTAATGAGACAAATTGCACTGCGTTATAACATTAACAAAAATTTGGTGTGTAACATTTTAAGAAAATGGAGAATAAACGGTATGAGTAGTAGAAATCCTGGATAAAAGGACAAAGGATATCCTACTTAACAAGAAACTAACTATTAATATTGACTATGACTGGGCCAGTTAAGAACATTGATGTTGTTATCTTGAAACCAGTTAGTTACGGTATGAGCAGTATGAACGGAACAATTGTCTTGTTGAAATATGAACTCATTATTAGGAAATAATTGTGACACAGAAGGGAGCATAATATTATCTAAAATCCTAATATACGTTTCACTATTAAATCGTTCCTCAATTTGCCACAAAACTTCAGGACCTCGTGCTGATATCCAAGCCCGCATACTGACGGAAAATCTACCACTTTTATCATTGTTAGATATATATTTCTCATCGAATCGAGTACTCGGAGGGCGGTAAACAGGAATACGACCGCTGTGTGTTGACTGGAAAGTTTTTTCGTCTGTAAAGATTACATTGTTCCAAAACTTTACATCATGCGCTAAAAATTCCAATTCCAAATCCTACTCGAGCTTCTTTATGTTCAGCTTTAAGTAAGTATTTCTGTGCTGCTGCATGACAGCGTAGCTCCGATTCTCTTACTCACCGGCGACCAGTACTACTCGGTCCAGGAAAATTCGTTTCTTCAGCAGCCTGAATAACTGACTAAAATGGATTTTCTACTAAAGCATTTACCAATTGCAAATCTTGTTGTTGAGTTGATATCATTCGTGATCCAGGATTTCTACTAATCGTACCGTTTATCTTCCACTTTCTTAAAATATTACACATCGAATTTTTGTCAATATTATAACGCAGTGCAATTTGTCTCATTGACCAACCTCTTCTGCTTTAGCAATAACTCCAGATTTTACTAAATCGCTCATATGAGGCATATTAGTTTTTTGTATACTTGCAATAAATTATGACAACTAACTGACAATATCACAAAAATTAAAGTTAGATATACACAACTAGATTTTAGCAAAATACCGTTATAAGACTTGTCCTTTTTTTTTCTCACGACCGTACCTATAACTGTACTTACCTCTTAACATATACGAATGTAACACATTCACCTTCTCTAAAATACGTAACCCTGTCAAACTCAATTACAATATAAACTGTCAAATTTTGTAGAGTTTTACAGTAAAGTATCATGGAGGTGTCTTTACCCTGTATTGGTTAACTGCTAAATAAATCAAAATACTTTTATCTATCCTTTGTTTTGCATCCCCTGTTTCTTCTGTTTTGTTCGCTTTCTCATCTACTTTGCCCTGGTGGTTTCGCGTTAGCTCTAGTTGTATACTGTTATCTTCTAACAGTTTCACCAGAGATTCCAAATAGTTACTTATCGCGTTCTTCGTATCTCTACTGCTTCCAGAAATTTGAGTGCTGCTCGATCATCAATAACTCTTTCTCCGCTAAATTGTGATCCATCAGGATGCCATGCGATGTCATTTTGACGTATTTGCACTTGCCTTATTTACTCTTTTGTCCTGTCAGGTATGTATGTATCTTGGAAGTTTTAGTGAAGTTGCAGCTTGTTTTTATTTCATCTTATTACATTTGAAGTAGTCGACCACTGTTTAAATACTTAAGAATGGCACCTTCTCCTTGGAATGCTCTCATATTTATTTCTCTTTAACCTATAATGCTGCGCTACAATAGTGCTTCATGCTCCACTACTAAATATTATGGAGATAAGCAAAACAGCACTTTCATACTACGTGTTATTGTCATTTCTCCTGTTATACCTTGCCAGGTCAGTATTTACAGTTTTCTTAATTTAGCCTCTCTTATTTTTCGGTTTTGTAGAAGAGTGGGTTACTTTAGGTACCACAATAGTTTTCCGTACCCAGTTCAACCGTTCTTGTTTGTAGTATCAGAGCCTTTCTCACCATACATGCCCAGCTTTATATCTTCGTAAAGTGATATTTGTTGGCAACATCCATTGTAGCTTTGACTCACGACTACTATTATTGGGTCCTACCTACTTTAATATATCACGATACTGGAAGTTAAAAGATTTACTTCGCCAAAGGCGAAAAGGTGAGATACTGGTACTTCGACACAGTTGAATTTAATATATGGTTAAAATTTTTCTTTATTTTCAAAGGAGAGTTAAGAGCTTCATCTGTGGAGCTAATTCAGTCAATTCTTCAATTAAGTTCCGTATCTAGGTGCACGTATAAGTATTCTGCATTCTCTTCTTGTGGTAGTTGCCTGTTGTTCTATTTCACACATACCTCTTTGGGTAGATGCATGCCCTTGGCTAAATGTACTCTAGCGAGCAAGGGATTGCTGTAAATTCTGTTGAACTGTTTCTTCTCAAAATATGGCTTTGGGGGTATTAGGCGTGCTTGAAATAACCACTAGAGAGAAAATAATGAGGACACTTCCTCAAGGCAGTTTATACTGACTACAAAAGTATAAAATTGTATAAAAGTGTATTGTATAAAAATATGTTCTAATTTCTAATGATGTTCCACCTACAAGTGTCTGGCCTGAGGTACGAGGCTAGAAGTAGTTAATAGTGACGTGGAAGTTTCAGCTTTATTTTTAGCATCCTTTAAGCCAAATTTGAGAACTATTGTTTCTATGCATTTAGTTAGGTAAGACTCAAATCACTCCCTAACTGACTGAAATGAAGGTTTGTTCTGTTGAGTGAACAATGAACATGCCTGTCTGGGGCCATCTAAATAGATTCGTTTTGTAAACTTTGATATTAGTTTTGTAAAACCGCGTTTTTTGGAGAAAATATGTTTCATTTTCAACAGATTTAAGAACAGGTTCAATAATACTTTATGATGATTTGCAACAACATTTGTAGTGATGAGCTAATTAATTTTCATCAAAAATTAATTTGCAATTATTTATTTGTTAGACAGTCTGTCTGTAAATCCATCTAATAATGAATTTAACCTGGGATTTACTTCTCACACCGTAGTTTTCTTAAAGTCGATTCCATATTTTCTAATTTTTAGAATCTCCTGTATGATTTATATTACAGTTTACGACTTCCTAAGACATGCAAAACTATTTATAAAGAATAACTTTCCCTCGGAAAATCAAAAATAGGAAAGTTTATAAGAGTGCGATATCCCATATGGTGACACACACACTGTATATTAACTTGAAATATTTTAAATGTTGTTTTGATATGTTCATATTATCTAACTGTACCTTAATTTGTTACTGAATACCGCATACCCTTTATTTTTCAATACCACATACCCTTTTTTTTGAGTTCTCTCTATTAAGAACATTTAACCTGATTAAAGACCATTGTAGCTATCAGTTTCTCAGTGAAACGACCGACGCGCCGGCCTAAATATTTAGACTTCTGGAACTATCCTGCACTTAAATTCAGGAGCTGATGTACGAGGCATAAACTGCCTTAAATTTTAATCTGATCCAAGGTTGTCACACCAAAGTTATAGCATGCCAAAAGATATTCCACTTCTTTTAAATTTAACCCGCATCCTAATGGGTACATTGTTAAGGCAGGTTTTAAGTTGCTTTCCTTGTCGTTGCCAAAAATTCTTACGTCAGTTGTTTTTTAATTAATGCTGCTAACTTTGGACTTTCCTATGATCTCCATATTGCAATATTTTATGATTGAGTCGTGCTCTGAAGTCCCTTCTCAAAGGCATATCACGATGTCGGAAATAAGTTGGTTGCTTATTTATTTAAAAATTAAATATTTTAGAAATGTACAAAATTTTAGAACGAATTATTATATTTCAGCTGAAAAAAAAACAAGTACTTTCGCTATAGTTTTAAAACTGCACTACACACTTTTTATCTAAAAACTAGTTTTACAGGGCGCCAAAACATTTGAACACTACACTCGAATTTACTACTCGACGCATGTTTTGGTAATCATTTTAGCATCATCAGATCATTAAAGCTGAAATCAGTCTTTTCGTTTTCCGGTGATGTTGACAATAATCATTAGGCTAAAAGGTAAACACGAAAAATTTATTTCGTACTCCATTTTTTTTACAACTTTGCAGTGTTGTAATTTTTAAACTCAATAATAACTAAGTAGCAGATGTTGCCTATCTTGTTTTTTCAAGAGATAATCTTAATAATTGTTGCAACCTGTCTGTTGTTCACTGTTTGGTCTCCACCATACAGTAATGTGGCAAAAATTTCTATTGTAAGGTTTGCATTACCAAAAGTTAATGGTTGAGAAATTTTGAGGAATGCCGATATTACCCTCAGAATATTTTTACCAGATTAGCCATGTGCTCTTTTTTCCCTTCTTATCAAAAGGTGACGCTGTGTGACATTCAGTGAATATAATCCCTAAAAGCTGGTCTTTTTCTTCCCCCAATTGCTCAGCTAGGTAATGTACTTTACATTTATTATGCTATCCTACATGATAGTCAATCTAAACTCACTGGCTCCAAATTTCTTTAAAATAAAATTATGGATAAGTAGACAATATTGAAGTTCACAGTGCGAATTTTTGAAAACCCAAATTTAACGAGGTAACTACCAACCTCCCCTATTAAAATCTTTCTGTTATCAATCCATAATTTATTGAATCTGAAACATTTTATAACATTGTTAACATTTTTTGTTACTACAGTTTTCTCGAAAATTTCTAGGGAATAGTTGGCAAGTAAATTAAGGAGAGCTATAAAAATTTTTGAAACTTACATTTAACTTGGTAATCGTATGATTTGTTGGGCCTGGAACGATTTATAATAGTCAACATTTGTTACTGTTATTTTTGAAAATTTTCGAGGAAAAGTATTTAAAAGTAAATGATATTGTCTCCAAAGCTCCAAAATACGTGTAACTAATTGCTTGCAACTTTTTTCTACTTTTTTCAAAACACCAGCCCCACTTCGACCATTAATGTCCCTTTCATTAAGTATTAACTGGTTTTTCTAAGCAGTAACGTGTAAATCAGTAGCTACTAATCGCTGCTAAGTTCTTAGAACGGATTTCACAAACCATTAAAGCTTAATTTTAAGGAATTAATGTCTATTTAGTATATCCATAATAGTTTAAATACTGATGATTTTTTCGAACACTCTTCCATTTGTCATTAATGATAAATTTCATTTATATTTTTTTAAATTAATTACACATTTAATAAACATTGTGAAGTATAAAAGAAATGAAACTACCCTGAATAATAATATAATATTAAACCTTAACAAAACACTTGTTTTTTAAATATTATAATTGTAAGATAATTACCCACCCTACCAGAATAAAAAAAATCGACTCTGCATCTTAAATCACTTTCAAACGTGCTAATAAATATATTTACAAAGTGGCATGCTTTTATCACAAAACGCCTGAAAATAGAAGAAATCAGGACGTAGGCACGCTACTTATTATTACAGAAGAGATTTTTATATAGAAAGCCATTTCAAAACACCAGAACTGAATGTATTTGTACGGCTTTATGTGCGGTTAAATTAAACTGTTCATAATTAAAATGGTTTATTGTCTATATTTATGATTTTGCTCTCACAAGAAGATATTTACCCAAAACATGTACCCGGTCTTTATTTTTGTCAGATATTAATAAATATTTGAAATTACAATTAAAAACATTTAATTAACTCAACCGGACAAATATATTACCATTTTAGCCATATAACTGTCTTTATAGACGGTCATCACAATTTTGTTACAAATATAAAAGTGGTGATACCAAGAAAATGTGTGTTCCAACAAAATGCCCTCATTAAATTCGTCATTATATCTTTTCACAGACATGTAAACTGATAAAAGAAATATATCGCAGAACAAAGAAAACTTTTTTAACTACATTATTATGTGCTTGAATATCTCTAATTTTGTTTTGAAGCTTTAAAAATACAACTTTAACGATGTCCCAGAAATCCGAAATGGTCCAATTATAGTATAAATTCAGCTGTATCGAAATATACTGTATTTTCTAACATTAAATTAACATAAAGCGTTAACAAAAAATGAAAAGAAAATTGGGACTGTTTAAATATATTTCAGTACATTTGGCGAGTATTTTATTGTGGGAAAAATATTTTTGTTTTACATTATTATTTATTTATTTATTCAACAACAACTGTACAGGCGAAGCCCAATTACAAAGTTGTAATGATAAGAACATTTACATGAGGCATTAAACAACACAATCAGCATAGGAGAACTAACAATAAAACAAAATTACAAGAAATATAAAAGATATCCACTATTATAAAACCTTAAATAACAGACAGTCATGTCACCAGAATACAGCAGGCACCGTTTAAAAGTTACAGTAATTAGGTGTATATACAAAGTAAGAGGATAATATGTCTAAAATACAAAAATAGGTAACAAACTTATACAGGTTAAATATCATTAAGAGTGATCGATTTGATATTTTTCATATAGTTGGAAGGGCTGAGGGTAAATAAATCAAATTTCGAGTGGGCAATGTTACCTAATATACATAATCTCACTACAGGACTAGACAGGTACATATTAGTTTTAAACTGAGGAATATAAAAAAGGTCATAATTTCTACCTATTCGGTATGGTACATTAAATGGCAATCTTGAAAAAAACTCTGAGGTAACAGAGTAGTGATTTAGGAGTTTGTAAATATAAATTAACGAGGCATGTACACGCCTCAGCTCAAGAGATTCATAGTTATATCTGAGCAATAAATTGCCAGTCGTCACACACCACTTGCAGACTGCAGTTTCGAGCTGTTGGCAAGGGAGCTCCTTTAAGTAGGATCAGTCTTTCGGCTGGTGTTTGTTGCAATCGAAGCATTAGCGTTTTGATGTTAATATGCAATTATTACACTTAACGCGCCAGGCTTGTAACTTGTAATTCAGCGCTCGGCGGGGCACATAGCCCGGAGAGTAGCTGTTGGTTGCAGTCTGGTTAGGTTCCTTATAGTAGGGTAAGAATTTATAGAGGAGTTTGCGACTAAAAATATTATGTTTAATATTCCGCCCTCTAAAAGCACATTTGATCTATGCTAAGCCAAGTCAGGCTATTTATTTTTTCGATTGCAACGGACACTGGACCGCTGGATGGCGCCTGCTGGCTGTTTTACATGTCGCTATTGTAAAAATACCGATATGTACTATAGTCAAAGGATTCTCATGTCGGTCGTCGCATACCTACCTTGCACTGATGAGAGCCAACAGCTCGAAACTGCAGTCTGCAAGTGGTGTGTGACGACTGGCAAGGGAGCTCCTTTAAGTAGGATCAGTCTTTCGGCTGGTGTTTGTTGCAATCGAAGCATTAGCGTTTTGATGGTAATATGCAATTATTACACTTAACGCGCCAGGCTTGTAACTTGTAATTCAGCGCTCGGCGGGGCACATAGCCCGGAGAGTAGCTGTTGGTTGCAGTCTGGTTAAGTTCCTTATAGTAGGGTAAGGATTTATAGAGAAGTTTGCCACTAAAAATATTATGTTTAATATTCCGCCCTCTAAAAGCACATTTGATCTATGCTAAGCCAAGTCAGGCTATTTATTTTTTCGATTGCAACGGACACTGGACCACTGGATGGCGCCTGCTGGCTGTTTTACATGTCGCTATTGTAAAAATACCGATATGTACTATAGTCAAAGGATTCTCATGTCGGTCGTCGCATACCTACCTTGCACTGATGAGAGCCAACAGCTCGAAACTGCAGTCTGCAAGTGGTGTGTGACGACTGGCAAGGGAGCTCCTTTAAGTAGGATCAGTCTTTCGGCTGGTGTTTGTTGCAATCGAAGCATTAGCGTTTTGATGGAAATATGCAATTATTACACTTAACGCGCCAGGCTTGTAACTTGTAATTCAGCGCTTGGCGGGGCACATAGCCCAGAGAGTAGCTGTTGGTTGCAGTCTGGTTAGGTTCCTTATAGTAGGGTAAGGATTTATAGAGGAGTTTGCGACTAAAAATATTATGTTTAGATACAGTAAGTATATCTCAGCACTGATTCAGGTATAAAAAAAATTATAGTTTAAAAAACTATAAAACACGCTATAATAACAAACCGAACTAAAAAGTATAAAATAATGTTTAAATATTAAGACTTTGTTCAACAGCGATAGAAAGTCCACTAGCTCAATACAATGAAATGATTTTTAATAAGTTTGAAATAAGAATGAAATGATTGACGAAAAAAAATCATTTTATTGTAAAAACGTGGGGTGCTTGATATCAACTGTTATAAATATTTTATTGGTAGCTATTGATAAAAGTAGAATTATAAAAATATAGTAAAAAGCACCCCAAGCTTTTTACAATAAAATGAATTTTTTTTGTCAACCACTTCATTCTTATTTTAAATTTATTAAAAATCATTTAATTATATTGAGTTAGTGGACTTTCTATTGCTGTTGAACAAAATCTTAATATTTAAACATTATTTTTTACTTTTTAGTTCGGTTTGCTATTAAAGCGTGTTTTTTTAGTGTTTTTAAACTATACATTTCTTTCGCCAACCTCCTCTTTTTAATTGTCTGTAACGTATTTGCCGTTGTATAAGCTCTTGTTAATCGCTAGTTCCAACTTAATACATATATTATGATGTAATATTAATTATATACTACTAGCGGATACTCAGCGGTTTCGAGAAGCAGGCGGGTGTCAGCTGGTTTCTATATGTATCGGTGTTCATGATACTAATTCTAAAATTCACAAAATCCAATATACTGGTGAGAAACGTGCCAAGGGATGAATGGCAAGAGGGTGACTAAAATGTTATGTCGCTAGCGTTAACCTCAGGGAACCGGGTACACCCTGTTGTATAAGAGCCTTACTCTTCTATCGAACCTCTGGGAGGGTTGACCGTATGTAATAAAATATATATTAATAACAGCGGCGCCTCCGGAAAAATCTCGACAATAGATTAGAAATTTTTTTATTTTTATTTTATCCTGATGATCCTGGTGAGGACATTAGGACAATGTTGTCAAACTATTGTATTGCCATCGGTCCTTGATATGTGTGCAAAGTTTCAGTTTATTCTGACGTTTTGAAGTGGGTGAGAATCACGTTCAAAGATTCCGTTACAAACGAACAAACATACAGCATTTTCTACTACGATGCGTTTCCATCCCTAGAAGAAGTAT
Source organism: Leptura quadrifasciata (assembly GCA_963675555.1). Taxonomy (NCBI): domain Eukaryota; kingdom Metazoa; phylum Arthropoda; class Insecta; order Coleoptera; family Cerambycidae; genus Leptura; species Leptura quadrifasciata. The sequence goes on from OY776678.1 coordinate 42,992,835, forward strand.
TTGTGCTGTAACCTCCCTTAGTATACGGGCATATCTTGTAGCCAAACCTCTTATACAGTGTGACCCATTTCAATTGGAAACCTCTCTGTAAAAAATGTATTTATAATCCTATGTTAACGCTTTTTTTTTAAATGATAAACCATCGAAAACTCCACTTTATGACAAAAATTTAGAGATAAATTTCAATTTTTAAAGCCTTCTATGATTTATTTTCAATGTTGAAAATGGACGAATTTGATTAGCGATTTTTTTATTGAAATTTTAACTACACCACTGGATTCAATAACCTCTCAAATGGGTAAATCCCAAGTTTCATGAAAAAACATTGAAAAATGACAGATTTATGACAAAATTAATGTAGACTCATAGTAACTTTTACTTGATTTGTTCTATAAATCGAAGTAGCCATGAAAAATAAACAAAAGAAAGATAAATTAAGTGAATAGTTTTAATAAATATTGTCATTTAAACAAACTTAATCATATTGGACTTAAAAACATAAGTATTAACAATTAAAAGTAATAATAATTAGATACCTATTAAATAAAAAAATAACACATTGTACAACATTACACTCAAATTTCATAAATTTTTGTAGCCTCTACAAGGCCGCCGTTTATTTCGATGCACTTGTCGAATCGTTTTTTAATATTTTTTATGACATTCTGTAATTGTTGCCGGGTAACTTCTGCACAAGCTTGTCTTATTCTTGCACACAAATCTTCTCTATTACTCGGGCGTGACCTGTAAACTTTAGATTTTATTAAACCCCATAAAAAGAAGTCCATCGGTGTTAAGTCCGGGGATCGGGGTGGCCATTCAATTAACGGGCTACCACGACCTATCCATCGATTAAGAAAGTTAGCATTCAGCCATCTGGTAACCACTCTGGCATTATGGACAGGGCTTCCATCTTATTGAAAATGTAGATTTATTCTTTCTTGTATTGGAAGTTCATGTAGAATATTCCAAAATTCATTCCTTAGGAACTGTAGAAACTGTATGCTATTCATATTACCTTCAAAAAAGAAAGGGCCAATGATTGTTTCATTGAGCAACCCACACCAAACATTAACTTTTTGGGAATATTATCTTTTACAGTTAATGACAAACTGTGGGTTTTCTATAGCCCAAAACCTAGAATTTTTTGACGATACTACCCCGTTTGTTGTAAAAGTTGCTTCATCGCTGAATAAAATATTTTTATCAAAATTTCTGTTATTAAGATACTCTCCTTGAGCCCACAAGGAAAATTCCATCCGTCTGTTATAATTTAAAACTGTCTGCTCGTACCTGGTTCTTCTTTGTATATTATCTGTTCTTATAATACGCCATGTCACAGCGCCACACTCATTAAAAATTTTGTTTATTTTATAAACAGTACTTTTAGTAATGTTGGGCCTATTCGGATGCCTGTTGTTGGATATCTCGCATACCTCTTTCAAAGTTCTGTCATTATCTCCTCTAAGGCGCACAAGTTCAATTTTTTCCTGTACATTTAGATTATTCATAATTAATTACAAACTAATAAACTAATACTTGATAATAACTATCGATTAATTTTATAATTCAATAACAATGAATATGAGAATATGCGAATTTTAAAGATTTGACGTTTGACTATAAAATTTGTTTTCTAGAGCACCGCCCTATTATTATCTGCCATTGCTCAATAAAGATGTAGTATTTATTAAAACTATTCACTTAATTTATCTTTCTTTTGTTTATTTTTCATAGGCTACTTCGATTTTAGAAAAAATCAAGTAAAAGTTACTATGAGCCTACATTTATTTTGTCATAAATCTGTCATTTTTCAATATTTTTTCATGGAACTTGGGAAAATAGGAAAGAATATTGGGATTTACCTATTTGAGAGGTTACTGAATCCAGTGGTGTAGTTAAAATTTCAATAAAAAAAACGCTAATCAAATTTGTCCATTTTCGACAATGAAAATAAATCATAGAAAGCCTTGAAAATTGAAATTTATCTCTAAATTTTTGTTATAAAGTGGAGTTTTTGATGGTGTATCTTTTAAAAAAAATCCCGTCAAAATCAGATAGTAGACACACTTTTTACAGGGGTGTTTCCATTCAAAATGAGTCGCACAACTGCCTACATTAATTTTGTCATAGCTCTGTCATTTTTCAATATTTTTTCATGAAACTTGGGATTTACTAATTTGAGAGGTTACTGAATCCAGTGGTGTAGTTAAAATTTCAATAAGAAAATCGCTAATCAAATTTGTTCATTTTCGACATTGAAAATAAATCATAGAAGGCTTTGAAAATTTAAATTTATCTCTAAATTTTTGTTATAAAGTGAAGTTTTCGATGGTTTATCATTAAAAAAAACGTTAACATAGGATTATAAATACATTTTTTACAGAGAGGTTTCCATTTGAAATGGGTCACACTGTATGCCGTTGACAAACAAATTGAAATCTTAGACCAGTCCTCAACGCCACCTTCAGTATCTATATATTCAGGGGAAGAATGCACAGTATTTTCTTCATTGCAGCATAGAGGCATAGCAGTCACTGGACTTGCTGCAGTTGGGATGTGGCTGTTCTTTTCCTTACCCTGGGCCACCAGATAATTGCTGCATATCAAAGCACTAGTCTTATTACGGCAGTGTACAACCACAGGCAGATTCTGGGTGAAAAGCCCGAGGACCTGCCTATTGCTTTGTAATAATGCCAGAAGGCCACACGTGCTTCGTTTATGTTTACTTCCATAGTTCCATAGTAGGTTCCATATGTACCTTCCAGTATGACTCCCCAGATGTTTGACCTCACTTGTTAAATGGAGTCGAGTGCCCGGTAGTTTTGACATTTTCATATTGGGAAGTTTCCTTTTCTTGATGAATAGCACCCACTTTGTTTTCTTGGGATTGGCAGAGAGCAAATATTCCATGCACTAATTGCCAATCAACTTGGCGGCTGTTTGTATAACGGACCTTCAAAGTTTCCATTTAGCAGAATGGTAATATTACTTCCATATCATATTGTGAAGAAGCCAGACTCGGTGAGGCGGTGTAAAAGGCTGTTGGAAAAAATAATCCACAGTAATGGCAGCCTCTTTTTACATTTAAGCATATTTGTGTTATCCATTCCGCTGAGAGTACTGGAAACCCATGCATTAAGCGTCGCCTATGATCTCAAACGCACCTTCGACATCGACACACTCCCCCAGGGTGAACATTTTCATGTATATTTATTTTTCGATCCAAAACACTATACAGAGTGTAGTTCTGGCTCTCTGAACGTACCTATAAGCATTTTGATTTGGATGCAGTAGGTGTGATCTAGTACTGCATCTCTGATTTTTCGATCGCATAGTCTGTAGAAACCTTCCCGCTGAAAAGAGGTAAGGCTAATGGGTCGATATGATTATGGTAAGGGATAGTCCTGGTTCGGATATAAATATTATCTTAACTTCCCTCTAACTTAGCGGGATGTACTTGAAGGCAATACACGAAGTAGGGTTGGAAGGAAACCGTCAATGTCTGGCGATTTAACTAGAATAAAGATATTTATTTTCCCGGTCGTAAACCGTCCCTTATGCGATCATCCGGTTCCCGCTGCCATAGGAACTAAGTGAGATGCTTTGGGCCAGTCTAGACAGGACGACACAATATTACATTGAAACATGAGCAGAAGTTCAGATATTCCAAAAGTATCCTTTTGAACCGAGTTGCTGAGGAGGTAGGTTCGACTCAGCTATAATAAAATCTCCATGATGCCCTTTTTGCCTTTCACGGATAGTCTTTTTGTACAGCTTCTGACTGTCTTTGTATATCTCCCAGACGTGTGCTATTTTATATTTCTACGCTTTGTGATAGAATTTTCTTGTCTTAATTCGCAGACGGCTTAGTTCTTCGCTTCTTCTTAGTTCCATCTGTGATTTGATATGAAAATCTATATAAAGACATGCCATTTCTTGATGTAATTGAAATTCCCAGAGAGTCAGAGCGATATCAATCACGGTCTTATGACATGGTGTGATAAACGTGCGTTCGTCACCTCTATTGAGTACTTCTAAATTAGTGGCTGTTAGTTATTTTACCACATTTTTGGCAGAAAATATTTTGAAGGCACTCACTGACATAAATTTTTAACTCCTATGTCAGAGGAAGGCAAGCTCAGATCTTAGAGTGTTTTTTATATTCCATAATTAGCTATTAAAATAACGTGCGTATAAAATTTCAGCTGTTTGAGACTGGTCTAAGTTACAAAAACTGAAAAAAAATCTGATGAATATTTCTTTCTTTAAAAATGAATTTCTGCTTGTTTAATGTGGACGCGATTCTTATGAAATCAGTTTACAAAACGTATTTTATTGGTTGGATATTTTTTAACCCGCTTCAGTGAAAATGTGCTTTAAGAATACTAAACATACGTCGTTTCAATCACTTAACACAGAACAGAATGTAGGGAGGTGGTATAAACATTTTTAAAAAATTGTTATTCCACAGTAGAAACGCATCACTAAATTTTATTACGGAATAAAATAAGAAGATTGAATAGAAACATAACTCAATTTAGCTATACACACTTCAATTTCTACATGTTGTGATTTCGTTATAGCATTTTCCGCCTTGGCGTACAAGTCACTACATTTTAAAGAAAAGTACCTATAATTCGCCGAGAGTGATTTTATATTGTAGCTCTCGTCGCCTTCTTACATTGTTATGTGTGTATGTATGTATAATGTATTAGAACTTTGTATTACCTTAACAAGACATTGAATAAAAATGTTTTATTTCTTTATACATTTAGATTTTGACGTAAAACAAATTATAATTCTGCATATGAAATTTTAAACCAAAATATATTTTTATTTGGTTTTGTTAAACTTGTTAATTGTTAGTGATTTTAATACAATGATTAATTTAGACGGAATAAAACTAACACCAATCTCTTCGTTTTGTGATCCAAAGAGGGGAACAAGAAAACAAAAAACTGATATCACATTATTATTATTATATTAAATAACATTTTATGTAAGTCATTCAGATTTATAACATAAATAAATGCAAATAAATAAATACATTCATTAACCCAAAGACGACAGTACATGATGTAGGGTAAGTAAAAAACGAACACTAATTAATAGTAATTTTCTTACAAAGGAAGTATATTTGTTTTAACTACCAGTTTTAATACGAATGGGTAATTTGTTATATAATTTAGCCCCCATATAGTATCGACTTGATTTATACAGTTCTAATCTGTGTATGTCATATTGCAAATTTTGACCATGTCTGGTATTATAATTGTGATACTCATTGTTTAGGTTAAAACAGAATGTATTTGTCTCACAAATTTTCGAATTTCTAATATATAGATGCAAGGGAAAGTGAGTATTTATTCTCTATTAAAGTCTGTTTAGAGGACTCTCGATATTTTAACCCAAACATACAGCGAATAGCTTTTTTTGCATTATGAAAACTCTATTTGCAGCTGACAAGCATCCATATGCGATAATTCCATAGATTCGAAATTCTAGTAGTAAAAGGACTTTGTGATATTTTTATTGGCAATTTTTCTATATACATAGCTTACATGATCTCGCCATGTTAGCGATAAGTCTATATGTATTCCAAGTAGTTTGCAACTTATTTCTTGCTCAATAGATCACCCATTCAGCTTAATTAAGGGGCTGCTCATGTAATTGGCGGTAAGTGGGTGAAATTGTTACCGGCTTAATGCATATGCAACCAGTAACACACATTTGTGTTTCGCGGGCCACATATCACCAACAGCCGCGAGCCGTTAGTAGTTTGACTTCTCTCCGCTAGGAGCGGTCGCGTGCTTCCAGTTGGTGGAAACAAAAGGAAGAAGGTGATTTCCTGTGTGTATGCTACCGACAATTCCTAAAACTTAAATTATTTCTGTTTCTGTTTATCAGAGTATTTTGTTGTTAGGGAGGGACTTTAATCCGCATTTGTGCGAGATTTATGTGTACAGGTGAGTAGCAGTATTTTACCAGAATTTTATGAGGATTGTATCCCTCAATGAATCAGAGGTAAATTATTTCTTTTGTGAATTATATCTGATTTCATTTGCTTTCAGTGCATTTCCGACTTGCAAATTAAACGAGTGTATCTTAGGATCCACGTCCTAGGATAGAACGCTCCATGGCCGTCTGGCCCCCCGAAATAGGGCTGCAGCTTGACCGCTTGTTGACGTCTGGGTATCGTACCATCTAGATAAGTGTTATTGTTTCCTCTACCTGGAAACCACCTTCAGTGGTTCTGCGTAGCAGTATTTGTTTTTCTTTTAACTTACGTTTGTATATATTTAAACAAAGATTTTACTCGTTTATTATTAATTAAGTAAGTTCTCTAATGTAACCCATTGCGGCCATAGTTATTATAGTAAAACCTCACGTTTATAAACCAAGTGTGGCTACACGAGGGGAATTTACCTTTATTTTATTTTGCAACATTTTTTTCAGAATATAGCCATATACCTGCACGTCGCCAGGTTCATATTAGAGTTGTAAATACTGTAATATATAGTATATTTCATGTTGAGTGAAAGTATCATTATTTCGTCTGCGACAACTAAGAATGGAACCCTCGACGACTTTATGTTAAATAAAGAACGCTGCACATTGATCACTTCTAATAATTTATGTTAAACTTGGGCTTAACGTCTTGAGATTTCTGAGCTAGTGAAATTTTTGTCGTGGGCACGCTACTTCACTTATCCGGACTAGGTAGTGTCCGCGATCTGCTACTCACAGCAGCCCAAGTGTTTTGTAATATCTTGAAACCCATACCGTCTCACAATAAGAGGAGAAAAACCAGTAGCAGTCCAAAGAAAAGTGGTTAACCAACAAATACGGATTAAACTTCCTCCGTAACAACAAAATACTCTGATAAACAGAAACAACCTAAACGGAGGAAATTTTATCGTCGCCGATAATTCCAAAATACACTAGATGACTTGAATAATTTAAGTTTTAGGAATTATCGGCAGCGTACACACAGGAAATCACCTTCTTCCTTTCGTTTCCACAGGCTGGAAGCACGCGACCGCTCGGAGAGAAGCCAAACCTCCAACGGCTTGCAGCTGTTGGCGATATGTGGCCCGCGACACACAAATGTGTGTTGCGGATCGCATATGCATCAAGGCGGTAACAAAATTGTAAGATGTGTGTTTTTTCTTGATTAATTCTTAAGTGAAGACTACTACTAAAATAATTAAACAACGCTACTAAGCTGTTGTTTAGTAGTAGGTTTACATTTTCTTGATAATAGTTGTGTGCATGTCATCCGCAAATTTACAGTGAGCTATAGACAAATGACCATCTATATTATTACAATGTAATAAAAAGAGTAACGAGCCCAAAGCACTTCCCTGTTTTCCACTGTTATTATCTAAAATAACTTCAAAAATTATGTAATTTAGTAACTGCTGTATAAATACAATAAATCGACTAACAAAAGGTCCACATGTAATCTTTTGGAAAATATATGGGACCAAATTAAAGGACTAGTTTGAGCTCTACAATTAGTGCATTCTGTAACTCGAACAGGAATGTAAATATTTGCTAATCTAACGATACTATGTCTCCCCCCGTTTTCGATGATGCTCAACACGATGGCGGTCGTAAAATTTCTCTCCGAGGTCACCCAACCCCCCACACGGACAAAAACCACACCCGAAATGGGTAAACCGCGTATCCGCCGTCTCCTACCATCCAAACCTGTGTTACCCCCGTTTTCAGGGATACTGAGCATGATGGTGATGTCGGGACCCCTCCTTGACCACGGCCAACCCCCCAAACTGCCCAAAACTAACCCCGAAAGGGGTAAACCGCGGATAGGCCTTCTTCTCTCGGCTAAAGCCATGTTACTCCCACTTTTCGAGGATGCTGAGCATGATGGTGATGTAGAGACCTCTCCTAGATCCTCGCTAACCCCCCAAATGGCCAAAAACTACCCCCAATTTAGATACCTGTAATCGTCATCCGGTACGTATTCAATGATCTGTGAACTTACTCACTTACTTCAACCGCGTATCAAAGGGGTGGTTTTTGTCCGTTTGTGGGGTCGGTTCGCCTCGGGGAGAAGATCCAACATCACCATCGTGCTTAGCATCCTCGAAGACGGAGGTAACACGGGTTTGGATGGTAGGAGACGACGGATACGCAGTTTACCACTTTCGTGGGCGGTTTTTAGCCATTTGGGGGGGTTGGCGGGGATCGAGGAGACATCTCTATATTACTATCGTGCTCAACATCCTCGGAAAGTGGGGGTAACACAGGTTTAGCCGAGAGAAGACTGCCTATCCGCGGTTTACCCCTTTCGGGGGTGGTTTTTGTCCGTGTAGGGAGGTTAGGTGACCTTGGAGAGAAATTTTACCAACGCCATCGTGTTTAGCATCCTCGAAAACGGGGGGGAGGCATAATCCCATTAGATTAGCAAATATTTACATTTTTCGAGGTTCTATCCGACTCACAGAATGCACTAAATTGCAGCCATTGAAATTTAGCCTACTGGTTGTGAAAGATATTTATTTGTGAAAGAAATTTATTAGGAATAATCTAAGCATGAGTTATCAAGCTGCATTTCCACTAATATTTATTGGTAAATTGCATTCTTACTAAGTAATTGGAGAAACGCATTCTTGAAGTTATTTTTTTGAAATTATCAGGTTGCTATTTGCATACTTCAGGTATATTAATAATTATTTTTATAGAATATCGGCAAAACTACCTATAAAATCACTAAAATCTATTCTTCTGTCAGTTAATAAACGATCACAAATATAGAGAGTAACAACTATAAGTCTTTAAAGTTTAAATTTAAACTTTATCTAGTTTGAAACTTTACTCGTTTTGTCTATCTGGTTCCGGGATTTTAAAAATTACTTTTACAAGCAGCTGTATGCTTATTTATTATTAATTCCCATATTAAATATTTCGATAACCCCTTCCTCAAGATACACTCTAGTTTACGGCTCTTTACTCTTTTCATCATAACGTAATAAATTATTCTGTTAATGTGAAAAAGCATGCAGTATTAGCCGTAGCATTGTATTTGAAAGCATGAGCGACATGAAAATCTAAACAAAAAATATATATTTCAGTTGTGTTTAAATCTTTGTTATCCTAAGCCTTTGTTAACCTACTGGAAATCGTTTATTTTAGGGATAAAATAATCGGTTAGAGCTAAAATGCACAGTCAGTCGAAAGGATATTTTATAATCTTCCCATGAGTCATCATGTGGTCGGTTAATAAATTACATTTGCATCTCACAAAACTATTTCCACCAGACTCACTTTGCAGAATTCATATTCGTCAGCAAACCTTTACATAACCGAAACCATTAGTGACTCATGAATACAATAAATTATATGACGTTTAGAGAAAGATTGACGTAACAGAATATTCTGCTAGGTACAGTTTTTTTAAATTATACTGAAATATCCGTAGACCCTGTGATTTATTTTATATCTTATAAAATTTCTGCATATTTTCTTTTCTGTGGATTAATTACGATCACTGCAATAATCAAAATATCTACTATATGGTTCATTAACGACTTTTACAGGAAGGCGAAAACACGTTCCACTTTTAATAACTTTATTTTTAAAATATATGAATGGAGGATATTTATACACAGTGTGTTAACTAGAACTCTGCCCAAACTTTGCGGCTTTTCTACTATCTACAATAATGAAAAAAGTTTATATATTCGGAAATGCCTTCTGAAAAAGTTTACACTCCTGCGAAATTATCTAACGTTTACTCAAGTTTAATAGAAAATTATTACTGAAAGATTCTTAATATTTGTAGAAACACTGTTGTACAGAATAATACACTGGTAATATGAGTTTTTAAAGGTAGTGGCCGTTTTACCCCCGCGGTACTTTTTTCATCATCTAGATAATAATATGTTAATAAAATTTAAAGAATGAAGTGAAATTCTAGTACACTACTGGTGGTTAATCTGCAAATTAACAAACTGTGTAATTACACCTCGAAGGAAGTTTGATTAAATAATGTATTACAGAATAAATAGTAATAGCTATGTTAAGTAAGCTATTGCAGTTAGTTCAATAAATAAGTTCCCATCACTGAATTCTACTGTTGTTAATCTATTAGTGCATGTAGGGCCACTTACACTTAACATGTATGCATTTTGAATAAGAGAATATTATATGTACAAGTATTGGCACTAATGTTTCTGAATTATTCATGTAAAGTCATAGTCAACCCGTTGGGACACTATTCTAGGCCATTCAAGAACGTTTACATAAAAATGGTTTACTATAGTCAAAGTATTTTTGCATTAAATAATTAAACCTGGGGAACTTAAATATCGATGCAGTCATTATATGCACAAATTTACTAAAAAAATAACGACTGTTGAAAATTGTACAGCGTTACGTTTGAGTGCGGTACTTTCATTTTAAAAAGTATGTACTTTTTAGTAGTCTTGCATTAAATAAATAAACATTAAACTTAAATGTCGATTTTTTAAAGCAAGTTATTTTCACTTAGAAATTATAAATACAAATGCGTATTTAAAAAAAAATATGTATGCAAAAAAGGATTCATTCAAATAATTATCAATATTATGTGCATATTTATAAAAGATCTGATGGTGAAAAAATCATAAAAATAGGGCCCAGCACAAGAAGGGATATCCATATACTAATCTGGCTCAACTTAAGGATATAACTTCACAGGATATCTCTCCATGCAAAAATATGGACCAGTATAAGAAGGCACGACCATGTACAACTCAATAAAAATCTTTATATACCAATCTGTCCCAGTATAAGAAAAGATTTTCATATACCAGCCTTAGCATAAGGACTCAACAAACATCGTTAGCATCACGATGATTCATTCCTTATACGAATTAAATGAAGTATATCTAACAAGTAACCCTTGCCTCTCAAAATCGACAGCCCATCGGATTCGACAGCACCCAGGTGGTTAATAGACCGATCCCATCATGACTACTATCTGTTAAGAATGTGCACGCGCTTCCCTCTCTCTTGAGGGGAAGCAACCAGTTACTTGAGGGGCAGAAGACAGTAAGTAAACTGTTAAAGTCCCTAGATGGCCAAATTGACTTAAATGGATCAGCTGATCGCATTTGGATTTGCAGTCTTTAAAAATTGAAAAAAACATTTGTGTTCCTTGAGGACTAAGTGCACTGAAGAACAGATCATTTAAAATTCATTATTTATTATTACAAAAGAATATATAAGAAAAATGCGTATAAAGTTCAACTCCAACGGAAATTATTTAAACAAAACTTTGAAAAGAGAGAGATCCGCGAGAATATGCCGTGCATTCTTAATTCGTACTTGTGACAGAATGGGATCGGTGTATACTAATATCTCTTTTTGTTGTTGGTGGCGGCAGCTAAAGGAATCTCAAGAGTTGAACACACGCGTCAAATATAAAAAAAGTGGTTGATTACTTACAAAGTGTGAAATGTTCAAATAATTCATCCCTATGTCCGGATGAGAAGTCTCTAACAACCTAACCTAACAAAACTCAAAATGGAACTACTAGTTACGCAAATGGGAGACTTCTCTCAAAACGCCGTCACCATAAATCCATGAAAGGATGATTCTGGAAATAAATTTATGGTTTCTCTTCTCTACTACAATGTGGTCGTTATTTCCTTTCTTCCTCACTACTACCACGATTCTTTCTATATATTCCGGTAGCTCCGTTCATCACCACACCAATGTTACCAAGTTTATTCACTCGCAACTCTTAGTTGCCAACAGCGCAGCAAATCAAATTCCTAGTGCGCTCTGATATCCATGTCTTTTTTTTTTTGGTCGAGGGGACATCCTTTCCCGACACCCTCGAGAAGATGTCATTTCACGAGCAATGTTGGACTTTCACCAACTAAAACCTCTCCGTCTCTGTGTTTCCAAGCACTCTGGTACTGCTTGCGCTTTTCATCAGAGTACATAGTCATTCGTTTTCATTTTTCTCCCTTTATATATGAACCAAATCTGGGTCACTGATCTGACTATTTCAGGAGGTATTTCAAGCCTTTAAATTTGTTAGCCTATTCACAGCTACGTTCAGTTCGTCCTCTGTGAAGGGAAGGACCTCCCCCACTTCCGTTAACCTCCATCTTACCTCCTCCCTGCTTGAAAATAAGGCATTCACAATTACCCGCATTCATCCTGCCGGCATAGCAGCAGAGGCTGCTTTAATCCTCCTACTAGCAATCCTATACCCATCCCCTCATACATTGCTATCGATGTCTTGGCATAACTCTCTCTCTTTGTCCTTCTTAGACTTTTGTATAGCGTCTCGCAGCCTCCCGATAGAGCTGTAGGGTTCCATTATCCCCCTGCTCCCCATACCTCCCATTTTCTCGGCCGTATCTCTTCCTCGCCTATACACATCTGTCCCTCATCCTAGATATTTCATCCGTCCACTAATATATAACGCCGTTCCTTTCCTTCGCATCGCTCTATCACAAGATACGGTTACCGTTTCTATCAACCTTTCGCTCGTCCGTAAGGCAGCAGCGCGTAAGCTGCCTCCTCTAAGTTGTTCCTCGAGCGAGCGTTTAAATAATTTTTTATTTAAACGGCCGAACTTTCACGCCCCTACCTTATGCTTGTCGTGGCCTAGTTCAATCTGGATGTATCGATGGTCACTCAACGATTCCTCCCCCTCTATAACCATCCATCGCGTAATCCTCCTCCTCGCCGAGGCCGATATCCATGCCTTGAATCGTAATCAATCCCAACTTAACTTACATCATCCTGACCTAAATTAATTCTAGATTAACAAATGCTCAGGAACAATTATTAAATCTGGCCGGTAAATTAATATAGATAAGTGACCCAGAGTCCCTATCTTCGAACTATTTATTTGGTTTAGTTGCTAGATGCGATAATAACTGAATAATTTACCAAACACGTGAACTCGGCATAAATATGTGGTTTCTGGCAACATATCTAGCTTCTGCCTTGTTTATTTAAACCTCTGACAACTGAATAAACTTGACCCGATTGCTGAGGTATGTTTTAATAATATATTAGATGTTTTTAGTTAATTTTCAAACAAAGATAATAGAGGTTAGGTTGGCTCTATTACAGGAGCACGTAATTTATTGGCCAGAAAAGATAATAGAACGCTGAATTTATTTGAATGAAATTGGTACCCAATATTCGGAATTATAGCTTTAGTTACAAGGAGCAAAAGTGGCTATGCCATATTTAAATTTTGATCCATGTAAATTGACTGCCCAGCTAGCAATTTGATGTTTTGTAGAAGCTGAAAGAATGTTTATGGAACATTTTTTATAAAACAATATTGTTGATATAAACATTTCTAAAACGTTTATACAACGCTTATAGACGCAAAATGGGCAGAGTTTATAAAACAACGTAGTTTTTTAATTTATTTTATTATGGCCCTCACAGGTGTTATAAAATAATTGTGTAAACGTTTACATACAATTTTAAAAAATGGTAGACGATAATTATAAAATAGTTTTATAGCAAACAGTTATATAATTTAAACCTGTTTTTGTAATATATCAATCATAAAATTTTATAAGCATTGAGTTATTATCATCATTGCTACTTTTTTGTTATGTGCAGCAACAACAACAGGGGTTATTTATTTTTTAAATGTTTTTGCAGACAATAATAATTCTCAAAATAGTTTTAAAATATTACAAAGGTAGCTAGATCTTATGTGACTGTATGTGGCGGCGTAACTAACAACATATTTAGTGAAACATGAGATAAAAGTTAACTGATTAAGACTTCGTTTCACCAGCAGCAAAGCGATTTTGGACTGCGAAGAACATTTTTCTGTGAAATATATGGTATATATACAATTAAATTTTTAAGCGCCTTAAAAATAGCGAATATTTATCAAAATTAAAAAAAATAAAGGGAAAATTATTTTTTTGTATTTTATCTTTTTGTGGTGTTGTACCAATTGTGTTTCGCAGACGTATTTCACAATAATAGATTATTGCTAAAATGCTTGTATCACACTAATTTTTATTTTTAAACTATTTTTATTTTCCAAAATGGCCGCTATAAAAATAGTTCAAACATAATAACATTATGGCGTCCATCTTGTAAAGCATATTATAAAAACACTTATAGAACAAAGATATTTTTTGAAGAACTACTATATATCAATAAACTGACAGTCTCCGAAGCAGTGCTTACGGAAGTTTAAAAAAATATAATTGCTCTCAAAGAACATCTTATAAAACATATATACAGCAATATGTTTTAATTTTCTACAAAAACTCTATTTGCAATACTTATAGTGCAATACATTCTGAAGCGCTTCTTAGTCGAGCTAAATAAACGGCAAATTTGTATCTCAGGGATCTTTTATTCACTTGCTTATTAACAGTCGAAATAAATATAATAATTGTGTGTTTGTCTTTAATTCAAGTATGTAATATTGTGTACCTACATATATAGTTTTAACTTTAGATGTGAGACATCCGTTGATGGGCGCATAAACATCTACCCATGTTTTATAAAAATGCTAATGAACATTTTATAGTCTTTAAAGACTTTCATAAGTGTTTTATGACAGCAATGCGTGCTTCCTTTTTATAACAATTGTTTAGCAGTGAAGCTATGCATAATCCTAATAAAATTCTTTTATTATTGCTTAGCTAAACTTTTACAGAATAGTTTTATAGGCATTCGTCAATAGGCCAATAAGTGCTAGGGGTCATTATTATAAATCAATTTTGTTCAGTGAGCAAAAACATCTTATAACAATTACTGTATAAACGTTTATAAAACAGCGAAAAACAAATTCGACGAAATACTTTACAATTTAGCTTTAAGAACATTCTTAGCACTTATTTATATGACAATTTAGTTGTGAAGACTAAATAATCACCTTGGCAGTTTTAATAAAACAAAGTAGCTTCTGCAGAACAGTAATGCAATAGTAATAAAATAAAATTATCCTGCTATTTTAAACCTATAGAGCAACTTTGTTAGTTGGGTGTGTCATCGTGATTCTGCCCTATATTTACAAAATTATTCTAATTCGAAATAAAAATAATAAAACTTATAATCGCAATAAGGAGCTTAATTTATTTGTTCCGTATTAACTAAAAGACGAAAATACGCACTCATAATTAACTGGACTAGAGTTTCTTCCCTGTTTTTGTTAATGATTAATATTTAATCTCGCATATCATTATTAACTACTATGTAATAGTGTGGATCATTGCATGTGACAATCAATATATCACTTATTTTTTCACAGGACCGATATTAATTTCAGATATTCTTATCCCTTCTGATCGATGAGACTCCCGCTAGCCTTACGTGACTTCAGGGACGCATTATAAACTACGTTATTATTTGGGCTGAAATCCGACAGGTTACATTTCCCGTTTTTCCTGATTTTACTGAAGAAATTCAACTATTATGCTTTCAACAAGGCTGTCAACACTCATTTAGACAATTACGCAATTTCCGTTACGTGACCATAAAACTGCAATTAATAAACATTATATAATTAATAAAATAGATCGACTACAGTAAATGATTAGTAACACTAACGTAGAATACCACACTTTAATTGTGTTTCGCTAGCCACGTTAACGTCATTGGGATATTGTCTGAAAGTTAATAAGGGAGTTGTATAAACTAAGTAAGCCTAACTAAATATGCTAAATTTGTATTAAATTAATGTAATAGTTCAATGAATTTGACTATATTGATCATCTCTATCTCTATATAAATTCTAAATGTGTTCGATGACATTATTAATTAGTCGTAAGTTATTAATATCCATCCTATGATTGTTATCAAAGGTATGTTGGACAACACTAGATTTTCTGTTCTACCGTATTTACCTTATACAGGGCGATTCACATAAAACTCTCCAGGCAGTTTCCGTATTAACGAAAAAAGGAATTCAGTTTCTGTAAAAGCCAGTCGTTACATATTTTTGGTGGCTTTATTTTGGCATTCAAATGTTGTCAATGACAGTGTCGTCCGCGACGTCGCGACGCCAGAAAGAATATTTTAGATGACTGGAACTTCGAAAGCATAGTATTATTACAGTTTGTTTAATTTTAAGTACTTTTTGCAGTACGCACTTTTCTATTAGATAAATCGAAAAAAATTATTCGGTCAAATATTTGGTAACTAGCAAAAAAATTTAAATTCGCTCAAAGGTAGTCACTACATGCAATAGGTACTTAGTTTAAAGTAATTCGCAATCTTTCAAAAGGTTGTACAAAGATGGCGTTGAAGTGCAAAATTATTTTTCGTTAGCTGGAACATTCAAATATAACGTACACGATAAGGAACCAAATAATATACATATAATTTTGTAATGACACATTTTTTAAAAAGACAAATGTCTTTCAAATTATCTAATATTTCCTATTTTTAAATTTATTAATGTACAATTTTCATTAACCCCTGTATTGTTTTGTTAATTATATAAACTAGTGGTCCTAAGTCTAATTTAAAAATATAAAGTCAAATATGTTGTGTAGTAATTTATTTTGACGTTTATTGACATACAATCAATTTTTAATTCAGAAATGGTTGTGTATACGAACTGAGAAAAATTAAACATGATTTTGATCCACGAAGAATATAGAAAAAATTCCTATGAAGCCGAAAGGTACGTTTCCCAATTTGCCTAAGCCAGATCATAAGACCTTTATTTCTTTAACCAATAATTTGAAAAATTACGGAAGTTTTAAAGAGTTAAAGCATAATAAACAGTTAACGGCTACAAATGATGCAAATACTGCTTTAGTAATTAACAATATTGTAAATAATCTAAATGTCTTTACGGAAATTATCGTCTGAAACAAATATTTCCTACTGCTCCTGTCAAAGAATTTTAAAGAAAAATAAGTACCATCCATATAAAGTACATTACGTTCATCATTTAAGACCTGATGATTTTCAGCGTCGCATAAATTTTATTACCACATTGTCAATATTACATGAAGAAAATCCGAATGATTTGAAAAATGTGTTGTGGAACGATGAGAGCTGCTTCCGTAGTAGTGGGTTTGTGACTACAAAGAACGCTCGGTAGTGGTCTCAAAATAATCCGAGGTGGGTACGAAGAACCAGAAATCAAACAGTTTTTAAAGTAAGTGTATGGTGTGGAATATTGAACAGATACATTTTCGGACCTTATCTATTTCATGAACCGTTAAATGATGCTAGATATCGGAGGCTCCTGCAAGAGGAGCTGCCAAATTCATTAAGAAACATTCCTCATGATGGGCACATAATCTGATTTCATCCGGGGCACTGGCACGTAATTCAAGAATAGCAATTAGACAATTGCTACGAACATATCCTGGAAGATGGATAGGAACTAATGGAGTAATGAGGTGCCAGCACGATCACCTGACTTAACTCCATTAGATTTTTTCTTATGTAGACATCTAAAAAAATTAGTTTACACTGAACCAATCGACGAGATGGTAGACATATGCAACAAAATATATGCGAGTGTTGCCACAGTAGATAGAAATACCTTATTGAAAGTAACTGGGGAAGAAATGATTAAACGCTTTAACATGTGTATCCATTAAGGAGTAAACAATTTTGAACATTTGAACGACAAAATAAAGCCACCAAAATTATATAACGACTGCCCTTTACAGAAATTGAATACCTCTTTTCGTTATTATGGGAACTGCCTGGGGAGTTTTATGTGAATCACCCTGTATAGAGATTAAGTTACAATAGGTCAAATTGCTATTGACCATTAGTAATAAAAGAAATTTATCATGTGCATTACCACTAGTGTACCAATTTTGGGCTATTAGCCCTCATCAATACGAGACAGGTGTGTGCATGCTAGCATGAAAGTAGTTGATGGTGATGCCACGATTAGTAGTCTTGTAGCAGTGGCTTGAAAATCAAGACCATGGCTCAATCCATCAATTGCCAATAGCCCGAAATACTTCTAGTATTACAAGCTGAGCCACATGAAGAAAGTCGTTTATTACTAAATGCAATATGAGTTGTTGACTGTTTCTGCGTATAGAGCCAAACTTTTGATCTGTCGAGAAGTGCTCGTAGACGCTACCTTATTTAATTGACGATTAAATACAATTATATGAGACATATTTCAAGTATTTTAAAAATTGATAGACAATTTTAGAATTGCATTGAAAATATTTCCCAGAAAATATAACAATCCAAGTTCACATGCAATCTATAACAAAACATAAATATGGATAAACTCAATGAAATATTATCACACACAGATTGGACAAATGTTTATATACAGGAAAGCGCAGAGCTAGCATTAGAAAATTTTGTATATATCTTGCAAAGTAAAATGCAAAATTGTACAACAAATTTAAAACAAGCAGCAAAACAGAACAAGGAAAGATTAGATAATGCAATGTTTAGTTAAATCAATAAACAAAAAAAACAAATTAAAACAACAATTACTTAAAAATCCCGAAAACAGATATCTGATGAAAGAGTATAAACAATACAGAAACAAATAAAATAATTTAATAAAAACATCGAAATCTAATTTCTACAAAAAACGCCACGAACAAGTACAATGAAAATAAATAGATAAGCAAAATTAGGAATAAAACTGGAAAACTAATAGAAAATAACACTGAGATATCAAATGAGTTTAACATCTACGTTACGCAAATTGAACACATGCTAGCCTCAAAAATAACCACGGATAACTTAGATAAAACAAAGCAAGAACTTGCATCTATGTTCATTTTTGCAACTGGTCATAATCAAATTATAAGAGAAATTAATTCCTTGAAAAATAAAAAATCCAGCGGATTTGATGGCGTCTCAGCAGAAATACAAAAAAAATAATATCGATATTACCTCTCCACTCACATTTATTGTAAGTAAAATTTTCGAGACTGGAGAATGCCCGACACATTTCAAAAGCTCATTGGTGAAATCGTTATTAAAAAAATTATAGTTTAAAAAACCTAAAAAAACACGCTTTACTATCAAACCGAACTAAAAAGTAAAAATACTGTTTAAATATTAAGATTTATTTTATTGTAATAAGCGTGGCGTTTATAACAATTTATATCGAGCACCCCACGGTTATTACAATAAAATGAATCTTAATATTTTCTAAACATTTTTTTTACCTTTTGGTTCGGTTTGCTACTAAAGTGTGTTTTTTTAGTTTTTTAAACTATATTTTTTTTAAACTTACTAAAAATCATTGAATTAACACGATTTTTATTATTATTGTATTTTGAGTTAGTTAGAACATACATTAATAACAGCGGCTCCTCCGGCAAAATCTCGAAAGGAATTGATCATTTTTTAAATTTTATTTTATTTTATCCTGATGATCCTGGTGAGGACATTAGGACAAAGTTGTCAAATGATTGTATTTTCATCGGACCTTGATAAGCGTGCAAAATTTCAGTTTAATCTGACGTTTTGAAGTGGGTGAGAATCACGTTCAAAGATTCTATCACAAACAATCTAACAAAAAAACATACAGGTGACGCTAATAAAAGCGTGTTAAAAAAGGCGACGAGTTGGACATAGGGAATTATACACCGATTTGTTTGATACCTATCTAGTTTTTCAAAAATATTTGAAAAAAATTTAAAATCAAGATTAACAGACTACTTGAATAAAAATTCGCTTTTGTCAAAACGTAATTTTGGTTTCAAAGAAGGACAAAGCACACAAGATGTAACTGCCATAATAATTTTAAAAACATATAAATGTCTAGATAGGAGAACAAAATCATTGTGTTTTTGTAGACATCCAAAAAGCATTTGATTCGGTTTCCCAAATATTACTACTAAAGAAACTCGATAAAATTGCAATTAGAGGGGTAAGTCTAAAATTGTTTAAAACCAACCTTACAGAAGAAAACAGTGCGCTCAAGTCAAAGATGTCAAAAGCCGGTATGAAGATATCACATGTGGTGTACCTCAAGGCATAGTGTTAGGACCAGTGTTATTCAACCTATATTGCAATGATTTGCTTGACATGGAAACAGAAGGTACTATAACTTTTGCAGATGACACTGTCATATGCTATGAAGATGCACCTTGGACTAACCTAAAACATAAAGTAAAGCAGGATATGAAACACATGCTCAACTGGTACTCCGAAAACTTTCTTACCATAAATAGAAACAAAACAGTGTACATAAACTTTTAAAAAATTAAGACTATTGGAAAGCCTCCTCAGTTATGGCATTATGGCTTGGGAAGCTGCCGTTGATACATATTTGAACGACCTCGGTGTATTCCAGCGAAAAATAATAAGAATTTTTATTCCTCGGATGCACTATATAAAGAGTTTAGTATTTTAGATATTGGCCAACTATATTATCTCAAAGTTGTAATAATAGCTTATTCCGAGAGACAACATCTAACACCAATAGATAATAATTATAGTTCGTGCGGAAGAGGCAAATATACAACAATTCCCTTAAAATCAACAACAGAACGGTAACGCAGCTGTGAGTATCTGGCTTCAAAAATTGATAACTCCATACCGGAAGAGATGAAAAAATTTCAGAACCTAAAGGCTTTCAGATATCTAGTTAAAAGACATTTGCTTTGAGAAACAAGGATAAAATGTATAAACTATTTAATTGGTAACAGTGAAATTATTTAAATAGGTGCCAAAACGTACGATATTTAATTTTAATATTTTATCCAACTTACATTGCTTATTTTATTATAGTTATTATTATAGCTTTCTCCTGTATTATATGTATATGTGTAAAATAGCATTAGTCATTGTTGTTGTTATAAAACTAATATATATTGTATTTGTGTATCTATTGTATGACTGATGGTCGAGAGGTGAGCGCATTTGCCTTTCACCGAACAGTTCCGGGTTCAATCCCCGGTCGTGGCAGTGGAAAACTCTGTGAGATGGATTTTGGGTGTATGTCCCTTGTCTCTAAATGTGTAGTCCCCTCCCACAAAAGGCTCTTCTAGAGCCTTCTGGGATAAAGGGGGTCGTCATTACCTGTGGTCTATTTATTGTGTCTAGCCGACAGCCGCATTGGTTAAGGCGCGAGGTGGCAATCGCGTTTAATCGAAAGGCTATCGCGCTACCGGGTTAAGGCCCCGGCTCCGGCACTGGCACTGTCGGAGCATATGGCTGTATGTCCGCGTTTTTCATTGTGTAGCCCCCTTCGGCACAAGCCCTTGGATTCCGGAATTGGGCTTGTCTAATTTCTGTGGTGTTATTTATTTATTTATCTTAAAATAGTTTTACCTTACTCATAACCTCTTTTAATTGTTGTCTTATGGTTAATTGTTACAATCAGATGTACTTAAAAATTAGTGTTAAGTGTGTTAATAAGACGGATAGCAAAGCACACGACAAGATCTTCTCGCTCCACAGCGATAGTGGAGCATTCACAGCAATAAATGTTACCTCTGTATAGTAGAAGGGGAAATAACAGGACAAGGCACTGTTAACCAGTCGATTGCCATTTTCTCTGACAACCAAGCAGCGATAAAAAAATCAGTTCCATGCAAAACAACTCAAGATTGTCGAAATCTGGCCTTACCAAAATCGTCTATAATTAACCTCTAACGTGAGCATGTGTCTATAATAAATCAAAGAAATTACTTACCTAGAATATTACTTCTGAACGAACTCGTTAATTAAATCCAAATAAATCAAAATTTTAATTAAAATAATCCAAAATATTAATTGAAAATATGTATGAAATCTAGTTTTTGGTCCGGTATCAAACCGAGTAGCAACCACATACCTTTTAAACTGAATTAATCACTTGGCAAAGTTTTCAGATTAATTTCTTTATCCAAAAAGGAAATTTGACGGTACTTGAGTAATATTTATAACCATTTTAACTCACAAAAACAAGGAGAAATGATTAGTTCGACAATTCGGCTGTCAGAGTGCCAACTTGAAAATTTTTAAAAAGTAAATCGATTATTAACTCCTATACGCTAATTATAGTAATAGTTTATATTTTAGATTTCCATGGCAATTATTTTATAACTTTATAAAACTTTAGCTAGTGAGCCATCTGTTAGCGAAAAACTTAAAAATGGTAATTGGATAGAAAATTGGAGCGCGGTGACGTCTATCGCTGAATTTGTAATTTATTACTTACTATAGATGGGTGAATTGATATACTATTATTAAATTTGGGAAACAAGCAAGATATGGCACATCACACACCGCAGAAAATAACTCACTACTAATAGACTTTTTTCCAAATCATGTGTAAAAGGCTTTCAGATATCTAGTTAAAAGACATTTGCTTTGAGAAACAAGGATAAAATATATAAACTATTTAATTGGTAACAGTGAAATTATTTAAATAGGTGCCAAAACGTACGATATTTAATTTTAATATTTTATCCAACTTACATTGCTTATTTTATTATAGTTATTATTATAGCTTTCTCCTGTATTATATGTATATGTGTAAAATAGCATTAGTCATTGTTGTTGTTATAAAACTAATATATATTGTATTTGTGTATCTATTGTATGACTGATGGTCGAGAGGTGAGCGCATTTGCCTTTCACCGAACAGTTCCGGGTTCAATCCCCGGTCGTGGCAGTGGAAAACTCTGTGAGATGGATTTTGGGTGTATGTCCCTTGTCTCTAAATGTGTAGTCCCCTCCCACAAAAGGCTCTTCTAGAGCCTTCTGGGATAAAGGGGGTCGTCATTACCTGTGGTCTATTTATTGTGTCTAGCCGACAGCCGCATTGGTTAAGGCGCGAGGTGGCAATCGCGTTTAATCGAAAGGCTATCGCGCTACCGGGTTAAGGCCCCGGCTCCGGCACTGGCACTGTCGGAGCATATGGCTGTATGTCCGTGTTTTTCATTGTGTAGCCCCCTTCGGCACAAGCCTTTGGATTCCGGAATTGGGCTTGTCTAATTTCTGTGGTGTTATTTATTTATTTATCTTAAAATAGTTTTTACTTATATTTTACTTTACTTATATCTTTTGTATGTATATCTGACTCTCAAGTTCTTAACTGTATTTAAATATTGTGTTTATTATTTATTCATTGTATGTACTTTATTCATGTTATTATTGTTGTCGTTATTAAATTTCTGATAATAAACATTATTTATTAGTAGTATACGACTTCTAAGTAAGTATTACATGATTTCAGTTCTATTGGTGTAGTTGCGACACTCTCACAAAAAATGTATCCTTTGATATTCTGAAAGTATCAACGGCTACATGTTATAACGGGTAATATGATGAAAGATGGGCATAGTAGCTACAATGCCGAGTCACGATCGCTAGTTTGACTGATAATGACAGATTAGGTCAAATTTAATATATTAACATTTAGCTATAGAACTTGACATTTGAAATTTTTATGTCATAACCGCAGCCTTATTATCATCCCACGGATATGCTAAACCGATATAAAATTGTACGTGTTGGCAGTAAAAATTTATAACAAGAGAGGTGCTATATCGATTGCAAAACTTAGGTGATTTATTTAAGATGGATAGAGATGCGTAGGATAATACTGACGTCAAATGCTTTCCTGAAATAAATAAATTCCACTCGTATGAGAAAGCATTTTACCTGGCCGAAACACTACATCAAACTGTCTAGAAACTCCGATGTCTTACTTAACATTCGCTTCACGTACAAAAATAAAGTTTCGGTTCTGCATTTCGAGCACTAATATATGAATTCGAGAGAAACTTTAAATAAACTACCCGGAATAAATCCATTTAATCCGGATATGTTATGGATATATACGCACTCAGTTCTTTTCAATTTTCTTAAAACCTTTGAGGTGATGGAGCTCTTTGGTTTGATGAATATCTTGATCATATTTCATAAAAGAGCTAATAATCGAAATGATTGAATATTAAAGTTAAACAGAACTTTAAGAAATGTAGGCTACAAGGAAGGATATAAATTGGGCATAGAGTTTATCTGAAAATGTGCAAGTTGATTAAAAATATCTATCCCAGTTTAATAATACGTTCATCAGTTAAATTAGATCCCTAACATAAACTTCCTTTAGGAAAAGAAAATTAAAATAGATATTCTTAACAAGTTATTTAAAATTATATTCACTATAATTCAATTGAATAGTGGATATCTACCAATTTCACTGAAAAGTTTTTTTTGAAAATTAGATACAGATTTTTTTTAGATGCGGAATGAGAGATATAATTAATTTAGTCATAACAATAATAATAAAATATTTATTGTGTAAATATCACCACCAATGAATATTCGAACACAAAATATTAATGGTACAGTAAAACTGATATCAAAACTACTAATCTACACAAACCATATTACATTGAACATACATTAATATCTGAAATAACAATTTTGACACATATTTGAAGTGTAAACGTTTAAATTAATTTTAAGTTATCACTCAAAATCTTGAGTCTGTTTTTTAAATATTTTGTTAATTTATCACGTAGCTGCAGAAAAAGATAATTATATACTTGAGTAGATGAATATGCAAAAGAAGATCGATATATTTCACATTTTGGGAGTATTGTATGTATGATTATTTGTATATCTAAAATTTTGGTCGTTTTTCTTCTTCCTATATGGTAAGCTGGTCAGCTGATTACTGTTTTGTTGTTATAGAGCCACAGTTAAGCGAATCTGAGCCTTACTCATAACCTCTTTTAATTGTTGTCTTATGGTTAATTGTTACAATCAGATGTACATAAAAATTAGTGTTAAGTGTGTTAATAAGACGGATAGCAAAGCACACGACAAGATCTTCTCGCTCCACAGCGATAGTGGAGCATTCACAGCAATAAATGTTACCTCTGTATAGTAGAAGGGGAAATAACAGGACAAGGCACTGTTAACCAGTCGATTGCCATTTTCTCTGACAACCAAGCAGCGATAAAAAAATCAGTTCCATGCAAAACAACTCAAGATTGTCGAAATCTGGCCTTACCAAAATCGTCTATAATTAACCTCTAACGTGAGCATGTGCCTATAATAAATCAAAGAAATTACTTACCTAGAATATTACTTCTGGACGAACTCGTTAATTAAATCCAAATAAATCAAAATTTTAATTAAAATAATCCAAAATATTAATTGAAAATATGTATGAAATCTAGTTTTTGGTCCGGTATCAAACCGAGTAGCAACCACATACCTTTTAAACTGAATTAATCACTTGGCAAAGTTTTCAGATTAATTTCTTTATCCAAAAAGGAAATTTGACGGTACTTGAGTAATATTTATAACCATTTTAACTCACAAAAACAAGGAGAAATGATTAGTTCGACAATTCGGCTGTCAGAGTGCCAACTTGAAAATTTTTAAAAAGTAAATCGATTATTAACTCCTATACGCTAATTATAGTAATAGTTTATATTTTAGATTTCCATGGAAATTATTTTATAACTTTATAAAACTTTAGCTAGTGAGCCATCTGTTAGCGAAAAACTTAAAAATGGTAATTGGATAGAAAATTGGAGCGCGGTGACGTCTATCGCTGAATTTGTAATTTATTACTTACTATAGATGGGTGAATTGATATACTATTATTAAATTTGGGAAACAAGCAAGATATGGCACATCACACACCCCAGAAAATAACTCACTACTAATAGACTTTTTTCCAAATCATGTGTAAAGGCGGTATATTGGGAAAGATGAAATAAATTGGGAGTGAGTCAAATTTAAATTTATCGCGTAAAATTTTATCTTCTTGATTAAAATTTCAGGATTCAATGCGTCAAATACTTTTGACATTCCTAATAAAGTAAGAACGGCTACTATGCCATCATTTACTGAGGTCAACATGTCATAAAACATCGTTATTAGGGCAGTAGACATTTCATGTCTTTGAAAGTGTATGTTTCTTCAAAAACCCAGACGTTTCTTACGCTTGTTATACATACAAGAACTATACCTCTGTTTAAAATACAGTTGGTACTTGCCAAGTGGCGCCTTTGCTTACGTGCAAGGGGCATTTTCTTGAGTTTCTTGATCTACAGAACATATCCTTCAGGTGCATTTGCAGGTTCCTTGCGTAAGAGATCCATCCACTTAGAGATCCTAAGATTTCTGTAGGTAAGAGATCTAAACTTGTCTGAGTAAAAGAGATGAGGCTCTACAGTTGATAGAGACTGGCGTATTACTTCTTGGAGATTAAGATAAGTGAAATACTAGTAGACCTAGAATAGACCTTTGAGAACGGCTGAGGTGGCTGGACTTTCGAAGAAACCACTACATAAGAAGAAACTGGTGCTTCTGATATTGAAGGAGCCACATTGAAATTGAGGTATCTGGTGTATGGTATGATATAATATATAAACAAATGATATTTTGAACGACATCTGTTATAGAATGCACTCTGTAGGGCTTTATCGACGTGTGACTAGAACAAATTGTCCCTCAGCAGCTTTAATATTGTAGAGTGATGTAAATATTTGAAATAAATAAGTTGGTAGTAAACTTTATTATATTGTAAAGTTGGCAATGTTGCCTTACAAAGGAGAGGTGCATTGGTGTGACCGGCCTCTCGCTCTCAGACTGCTTATACAGAACAACATATAAGATTGTAATAAAGCACACTAAGAAATATCGTTGTTTAAATAATACGACTCCAGAAGCTACCATCATACATGTTACAAATATGACATTGAGTTGATCTGGATGAAGCTTTGTTACTAACTTTGGACCGGCCCTTTTCTGGCCTTGTCGCCATTTCGACATATTTTGCTGCCTTACAGCCAATCTGCACTTCACTTGACCGATCTTAGAAAAGTGTTTGAGCTTTTGGGTTGTACGACATGCTCACACGATTAGGCCCCTTTCGTTTTTTGCCGTAAGAGGCGCGAAAAACAGACGATATGAGATGAATGTACAGATAAATCTTTCCAATTTGACATATTTCTCCAACATACATTTATACACTATTGCCAGACATACATCTCTCGATTCTCCATAATGCTGAAATGTTAAATAAAACTGAGTTATTTTTTCTTGTATAGACCTTATGTAATAATATTTAACTGGCTCTTAAGATTTTCGATGTTTAATAACATACGCTTTATGTCCCAGTTAGTTACGAATGTGTTCAACTTGAACACTATTCCCAGTATATTTCTATTTTAATATATTTATTGTTAATAACTAGACAATCACTACCTTTCATTCGTTAAAATATTTATAGTTTTCGATAGAACAGCACTTAGCCACAACTATATCAAATAGATTATATCAACCCGGTGGGACTTCATTTAAAATTTAATTAGAATTTAGCTTGAAATGTAACTTTGTAAAAGCTGGCTTTCTGTCATCTAAAATAGAAACATTTTTATGCAATAATGCATTAGACTTAACTCGGCAATAAAACTATTTGAATTTTACCGAAAAGATTTTAATATTTATGAGTGTTGTTTGGATGTCTCAAGGCGGATGAATAGAATATGTATGTATATAGTCTGTGTGTAGCACAAAAGAAAAGCTAAATCGATGGGAATAAAGTAATAACATAGAATAGATACATATCCCAGTCCATCACGCTGACTTTTCAAGAAATTCAATAAGACCTATTCGAATCCGCGAAGACGAATGTGAGCTTAGGCCCTAGAAGCTTCTCGCTCAATATATTGCTCTTCAAAAGAGTTCGCTACAGTGTGGTCTAATTTTGATACTGTACTTTCATAAATTATATTGACTATTACCTAAACGAGGTGAAATAAATATTTCAGAAAATATGCCTCGGATTGTGGGAATTATTAATGAATATTTTAGAGTACACTTGACAAAATATATTATATAAAAATGTTTTTCCCATAGTGTAAATAATATTTCAAATATTAATATCAACAAATATTTATATTGGAAAATGGCAGCTACTTAGCCACATAGTCACGATTATATATTTTAAAATACAGCTTTTATCATTAAGCTTCATAGAATCAATATACATAAATCAACTATTATCAGATTTTCTTTTACATTCTATTGAACTATTTGAAAATGTTTACAGTAACAAATGTTAATTCCCAATTACTGTTTAATATTCTCTATGCAATTTCATGCGCGTTATTTTAAAATAATAATAGTAATTTTGTTTATTTTGCCAACAGGTTACACTAAATTAGAGACCAAAGTTACAGTGTAGCTAAAAATGTATTTAATAATTATAAATAAAAAATAATAAACAACTAAATTTTTTATCGCATCTAGAGATCATCATAGGCTGGTGACAATCCCTTTTAGAAAAAAAAAAAATATATATATATATATATATATATATATATATATATATATATATTAACAGGCAAGGACCAGCCGGACGATTTAGTTAAGGTTATAACTAAGAGATAAGACAAAAATTAAACACGGGATAAAGTTAAATTATGAAATGGGGGTGATGTTTAGGAGTTGAAAGTATTTTTTTGCGATTTTAGAAGAAAAAAATCTAAAACTTTCAAATCAAGCATTTTTCAACATAGCCTCAAATTTTCTGAGAAACCGGCGGAAAACCGATTTTTTGGCTTTTTATTTTTTGTCTTTTAAAAATATTTTTTTTTTATTTTCAATTTTTCTTTTATTATTTATGTAAATAATGGATTAAATTTCAATGACAGAATTTACTTCAATGTAATATTACCAAAGTTGTATGAATTTAAATGAAGACAGTGCCAGTGGGGGAAGTCATTCTGAAACTTAAGTTTTTTCATGGCAATACACCGTATCTTACTGAATATCGTAAACTAGAGTTAAGACTCACTGGCCCAGTGTGCATATTTATTAATGTACATTTTACTATTTTGTCATTAAATAAATGGTATAATGATGAGTAATCTATTTTAGGTATATTTAAATAAAATAATTTGAATAATTATTAAGTAAAACAATTAATTTATTGATAACTTTTTACAAATTTTGATCCGCTTCATCTTCAGAAAAATATTGTTTTGTAATTTTTTTATAAAAATAAAAAATGTATGAAAAAATAATTAAATTCTAATGAATTTTAGATCTTTTGCACTGTGGTTGTATTCCTTCTTCTTTAATAAATCTTTCAAATCTTCGAGATTATCGACGAGCTCTTTAATTTCATTATTCAGGCTTTTATACTATTTGATTATGTCATACAAACCAGGGAAATAGGGAACTAAGACGTTCAAGGATTTTTATTGCATGAATTCTTCAATTGGTCATTTAACATAAGAAAACCGCGAAGTGCTAGCTATTCAATTAGAGGGTGCCAATTGGAGGTAGGGGTGATAAGAAATTCTTTCAGTTTTTTAAATATAACTCGAAAACGAAACAAAATTCAGGTATAGTTAATAAGAAACTTTTTGTAGAGAATCAAATTTTCCATCGAAATGGCTTATTTAAAAAAATATATAAAAAGGGTGTTTTGTGCGAAAATATTAAAAAAAAACAATTAAAAAAGCAAAAAAATTAAATTTTTTTTTTACTTTTTTGCCTATAACTTTTTTTTTAGCAGAGATAGGTATAGGCATTCTTTGTAGGAAAATAGTTGATAAAATTTCCTTCAAAATAGTGGTCTCAAAAAGTTTTTTCGGTGAAAATTGACTGAGATATAGTCGCTCAAACTTAGCAATTTTTTTCGATTTTTGTCACGTTCACCTTGATATTGTTTTAAATCTTGATTGATTTTTACTCAATGAAATAATGTATTTCAAATTTGTTAATAATGGATCATTATTTTCACAAATGCATAAAACTGGGATGAGTTTTTTAAACAAAGTAATAATAAATTATTCTTAAATATTGTTTTTTTATCTATCTTAAATATGAGGATTTGTAAGAATATATTTAAAATGAAGTTAATTTAAAATATAATAATTAGACTCTTTATATTTCTTAAATATTTAAATATTGCTGTAAAATATGGAGATTCGTAAAATATATTTGAAATTAAGTTAATTTAAAATTTATTTCATTTCTTTTTCGTTAGTTCTTGAGTCTACAAGGTGCTTTGTACCGTTGCCTCGCCCGACGCATCTACCGAACATCTGCTTCGAAACGTTGTTTTGAAAGTGTGTGTAAAAATGAATTTTGTTATAAAATAAGATTTAAAACAATATCAAGGTAAACGCGATAAAAATCGGAAAAAAATGGTTAAGTCTGAGCGACCATATCTCAGCCAATTTTCATCGAAAACACTTTTCGAGACCAAATTTCATCAATTTTTCTCTCCACAAAGCAATGTCTATACTTACCTCTGCTCAAAAAAAGTTATAGGCAAAAATTAAAAAATAACGAAACATTGGATTTTTTGCTTTTTTGTTTTTTTTTTTGGAGACGTTTCTCACAAAATCTTGTTTTTTTTTAAATAAGTCATTTCGATGGGAAATTTGATTGATTCTCTACAAAAAGTTTCCTATTAATTACACCAGAATATTGCTTCGTTTTCAAGTTATATTTAAAAAAGCTGAAAGGGTTGCATTTTCACCCCTATCTCTAATTACACCCTCTAATTTAATAGCACTTCGCGGTTTTCTCATCTTAAATGACCTAATGATTTATGCAAACCCTTGAAGGTCTTAGTTCCTTTCTATATGACATAATTAATAGCCTATCTTTGCTGGCTCTTCATAGATAATCTCTTCCGAATCACTTAAGTCTTCAAATATTTCTTTATCTCTATTTGAGCAGTTTTCATGACAATTACTATATATATTGGTACATTTTAAGCCGTGTTTTCGGCAGCCATATCTTTCTTTATTACAACCACTTTCACAGCTGCAACTAATACTTTTTAATAATTTTTCGGGAAGTAAGTCTGAACTGTCTGGGATAAATTTTGGCACAAGTCTACCTAGATGTTGGTTCCAGTCCCATTGCTTAGCTTTTTTGTTATCGTTGCCCAAATAACCAAGCCAAGTTTGCAATTGTCAAACTCTATAGGAATGCTGTGCAGCTGTTCCTTCAGATGGGGGAGGTTTTTCCAATTTAAAAATAGACTTGTTAGTTACCAGTTGATAATGCTCAAATTTTAATTGATTTAACGACATATCCATTTTTCCGCCACTTTCTTCAATTAAATTCATTCAAATTTAGTAATATTACGTTGAAGTAAATTCTGTTATTGAAATTTAATCCATTATTCGCATAAATAACAAAAAGAAATTGAAAATAATAAAAAATATTGAATAGTTTTTTGGTTTTTCTCAACTTCAAACGGATTCATGAAAAATAAACCATCAACATATATAGACCATCAACATATATAGACCATTTTAAACTAGACATATCACCGGTTAAAATGAGTCTTGATAGAATATTTAAATTAAAAAAATACACCAATAAAGTTTTCCGTGGATTGGCTTCTTTTCGAAAAATGTAAATATGTCGGAAGCTACATGTTTCCCAGATTCCAAAAAAATCATGCTTATTCAATGCAAAAAAGGTATACTTTCACATAATTTCATGTAAATTGAATTATTTTTACGATAGAAAAAAATAATAAACCGAAAAATCGGTTTTCTACCATTTTCTTGGAAAATGTGAAGTTATGTTAAAGAATGCTTTATACGAAAGTTTTAGATTTGTTTATTTTCTACAACTTTTGTCAATAGCGTAAAAAAAACAGAGAGCTGCTCTTGTCTTACATACACTGACACTGAATTGTCATTTAAATTACTAGATGAGGTATCCTTATTGAAAATAATTAATTCTATAAAAACGAATGCTAATGGAATAGATAGTCTCTCAATAATTGATATTAAATTGCATATACCATACTGTATTCCTCATATACTGCATATAATGAATCAAATAATAATTCAAAAAAAAATTCCTTCCCTATGAAAACAAGCATTAGTCAAACCCGTTGCCAAAAGCAATAATCCTACTGATTTTTCTGATTTCAGGTCAATTAGCTTGCTATCTGTTTTATATAAAATACTTGAGAAGCATATTCATATCCAAATCATTGAATTTTTAAACAAAAATAATTTAGTTTCAAAAATACAATCGGGATTCAGAAAAAATCATTCAACATCAACAGCATTAACATATTTAGTAGATGATTTTATTAGACATATATTGATAGTGGAAAATATATATGCTTAGTATTGCTAGATTTTTCTAAGGCTTTCGATACCTTAGACCATACTATGCTATTAGCAAAACTGCATTATCTTGATTTTTCGAAAATTGCAATATATCTCTTGGGAAGTTATTTAAGTGGTAGAAAACAAGCTGTGGTTATAGAAGACGATGGCTTTCGAATTATATCTCCTTTTCAAAATTTAAACACTGGTGTGCCTCAAGGTTCAATTTTCGGGCCACTGTTATTTACTTTGTATGTTTCAGATATATCAAATGTAGTCACTAGTTATCAAATACATCAATATGCAGATGATTCGCAAATATATGATCTCCAAGACATACAAGATGCTTTAATTTTAATAAATCTGAGTATTCATCTAACCATAATTTAAAACTAAACCCTGAAAAATCACAAGTTATGTTAATAGGCACGTCAATGGCGCTGAAAAAATTATCAGAAATCGCATTTGATATTATGATAAATAGTAAAATTATTCCTATTGTAAAAGAAACAAAAAATTAGTTTAGAAAAACATGTTTTACTGAAATTGAAATTCGCATACAGCAGATTAAAAAAATTTTGTGCAAAATATATACATAGTAAATGTAAATTGAAATTTTGTGATTCTCTCATATTATCTCTAGTTGACTATGGTGATGTCGTATATGGAAGATTATTATCGGCGGCAGTAAAAAAGAAGATTCAAAAACTAAAAAACTCCTGCATGCGCTACATTTATGGTATTCCTTGTAGAAGACATATATCGCCTTATCTGAACGATCATGTCATATTAAACATGGAAAATCGTAGACGTTTACATTTGCTTGCGCTTATATGGCGAATAATATGTAACGGAGAACCTCAATACTTAAGATATAAATTAACTTCACGAGACCACTTGCATAATACACGATATGTACAGGATTTTGTAGTACCTCAACATAAAACTGCGATTTTTCATAGA
Organism: Leptura quadrifasciata; assembly: GCA_963675555.1. Taxonomy (NCBI): domain Eukaryota; kingdom Metazoa; phylum Arthropoda; class Insecta; order Coleoptera; family Cerambycidae; genus Leptura; species Leptura quadrifasciata. The sequence goes on from OY776678.1 coordinate 43,025,834, forward strand.
TCATTTACTTATTTTGCATCTCATCTTTGGAATGAACTTCCAGACGAGCACAAGCAATGTAAAAGCAAAAAAAAGTTTATTAAAGCAGTCAAAAATTACATTCTAGCCGTTCAGAGGTTGGCACCTTGAAGTATATTTTGCATTTATTTATTTATTTTTCGTTTCGTATACATTGTTTTTGCTTCGTGAGGTTACCGTATTCCCCTTGTCTGTTCGCATGTCTGGTTGTTATTGGTATTGGGTGTCATTATTATAAAATGCATTTTTGTAGTTAGATTTTAAAAGAAACTGTTTCGTAGTTCCATTATAATCTTATGCTAGCATATTTTTATATAATTTTTTTGTAGTTTTGTAGTTTTAAGTTAATTATTACTGGGCAAATGGAAGAAGAACTCTTAGTTCAATTTGTACCATTTTTACTTTTTTGAGTAAAATAAATATATTATTATTATTATTACTATTATAGTGATGTAAATATGTATGAAATATGTGAAAATAACGAGGTCTGTAATTTTATTACTTGCGGGCTGATTTTTACACTACTGATTAATTAATATTTTTGAAATCGAATGGTCAAATTGTCCTACAAATTTTCTGGCAGGTTTTGCAGTCCTACGCCATGAAAGTGTCAGTTCCACGATCAACATGTTTAGCGGCTGCGTAGAACTTTATGTACATCTACCGATAATTTTCGCGGAGAAGCTTGAAGACTCGTCAAAACTAAGCCATTCACGAAAATTTAGCCTGTTAGTAACCACTTTAATAAAAGGGCATCGGACCCTAGACTATGTACGGTAAGGCGAAAAAAATTAAAATAGATAATAAATATAGGCATTTTTAAGAATTACATTTTAATTTTGCCCGTGTTGTAGCACCATTGCGTCAGGTTTACTATATATAAATGATATCATGAATGACAGTTTTCCCTCACACAAGATACAGAAATAGGAACGGAATGCCAATGATGTTTTTCTACAATAATTGACTGACTCCTGTTTCTACACCACTGTGCGGAGAGAAAACTTGAAAGTTATATATGTCTGTTGAAAACAGATAACTCTAATTTTCATGACAGTCTGTCCAATACATTTTTTTTTAAATTGATTGACATATTCGCTCCCGCACACCTGGAAAACGAAGCATTTTGAAACTTATGTAAACACAATTTTTTTCTTAAATTGACAGAAATCCGCTGTTGAAATTTCGTCAAGCGTGCATGCAATAGAAAGAAATCTTATAATCAAATTAGTTTCACCTTTTCCTCTTCCTGAATTAGGGACCCCCTTAGATGTTATTCGACATCAAAACATCCCTTGAGATGTTTCTCCAAAGCAATAACAAATCATTGACGATATTAAGTGTAAGAAAGTAGAAAATAAGAAAATCAAACATAGACTGTGCCTAATATTTCTGTATAGTTTGCACTTTCGTACCGTCGTCGTTTACAGTAGCGTATGATAGACAGGGGCAAGTAACATTAAAAATAACTCAACAATATGCTCTTAAGCACCACAAAATACACTTTAGAACGGCACATTTAATCTTAATGTTGCTTCTTCTGGTTGTAAACGGTATTATTTGATTTATGTTACCTCAAATTTACATAGTCCCTCAATGAAAAATATATCACAGGAAGTATATTAACATAATAATTTTCTTAATTATAAGTATTGTTGACTAATTATGTAGGGTGTTTGGTAAGGCGATGCCGACCGTGAACAGGGAGGTAGAGGGGGTCATTTGGCATCTATATGACCAAACATATCTATATGAAAAATGCTACGGTTTTGTTATTGCCAATTTTGTACTTTTTTAAAAAAATCGCCATATTTCATCATTTATTTAAGTATTATGTACTAAATTTAACTTTTGATATTCTGTAATATGTTTTCTTTACCCAAAATACATGTACTTTCAACAAAAATAAAAAAATAAAAGTTTCTGTCGCCTATTAAAAAAAATGATATTTATTAGAAGAAAATTGTAATAGGGTGACAACCCGCAAATGAAGAAACAAACTTCCTTTCAGAATAAGTTTAGTGTCAATGTTTGGATGGGTGTAATTGCTGGACATGTCATTGGGCCTCATTACCTACCAGAAAACCCAAACGAAGACGCTTACCTCAACTTCTTACAGAACGATCTTCTTCCACTCCTGGAAAATCTGCCAATTAACCTTCACCACCGTATTATGTTCTAAAACGACGGATGCCCAGCTCACTACCGCTTGACAGTCCGCCAATTCTTATATCGAACATATCCTGTTCGGTGGATTGGGCGTAGTGGACCTATTCTGTGACTTGCAAGATCCCCAGATTTAACGCCACTGATGAAGGAACTTGTGGATAATGAGGAAATACAAAACCGTGTTCAACTAGTAGCAAAAATAGGTCGAGCATCTCTACACCTACGAGAAGAAATGAGATTAAAGACAACTAGTGTTGAAATTAAAAGGCGGGCAAAGAAAATGCATTAGAAATAATGGGTCTCATTTTGAACACAAAAAATAAATTTGTTGTCGAATAATAATTTTTTATTTAAATGAAGTTTTTTGAACCATAGCTTTGTTTTTGTTGAAAGAACGCGCATATTTAATTTTGGATTAAATGAAAAATTATTGCCGGTGGATTAGTTTTTTGTCTATTTTTAGTGACTGGTAAAACTTGATGGCATATTCATGATATTGACACTTAAAGAGGATATAATAGACAAGTTTTTAAAGTAACTGTAATATCTAGATGACTTTTTAAAAATTTGGTAAAACTACGAAAATAGACATTTTTAATTACCATTATAATTTTCTTCTAATAAATGTAACTTTTTTTAATAGGCGACAGAAACTTTTATTTTTTGTTTGTTTTTGTTGGAAGTATATGTATTTTGGGTAAAGAAAAAATATTTCAGAATATCAAAAGTTAAATTTAGTAAGTATGTAATACTTAAATAAATGATGAAATATAGAGATTTTTTTAAAAAAGTATAAAACTGGCAATAAAAAAACTGTAGCATTTTTCATATGGGTATGTTTGGTCATATAGATGCCAAATGATCCCCTTTACTTTCTTATTCGGGGTCGGCGTCGCCTTACCAAACGCCATGTATATTAAAAATCTGAGCGTAAAATATCCTTCTCGAATGCTTTGTGTAGTTATATTTGCAAAAATTATTTCCATTTTTTTAATTATACAATTTTACGAATTATTTTAAACATAGTTAAAATAGTTGGCATTATCTATCATAACAAGGCTATTTATGATCTGCAGCATGCCGTAACAACTTTTTATGCTAAAGAAGACCTTCGGGGTCAAACTCTTTATACTGCACATAATCATGATGATCCACATACTTAAAACTCTTTTATGGCTGTCACCATGAATAAAGCTTACTTTTATTATGAAAATATGTTGCTGGCGCTTCTTCTGATACACTATTTTATATACGTAAGACGGAACAGCGATATCCAGGCTTATATTTATCTTGTACGTATATTATTTATAATCGATTTTATCCATAGCCATATAAAACTTTTGCAGGCAATTTTATTGAAAATTTTACATTAGATATTAGAAATATGTATTGTCAATTTTTATTACACTTTTAAATACGTATCTATGTTACTTTATTAAGACTAAACAGTGATTAGATCAAGTCATAACAGGACTCAATTTATTTGTGAATCAAGAAAATTTCCAGACAAAGTCGGCATGCAATATGATTTTCACATATATTTCTACAGCATTTTTAGCTTTGAACGTACTTCTGGGCGCATATATATGGGGATTGTTTACTTGTTTACGGAAAAATGGAAAGGCATGCGACAGATTTGTCTGCCGTTCGGCGCTGAAATTGCAGCGGAGAATGAGAAAATACGCGAAGATAATTTTTTTCGCATGCAGTTAGCTAGCGGTCGATTGGTTGATTGTGTCCGTATAATTTATTGTTAGTTATGGAAACCATTTTGACATCTAGAACGATAATACAACCTTGATACAGAGCGCCGTTCGATTATGTGGAACATTAATCAAAATATTGTCACTTAATGATGGGCAAATATTACGTGATGCTTGTTGTAGTATTCACACATTTTCTATATAGGAGAATTTTTAAGACATTAATGCGAGGGGTAGATAAGTAAAAACGTTGCTCTTGTCTGAATGTTATACATGGGACATGAAAATGCAAGTAGTTAAGTAACTCTCAACTGTCAAGTTTTTTGTGCTGACATATTTTATGTATGTAAATTGTTCGAAATGATCTCCATCTATATTAATGCATTTTTCAACACTATGAGGTTATAACATACACATATTCTCTAAGTTGGGATATTTTTTATGATGTCTATGTACATTAAAACGCGTTTCCACAATTGTCCTAAAGTATCAATAGCCACGGTAAACAAGAGTTTTAAGGTGCCCCCAAAAATAATGGTTCATCGGATTTAGGTCAGGTGATCTAGCACATCATCAGACCGGTCCACCAAGTCCAATCTATCGTCGAGAAATTTTGGTATTTAAACAATTTCGAAACTCCAGACTAAAGTGGACTGCTGCTGTGCCAACGTGAATGTACTACATTCGTCTGCGCATCGCTAGTTGTACATCTTCCAACAAATTTGGCAATACCTGTTGTAAAAAAATTGATAAACACACCATTTCAGCGAGTAATTCCGTAGAGTCGATTATTTGATTACCGTAAATTATTTTCCACAAATTAATACCGAAACGTCGTTGAAAGTACGTCCTTCTTTTTACATGCGTGTTTTTGTCTGACTAATAATGCATTTTTTAGAGTTAACAACGCTGTTTCTGGTAAAACTTGATTCAACAGAGAAACACAGGACATTTAAGTAATCTTCATTTACCGCATGCTTTCTCAAAATTCACATACAAAACTGAATTCGTTATGCGTAATCTTCAGGTTCTACAGCTTGAACACATGGGAAATGGTAGAGATGTAAATGTCCTTCTTACGATATCGCAGTGCCTAGATTTGGATGCTCTTCTACTAATTCCACAATTTTTACCTCCGCTTCAATTATCCTGCCTTCAGGTTGTAGATCTCGTTTTCCAACATGTACATCCAGAGCCTATCCTGAAGACTCTAAGCAATGCTAACAAATAGTCACGAACAAAGATGATGTCGGTTAGAGAGTTGCGTTTCCACGATGTACTCCATATGTGTTTAATTACGAGTTCGGGATAAATGTAATTTTCTAGCATAATGTCCAAAATTCACTTAAAACCAGCCAGCGTCTTAAAATCACACTAAACACTAAACTAAAATCAATAAAATTAATTATAGGGATACAGAAAAACATGGTAAAAAATTTGGAAAGAACAAAATTTACTTAAAACCAGCCAGTGTCATAAAGTACCGCATTAACACAATAAAACAAATTTTAACTTATCAAAATAGGTCCAAAATCCAAAAAGAACTATAGAATAGATGGTGGTTGTACGTAATGTCTGTTTGTAAGACAACATTTTCAATTCTTATCCATATTCAAAAGAAAGAATACTGACCAAAAGAGTCTATGTGGACTCCTAACTAAATGCGCCGAACATGATCTAGTTATAACAAACACCATTTTCCGACAAAAGGATAAATTTAAAGGCACCTGGCGTCACCCCAGATCAGGTCACTGGCATCTACTGGACTATGTTATCGTACGTAGGAAGCATCTCAAGGACGTCCAAATTACAAAGGCGCGCATTGATAGCGAATGTTGGACCGATCATCGTCCTGTTGTCTCTAAAATGAAAATTGTTATGAGACCCAAACACCGAAGAACTCAAGTAAAACGTAGACCCCGTCTCTGTATTAGTAAATTGCGTGACCAACAAACCGTCGAACAGCTAAAGCAAAAAGTTCAAGAGAATTTGAGTGCACTAGAAGAAACCAATTCTGTAGATGTCGCTGCTACCTGGACACAAATTAAAGACAGTTTAAAAAGTGCGAGTGAGGAAATTCTTGGCACTGTAGCAAGTAAAAAACAGGAGGACTGGTTCAATGATAATGAAGCTTTTATACAAGAACTTCTTGACCGCAAACATATTGCCTTCCAAAACGCTATCAACCACCCCAACGACTCATCAAAAGCAGAAGCTTTTACCCAATCTAAGTATGAAACGCAACGCGAAATCAGAAGAATAAAGAACGAGTGGTGGGCAAGCAAGGCCAGAGAAATTCAAAGGTACGCCGATTCACACGACTACAGGAATTTCTTTCAAGGAGTAAAAGCAGTGTACGGCCCCAGTCGGAAAAATATGTGCCCTATTAAAGATTTAAATGGAAATCTCCTCAAAGAAGACCAGGAAATAAGAGCCCGATGGAAAGAACACTACTCTAACATTCTTAACCAGCAAAGTCAAGCCGATCACGATATTATAAATCTTATCCCTCAATACGACACCTTCGAAGACTTAGATAAGCCATTAACAACGGAAGAGATCTTAACCGCCATTGGGCAGCTAAAAAATAACAAATCTCCCGGCGCCGACTCACTCCCAGCTGAGATCTTTAAAGCTGTGTCGTCAGAGCTCATACCCTACCTCAAAAAACTGTTTGATGTCGTGTGGGAAAGTGGTCAAGCTCCGCAGGAGTTTCGTGATACACTTTTAATCAACCTCTTCAAAAACAAAGGGAGCGCTGCGGACTGTGGAAATTACAGGGGTATAGCTCTCCTGGCTGTTGGAGGGAAGATACTCACTAAAGCGATGGCAAATAGGCTAACACCTGTTATGGAAAAGTTACTTCCTGAAACACAGAGTGGCTTTAGACCAAACCGAGGCACATCGGATTTAATCTTCACACTTAAACAGCTTCAAGAAAAAGCACTCGAACATCAAGGAGAAATTCACATGGCCTTCATTGATTTAACCAAGGCGTTTGACTCGGTGGACAGGGAAGTGCTCTGGAAAATTATGTTCCGCTTAGGTATCCCTAGAAAATTTGTGGAAGTATGTCGCAGTCTACATACAAACAACAACGCCCAGGTTATGTATAATAATGAGGCAACCGAACCTTTCCAAACCCTCACTGGAGTTAGGCAGGGATGTGTCCTGGCACCCCTACTCTTTAATTTGTTTACCACTGCTCTAACAATTATTGTTGACAACAAACTGACAGTCAGAGGAATAGGTCTCAGATACCGTTTTGATGGCGGTCTCTTTAATATAGGGCGCTTTAGAGCTTTCACGAAGACACGCACACGATTCATTTGTGATCTCCAGTACGCGGATGACTGTGCACTTTTAGCCTCTACGCCGGAAGAGCTTCAAGAACTTTTAGATGTGTATGCCCAGAGCTATGATTCCTTGGGACTTAAAATCAACATTGGAAAGACTAAGATTATGTCAACTCCTCATCAAGTGAACCAAATAGACATTACACTTAACGGAAATTCTCTTGAAGTGGTGGATCAGTTCAATTACTTAGGCAACGTTGTTAATGACAAAGCAAACATGGACAGCGAGATTCGCAATAGAATTAACGCTGCATCTAGAGCACTCTGGGGTCTTAGAGAGAGAGTATTTGACAACCACGACCTTGCTTTGTCAACGAAAATGGCTGTCTACAGAGCAGTTGTCATTCCAACACTGCTATATGGATGTGAAAGCTGGGTCACTTACCGTCGTCATGTGAAAGAATTAGAACATTTTCAGCAAAGACACCTCAGAAGTATGATGAAAATCCGTTGGTTTCATCACATATCAAACGTGGAAGTACTCAGGAGAGCAAACAGCCTTCCAATTGAGGTGCTTATTTCAAGAGCACGCCTAAGATGGGCAGGTCACGTTCATCGTATGCATGATAACCGCCTTCCTAAATGTACACTTTATGGTGAATTGCTAAGCGGTAGAAGAAGGCGTGGCGGTCAACGAAAGAGGTTCAAAGACGCTCTCCATGAAAATCTAAAATCCTGCGGTATTGCAGACGAGCAATGGGAGCAACTTGCAGCGGACAGAACCGAATGGCGAGGGGTTGTGGCCAGCTATCAAGGAAATGTTGCTGCAAGAAGGCCGAATCCAAGACCTAACCAGGTCTATGTTTGTCCTGACTGCGGTCGACATGTGCTCTCCCGAATTGGCCTTTATAGCCATAGTCGTGTGCACCGTAGATGAATGGGAATTACAATAAACTACACCTGTTACTTGTTTTTTATTGTACACAATTTATCGACTGTAACATTTTTATACTCGGACTCGAGTAACGGCTAATAATAATAATAATAATAATAACTATGTGGACTAACCCACATAATTATTGCAATATATTATAATTATATTTATTATGTTACTAATTTAATAATTAATTATAAAACATATATTTTGCATTCTTAATTCCCTTTAATCTTTGTTGCAGATACAATTATACGGTTTTAATAAACAATTATACCACAATATGTCAGAAGCACAACACAAATCACAGGGAATTGTCGGCATTTCCTTAATGGTTCAGGTGAGTAAATTAAAATGCGAAATTGGGTGTTCGAATGAGAAAAGTGAAAATAGGATGGGAAAGCAGGAATAAAATGTATGTAAACTGAAAGTTTTAATGAGGAGAACTTTTTGTCTACGTTGTTTATTAATTGGGTAAATAAAAGTAAAAAACTTTGTCTAGTACAAAAAGGAAATTTATTAACAGAGAGCGGTTTTTCTTGCCCATAATTAAATTGGATATTGTAACATTTATTTATTGTGAGAAACAAATTTCACAATTTTAGAACAGGCACGATCGTTATCAAAAATACCTTTACTTTAGATTTCCTTAGAGGTGTGATAGCAGTGATAAATATGATAATCTGTATCTCAATTTGTAGAACCGAGTACATTAGAATATAATATATTAATCTTATTTGTTGGTGATTGAGAATCTTTGTTTTGTAATAGTAGGTCAACAAAATAGGATAGGTAAAGGGTTATTCACTATACAGGGTGTTGCATCATGAGAGGGACATAGCTTAATAGGAGGTAGAGAACATCAGTGGTAACCGGAACCTCCCATAGAAATGTCTCATTGGGCCTTCATTACGAAGTTACAGGGTGTTAAATAATTTTTGGCCAAACCTGTTTTTTGTCATAACTTTGACAGGGAATGAAATAACGGATTCATATTTGGTACGGCTAATGTACTAACGAGCCCCAAGAGGTACATGTATAAAAAAATATATATCCAGGTCCGGACTCACTATAATTTATGTTTCTTATTTGCATCAATAAAACATCACCCTGTATATATTTTTTTGAAATTTCGATACGATATTCGAAAAGAGCAAGAAAAAACAAACAAAATGGCCTATTTCATTTTTTTGTTACACCTTCGTGGTTATTTAAATACGTTGTTAAATGTGCAAGAAAATGGATTACAGAACCCTATTAAATGAGAGGCACGTGAAATAAATAGTTTTATAACTAAAATTTGCAAAAATTCTATTGAGCCTAGGTGGTCTGGGTGCATCCTAATTCCGGCACGTTTTAAAGGTCCATTTTGGTAAAAAACTGTGGTCCTAATAAGTAATCGGGTATGAAATAACAAAATTTTTAATCAATCACAGTAGGCTTGTTCAAAGAATAAAAGTGACAGATAATTTAAACCATTTAGGCCTAAGCAACCAGTTACTTTGATCAAGAAAATCATCAACATTTTATACTTAATAAAAATTGGAAAAGAGAACAAACTAGAATCTAAATAAATAAAATATTTTCCATTCAATTAACAATAAATAACAAAACAATAACTAAATTGTTTAAAAATAAAACGTAATTGACACTAAAGTAAATTTTCAAAATGTCCTCACCCACATTCTGTGCATTTTCTTGCGCGTTTAGAAAGGTCACCAATTGCTCGACGTATCATTTCTGGATTATTCCGTATTTCGTCGCAGGTTGTAACGATGCGCTGGATTAAATGTTGTCTACTTTCAATTTCAATGCTATAAACCTCGTTTTTTAAGTGGCCCCATAAAAAGTAATCACAAGGGTTACAATCAGGAGATCTTGGTGGCCATTCATGTGGACCCCCGCGTCCAATCCATCTATTAGGATACACATTGTTTAAGTGTTCTCTTACTTGAAGGTTAAAATGTGGTGGGGCCCCATCATGCTGAAACAACATGCCTCTTATACCGATATTTTCCAACATATTCGGTAAAATGTTTTGAAGAAAATCAAAGTAAATTTCACCATTCAATCTTTCTTCAAAAAAATGTGGCCCTATCAAATGTCTATTCACAAGTCCGACCCAAACATTTACAGAAAACCTGTGTTGCGAACGGCGTTGGCGTACCGCATGTGGGTTTTCCTGTGCCCATTTATGATTATTTCGTGAATTGTTTACTCCATCCCTTGTAAATTGTGCCTCATCCGTAAATAAGGTTCTGTAAATGACTGGGCGATGGTTAGACAACCAATGACAAAATGCCAGGCGGGGGATATCGTCGCCTTGTTGAAGACGCTGTACCTGCTGGATATGATATGGATGGTAACGTTCTCTTTTTAGGGTTCTTAATACTCGCCAATGAGGAATACCAGTTGCCAAACTGATTCGTCTAGTGCTCATATTTGGGTTTTCTTGAACTACGTTTATAATATTGTTTTGTTCCTGCACACCTTGTTGTAAAACACGCTCCACAACTGCAGAAGTAGGAAACTTTCCGTGTTGTCTTGCATACTGGAACACCGTACTAAAGGTTTTATGATTAGGGCATCGACGACCAGGAAAACGCAGCCGATATTCTCTTTCCGCCGACCTACCATTTCCATTACAGAAACCATAGATGAATATTATGTCAGCATATTCCACGTTTGTAAATTTTACTGGCATAGTTAAAATATTTTCACAAGTTTTCACTAACTAAATGCGGATTATTGACACATTAAGTTACTAACAAACAATTATTCAACTGTTTAAGAGATTTCTTTTTATTATCTGGCACTTTGAACAAGTCTACTGTGATTGATTAAAAATTTTGTTATTTCATACCCGATTACTTATTAGGACCACAGTTTTTTACCAAAATGGACCTTTAAAACGTGCCGGAATTAGGATTCACCCAGACCACCTAGGCTCAATAGAATTTTTGCAAATTTTAGTTATAAAACTATTTATTTCACGTGCCTCTCATTTAATAGGGTTCTGTAATCCATTTTCTTGCACATTTAACAACGTATTTAAATAACCACGAAGGTGTAACAAAAAAATGAAATAGGCCATTTTGTTTGTTTTTTCTTGCTCTTTTCGAATATCGTATCGAAATTTCAAAAAAATATATACAGGGTGATGTTTTATTGATGCAAAGAAGAAACATAAATTATAGTGAGTGCGGACCTGGATATATTTTTTTTATACATGTACCTCTTGGGGCTCGTTAGTACATTAGCCGTACCAAATATGAATCCGTTATTTCATTCCCTGTCAAAGTTATGACAAAAAACAGGTTTGGCCAAAAATTATTTAACACCCTGTAACTTCGTAATGAAGGCCCAATGAGACATTTCTATGGGAGGTTCCGGTTACCACTGATGTTCTGTACCTCCTATTAAGCTATGTCCCTCTCATGATGCAACACCCTGTATATTGACCCCCCTTTTCATAAAGTTTCATATAAAAGTTGTAAGATCTTATCTATATTTTATTAAAACGTGATATAAAAAGCAATATCATGTATAGGTCACGTGATACGAAATAACGCCATATATATTATTGCATTTTCAAGAAGCTCTTTTTCCCCTGATTTCAAATATATAATATATAGGTCTATCTTAAATATTTCTTGACATATTTGACATTCAAAATGCAAATGAGCTGCTTTATTGCAAGAACGGTGAGCCATGTGTGTCAAAACACAAGTGAAAAAAATTACATAGTAAGCCATGAAAATAACTATTTTATTGTTTATTCAATTTTGACACTTCACTCGTTATTATTAAGTCCATAGCAACAACCGTAAATAGTTGTTTATTCACGATACTAGTAAAATAAAATGATTTTTCTACCACTGCTTTGAAAAGTGCTACTAATTACCCACTATTACTTACGCTTGAAAATTACTGATTTAACAAAGCGTGTGATAAATCTTTAACGCACGCTAACAGTATGTGAAAACGGTTTGACGTATGAAAGTGTTATTTTCAACATGAAAATTATATATGACCTAACTATAATCACGTGTAAATAATTAATATGATATTAGAATTAACTTCATATTTAATTCATTTAAAAAAAGATTGAACAAAGCAAGAGAAAACTCTTTATAATAAAATAATACTACATAAGTAATCAGTTAAAGAAATTGTTCAAAGTGGCCACCATTATTTTCAATGCAAAGCTCATAGCGTCTTCTTAAGTTTAGGAAAATATTGTAAATAGCGTTATTATGGTTTCTATTTAAGTTGTTAATTTCTTCTTGAATTTTTGCTTCAATGGCCTGAAGATTGTGATTATGATTAAAATTGAGTTTGTCTTTTAAAAACCCCCATAAAAAGCTATCTCATGACGTCAATTCATGGCTATTTGGTGGCAATCCAATGGTCCCAACATTGCCTCCAATCTCCTACGTTTTTGATATTCATTCAGTTTCTGGACGGGTAATATTTTGTAAGGCCAATACTGATGCTTTTTCAAAGTTCTTTGAATGCTGAAATAGATTTGTTCCATTTCATGACGAGGATTTAATAAACTATTAATCGAATTTTCAAAATCAAATATTAAAATAAGGTATCTATTTTTATATTAAATTTCTTTTTTACCTTCAAAATATAACAATATATATAGATCTTCTTCCTCGTTTGCTCTAACTTTACGTCGTTTTTTTGAAAATCTGTGGATCCTATTTACATGACGATAAACATTCAAAAACGTGTTTACACTAGGAAGCGCTCGATTCGGGTACAACGTCATGTATTCTCTTCTTGCGGCATACTTATTTTTATTATTTTCCACATAAAGGGAAAATATTTCGACCTTTTCAGCCTCACTATAACCCGTTTTGATTAAATAAATGTTAATAATGAGTAATATGGAAATGAGGGAACCACAATTGTATTATCGTTTTAGATGTCAAAATGGTTTACATAACTAAGAATAAATTAGAGTCGGAGCTGGAGCAGTGTTCAGTTTAGAGGTGGCGGGTAATGAGAGGAGTGGGAGATAATCAGTGGGCGGGGCTTAAGGGGCGGGGCTTAAGGGGCGGGACGTTACAGAGCGGGGCCTAGCAGTGGTGGTGGGAGGGAATTGTAGTGGTGGGAAGTAATTGAAATGGTGAGAGGTAGTTGATGTGACGTGGTAATTAGCGTGGTGTGTGGTAATTAGCGTGGTGGGTAGTAATTAGGATGGTGGGTGGTCATTAGTGTGGTAGGGGGTAATTAGAGTGACAGTTGGTAATTAGAATGTTGGGGGGCTATTTAATTATAATTAAGTGTAAAATGAAGGTCATTGCAATAACAGTGGTGGTGTTAAATGCAGTAAAAATACAGGTAATTGCAGTAAAAATGAGGATAATTGCAGTAACAATGAGAGTAATTGCAGTAGGAATGGGAATAAATTCAGTAACAATTAAGAGTAATTGCAGTAACGGTGGGGGTAATTGCAGTAATTATGAGGGTAATTACTGTAACAATAAAGATAGTTGTAGTAACAGTAAGAACAATTAAGAGTAATTACAGTAACAGTAAGGGTAATTACAGTAACAATAAGGGTAATTTCAGTAACAATAAGCATAATTGCAGTAACAATAAGGGTAATTACAGTAACAATAGGGATAATTGCAATAAAAATAATGGTGATTAAAGTAATTATGTCCGCCCATCCGTCTGTCCGTGGGTAATTGCAATATCAATAAGGGTAATTACAGTAACAATAAGGATAATTGCAGTAAAAATAGCGGTGATTAAAGCAATTATGTCCGCCCATCCATCTGTCCGTTTGTCCACCTTTTCATCTGTCTACCCACCTGCTCATTGCATTGTCCTATTGCACTTTGTATTTTTTACAATGACTTAACAAACATTCATTCTTGATACCTAAAGCTACAAAAAAAATTTTACTTGCCTTATCTTTGTACTGATTTGTGAGATGAATAATTATAACCTACCTGCCTTATCTTTATCTTTATCTTTTGTGCCTACTTGCCTTATCTGCAATGCATTTTCATTATTTGCCTTATGATTGCACTTCAAGGGTTTGAAATATATACGGGGCGAGCGTAGGTGCGTCTTTACTATGTACATACTTCGGTATGCGATGTAAAGCAACGACAGGCGCGGTTAGTACTTGGATTGGTGACCATTCCAACGGAAACCGCGTTCTCGCCTCACACATCTTCCAGCGGCTTGTATATCAGTGTATGCGCGGAAGCTATACAACCTTAGGCGAGGGTTGTATAGGAGATATACCATCCTTCGGAGGGGATGTAAAGCCGTCGGTCCCTTGTCTATTAAATGTTAGGCAAGTAAAAGATCCCTACTCTTCTTAAGGGAAGAGGTTCGGCAAAATTCCTGGTTGGGGGTAGCTCGTCGACAGGCGTCGGTGTTAGGCCTCAGTAGCGGAAATAGGCCGACGTTAAATAAATGTATAAAAAAAAAAAAAAAAAATATATTCAATTGCGACCTACCTGCCTTATCTTTATGCCGATCAACAATTATTTTACCTGCCTGTCTTAGTTACCGAGAATTTTATGGTCTTTAGTTTATGAAAACTAGCATTGGACTGTTATTCTTTTTAGTGAAATATTGCAGTGCATGTTGTATCCTATTTTATTTGTTTTATGATTGCAATTATCTGCGTCAAGGGTATATCATGGTTTGATTTACATTATAAGATGCGGTAAGGATGTTTTGTATTGTTTGCACCATAATAAAAGTGACTGTCACCCATCAAGAGGAGTCAATAAATTCACGCAAAAATGTTCAAATAACGTCAATTATGTCGCACACTTTTACACTATCGAGTCATTCAAGCGTTCTTATTGCAGAATTTTTCCTATGGTTGCAGATTATTTACTTCAAGGGTTTGATTTGTATTATGAGAGTAGCCTATTTTTTATGATGAACATCTGTTCAACGGATTTATGTACTTACAATATTGATCAGAAAACTGTATAAAGGCATCTTGGCATCATAAGTGGAATGGATGTAAAACGATACAAAATCTACTATTGTACTGCGAGTTCTTTAGTTTGGTGTTAATTAATATTTTGTCTATTTTTCCTAGATAGTTGCAGTGTTTAAGACTACCCTGTGTTGTAACATATGCAGCAATACCGACTTCAGCCCTCGTCAGAGGATCACATACTTCCGGTATACCACAATGTAGGTAATGATAGCGCTCTCCTTAACATCTAGGATCACTATTAATTAATATTGCCTGGTTAGTAAAGATATTAAAGAATTCTTCAGGATGTTGTAAGGGGATGTTATGATTGACGCGACCAAAGACCTTTTTTATATTGGTATATATTGTATGTAATGAAATAAATATGTGGTAAATAAAACTGGGAGGAGGTATATTTAATTTAGAAGACAGAGCGATATTGCATTATATTGGTAATGTTATTGGGGGTTGATTCTATATCCAGAAATATAAAGAAAGGCTTCCTTGGTCCAGAAATATTTAATAATATATGACATATAAACTGCAATATATAGTATGTTCCCCAAGTTATGTCAGTTTCGCAAATCCCGTCGGTCGAATTTTAAGGATAGTTAAGGGTGATTAAAAGTAAAAAATAAGGACAATTAAGGTAAGAATAAGGATATCCTGATACCTTGCAACTGTCACTCTAATTACCCCCCACCACAATAATTACCACCCACCAATCTAATTACCACGCCACGTCAATTACCTCTCACCATTTAAATTACCTCTCACCACACTAATTACCACCCACCACACTAATTACCACCCACCATCCTAATTACCACCCACCATGCTAATTACCACACACCACGCTAATTACCACGTCACGTCAATTACCCCTCACCATTTCAATCTCCCCCCACCACTACAATTGCCCCTCACCACCACTCCTAGGCCCCACCCTCTAACGTCCCGCCCCTTAAGCTCCGCCCCCTAATTACCTCCTACCACTCTCATTACCCCCCACCGCTAAACTGAACACTGCTCCGGTTCCGATTCCGGCTCCGACTCCGGCTCCGAACCGAGGTTCTCTCATTTCCATACTACTGTAATGACGGTTTGAAATGTCAAAATTCAATAAACAATATTCGTGGCCTATCTTGTTATTTTTGTTTCTCTTGTGTTTTGACACGCATGGCTCACTCTTCTTGCAATTAAAGCAGGTCATTTGCATTTTGAATGTCAAATATGTCAAGAAGCATTTAATATGGACGTATAGAATAGAATAAAAAATAGAATAGAATAACTTTATTAATCCAAGAGATCAAAACATTGATATAGGATAAGTCAAAAAAATTTACAAGTTATAAAAGGAACAAAGTAGAAAATATTTACATTTATATACACATATACATATATAAAGAGATACAATTATTTACAAAAAAACTTGAAATTAATCATTAAACACAAGGTACATATTCAGATGTCAAAAATTCTTCAACCGAATAGAACGCATTACTTACGAGGTATCGCCTAACAGCAGATTTAAATTTTTGAATTCCAACTATAGATTTTATGTCATTATTTAACTTATTATACAAGACTGCACCTATGTAATACGGATTGGACTTATATAATTCTAAATGATGCATGTTGAATTGAAGATTAGAACCGTGGCGAGTAGTATATTCATGGTAAATATTTTGCTGAACAAACTTGGATATATTGGTTTTTACGAAAATCAACACATCTAAGATGTACAAACATGGATATGTCAAGATTTTATTCCGAATAAAAGTACTTTTGCATGATTCTCTGTATGCTAGACCAAACATAAATCGAATTGCTCTCTTTTGTAAAATAAATACTCGGTCAGATGTTACTGAATTTCCCCAGAAAATAATACCATATCTAATTCTTGCCTCAAAGTTTGAATAATAGAAGGTTTTTACGACACTTATGCTGACAATTTGGCACAATCTTCTTACTGCGAAACATAGACTAGCGCATTTCCTACAAATAAAATCTACATGTTTTTTCCAATTTAATGACATATCAATATAAATTCCTAGTAGTTTGAAATCAACCACTTGTTGAATAGATTTACTTTTAAGTTTTATCAGAGGACTAGATACATAATTGGATCCAATTGGATGAAATTGAAGTGAGAAGGTTTTGTCTTGATTCATAGTCAGCCCGGAGTCTCTAAAATAATTACTAATTTTTTCAAGGTTTTTTTCGAGTTTTGATGCCGTGTTCTCTATAGTTACATCGCTTACAATCAATGACATATCATCTGCAAAGGCACTGTAAAAAATGGGTATAAATTGTTCCACATCATTAATATATAATAGGAAGAGTAACGGCCCCAAGACACTACCCTGTGGCACTCCGATTTCGATATCTAGTTGGTTTGAATTTACGCCAAAGTATTCGACAAATTGAGATCTATTTGATAGATAGGATTTTAATAGTTTATTACTCTGACCGCGTAAACCATAACACTCGATCTTCTTTAAAAGAGTGTCATGGTTAACGCAGTCAAATGCTTTTGATAAGTCGATAAAAACGGCCATAACTTTGTTGCCCATGTCAATACCCTTATATATGTAGTCTAAAATGCTTACTAGTGCAGAAATAGTAGAATGGTTGTTCCTGAAACCGTGTTGATTCGGCGAGATAATTTTATTTGCCTCGAGAAATTTAATAATTCTGCTTGCTAATAATTTTTCAAAAATTTTTGAAAAAACAGACAGAAGGGATATAGGACGATAATTACTTAATTCTTTTGCATATTTTTTGAACAAACATATAACTTTTGAAATTTTCAGCAAGTTTGGAAAAGTACCTTCAATAAAACATTGATTTATTATGTGGCATAGAGGTGTTACAATCTTGTGTGCACACTGTTTAATTATTTTAATTGAAAAATCATCATGCCCAGTGGAATTAGAATTTTTTAACTTGTTAATAGTGTCCAGGACTTCGGATTCTGTAACAGCCTCGAGATAAATAGATTTTTCAGATCGGGTAATATTGATGGTATTCGTCACGTTGATGTTGTGTTCTGTTGATAACAAAGATTTAGGTAAGTTAACAAAATATGAGTTAAAGGAGTCAGCAATTTTCTTTTTATCTGATGTCTCCTCATTGTTTATTTTTATTGTAGGTGTTTCACTTCGAACGTTATTTTTTATACTGTTGTTTATTATTTTCCAGGCTGTCTTGGATTTGTTTTGAAAGTTTACTATAATTTTATCAAAATATAATCGTTTCGCTAATCTAATTACGCGTCGATATATAACTTTATATTTTTTATAGTATTGTTCATTAATAATACCAGCTTTGCGTAGGTTATGTAGTTCCTTTAAACGAACAGATGATTTCTTAATGCCAGGTGTTAGCCAAGGCTTCTCTGTGGAACAAACATTTACATTTTTCGTTACTATTTTAAAAGACAAATTATAATAATAAGAGAAAATATCAGAGAAGGCAACAAATTTCATATCAACCGTTTCTTCAGAAAAAACATTGAGCCATTTTTCGTCGCTTAAATATTTCATGAAACTCTTTATGTTATTCATATATACAATATTATATATTTGAAATCAGAGGAAAAGAGCTTCTCGAAAATGTAATAATATATAGGGTGTTCCATTTATAAAAACATATATGTACGTCGTATCACGTGACCTATACATGATATTGTTTTTTTTTATCACATATCAATAAAACATAGGTAAGATCCTATAACTTGTATACGAAACTTTTTTTCTATTTTCAATAATAACAAAAATAAAGGGGGGTCAATATATAGTGAATATTAGAAAATATTAACCTTAGACAAAAAACGTTAAAATATTCTCCCCGACAGCGTTTAAAACAATATCCATTGAATCGTATTTTCAACAACATTAAACAAAGGAATTCTGTATTGTCCATGTGGGTGTGTAATATTAGTTGCCGCGGCATCGTGGTCACTACATAAAATACGACGAGGGCGAAATAAACGCTAAACTGTCTCCAGCGCTATCCATAAAAAGTAAATGCCCTGAAATAAACACTATGCGCCGTACTCTGCTAAAATTATTAGTTAATACTTGTCATGTTGTTGCCCTGATAAATCAGGGACAAATGCGATAATGCACAGAGTTTCTGTAACTGATATTTTAAATAAAATAAGTATACGGTATACAGTTTAAGTAATTGTAATTTTTTGTACAATAAAGCCATCGACCCTTGAACGCAATGTAAAACTTAGCTAGCTAACCTAATAGAATTTTCAATTTGTCTTGCTAATATGATAAATAAATCAGCATTTTTTTATACATTTTGTCCAAGAATTAAATATTGCTTTTATAATACGTATAATTAAGAGAGAGATAAATATGATATAACAAATTACAGATCATTTTCACATCAGCAGAAATTGTGACAGTTACACTCACAGATTTTCTAAACAATAAATCAGCATCCAAGCACGGTTTGAGGAACATATTTCCTCTTAAACAGCCACAACTGAATTAGTTCGAAATATTCATAATGAGATAGATGCAAAATCTACGTAGCTGAGGAGTTTTTGGGATTTTTTGATATCCTAGACATAACTTTTATTAGCAAAAAAGATGTTTAGTATACGTGGCACCTTAAACTACTGAATAATATTATATTTAACAGATAGAAAACTTCTTTTTAAACCAAATCAATACTTAACGATTAACTTAGTTTGATATCCTGAACAAGAGATAAAAGTAGACGCGTCTAAAATAGTTCCCGAGCGAGTTTGTGGAAACTATGTCAGTCTAAGTTTGAAATAAATCTCGTTTAGATGTAACTTGTGGTGTACCACATGGTTCAGTATTGGGTTCGTTACTATTAACACATTTTAAGAATGACCTTCCAAGTGTTGCTATTGGTTGTAATTTAATAATGCTTGCTAATAATAATTCTTTTCTAAATTCTAACAAAGATATTAACAATTTAGGAACGGACACTCAGCAAAAAATTGAAAATTTTGCTACAAATTTAATAATTACAAACTACTAATAAATAAAGGTAAATCAGTTGTTACATATTTTACACCTAGTATTCTAAATCACAATGAAAGTTACCTGCTCAGAACAAAAGACAAGTACTTAGCTCAAGTTAATCCTCCAAAATGTTTAGGCATCCACATTGAAGAATTTGGTGATCTTCTCATATAGTGAAAGAGTCTTTGCATTTCAAAAATAGAGCAGTACATAATATGGTAGGAGTTTAATATCTCCTGTAGAGATATATTTAAATAATTACAAATATTACCAATGGCTTGTATTTATATTTTAGAAATAGTAACATATGTGAAATCAAATATATGTGAATTTTTAATGAATAATCATAACCATAACTACGTCATTCGACATTATGATAATTTAGTAATCCTATGCCATACACTATCATTGTAGAAAAAGAGTTCATAATATATGGATATTGGATTATACAGCGTGCCTCATTTAAAATGAAGACACTGTTGAAGGTGTCGAGAAAAGTTTTTAGAAAAAGTTGTTCAGAATCTTATTTTGAGTCTCAATACGAAATTTAATTACGAAAGTCGTATTTTTTTCAATAGTTTTCTGCAAAGTCCACACACGGTTACAATTTTGGTTTTCAATTTAATAGGACGCCATTGAAATGGAGAAAATATTATTGAAGAGAAGTGTCGATTTGACAAAAAATACATTTTAAGAGAAAAGAAAACAAGCAATTAATTTTTGGTAATTGAAATAATTAAAGAAACAACAATTTGAATTAGCTCAATCAGTTTTTAAGATAATTACAACTAATCCGCCTTCAATTTGCATACATTTCTCAATTCTTTTGCGATTATGATTGGCCACTTTTCTCAGCTCTGGAATGCTGATTTCACGACAAGATCGTTTCATTTTAGCACAATGTTCTTGTCGATTTCTGGACCTCGTTTTGTAAACTTTATTCTTTAACTGGCTCCCGAAGTAAAAATCTAGGGGGACCTAGGACGTCACAGTTCAAAGGGGCTATTTCTTCCTATTCAGCGCATTGTAAAATGTTCTAATTATAGAACTATGAATTGGAGCACCATCTAGCTGGATAAACATCTTCCATCGCATATTAAAAGAAGATTGTCAATTGCATCCATAATTCTGTATAGACAGAGTTAACTAAACGCTCAGCATTTAATGAGATATTAAAGAAAGACGGACCAATTATTCGGTTTCCTAAAATTCCACACCATTTTTCTGAGTCCTGGTCTTTACAATTATTAACCCAATGAGGATTTTCTGTAGCCCAGTATCTACAGTTTTGAGAAAACACCACCAGATTAGTGGTAAATGTAGCCCCATCAGTAAAAAATTTCCCAGCCAGTGGATTAGCGCAAGTGGATTAGCGCAAGAATGTTTTGTATTAGCGGGTCATCAGCATTAATATTGGATAGACTTTGCAGAGCACTAAGAGAATCACTACAAATGATAGTAGTGTCGTTCCAGATATTCATCTCTATACCGTAACGCTTGGCATATTGCATAAAGTTCTGCAGTATAAGCTGAATTAGGTAGTGACCAGCTATATGTCTGACTCTCGTCGAGGAATGAACACCCAACTCCTTGATCTAATTTAGATCCGTTTGTATACAGTTTGTGGTATTCATCAAATGGATTTAGTGTAGTATAGAAATTCGATGCAAGTAGTTGTCTGTTTGTCTCTTCTCTACTGTTTGAGTCATATTTTAATATTATATTTGGAGTTATTAGTATCAGTATAGTTATTATTGTTACTGCTATTATTGTTTAATTAATCATTTAATTAATATAAACAATGGGGTATTTCCTATCATATTTTGACCATATCAAATGATTGCATTTATTACACCGTTCTGAAATGGATAAATTCTTGTATATTGAAAATGAAACTATGTGAATTGTATACTTCATGTTAAATTTGCCCTTTTTATAACTAATAACTTCTACCAGTAACAGGCAAGTTCTAAGTAACTTATGAAACTTGTACAATATTATTACTGTTTCTAACAGATATTGAGTTAAAGAAAGTTGGTACAGCTTGACTAGTATTTACAAAGGATGATATCTAAAAAGAAATTTTGAGGTTTCATGCCAGTGAATTGTTAGAATTAAAAGAGAATTAGCAGTTTTAACGGACGGACACGTTTAAGAGAACGGGAAGTAATGTTGGGACAGATTAGCATATTGTGAACGTTGTACGGTTCATTCTGAACATTTGAATGGGTTTTACAACATTGCTCTGCTCATGCAGAAGATATCGTGTCGTATAATTCAAGTGGGACGATATGACCGGTGCCCCGTCTATTTGAGTGTTAGGGAAATATATTAGTCCGGTAATTTCGCGAGAAACAAATATGAAATAGCGAATACTTTTAAAGTATTCAAGATTATAGAATACGATTCAAGCTATAATTGAATTAATACCTTTTTAAAACCGATTTATTTGAAATTGCGATTGACCCGATGTGTTCTTAAAGGAAATGTCTTTCAATCCATATACTTCAACCTGGTTCAATTTTGAGGATTTTGGATTGACTTTGACTGTGGGAAAAATATTCAAAAACCCTGCCGGGTCAGTGGTTCAATGCTTACGCCTTAGGTTTGAGACTAAAGGAGTCCGGGATCGAATTCAGACTAGGGTATGAATGTTTAGTAGCGTTTTTAATATGTCACCGAGTTGGTAGCAGCGGACTAGACAGAGTTGTGTGAGGATCAAAGCAGCTAGTCGCTGTACCACTCCTGAGTTCGAGTCTCAGCTGCGGCAGATGATAATGTTGTAGAGAATGGTCGTTATGCAATTGTCTGTGTTTATGTGGCCTGGCTGAATGGTAGAATAGCTAATGCTAAATTCCGCCACGACGGTAATCTAAATAAGACGATAAAAAGAATTTAAGTGGAAGAGTAATTATTCGTCAACTGAATAGAAGTAGTTTTCTGTCAAAATGATTTTTAATTTTGTCTTAAATGATTTGAATCTCATCTGGAAAGAATTCTTTTAAAATTTACGTAGCCTATAGGTCTGTTATTAATGTGTGTATCATTTGCACTGAGAGTAGTGCGAGTTCTATGATTGCGTATGGCTCTAGTGACGTAATTTGTTGATTTTATTGACAAAACTATGATCCCATTGCACTCTTATCCAATATAAACTAAATGTTTAAAAAAATGACTTACAATTCAATAACAAAATTTGAAGAAGAAAGAAATCTAATTTCGAATTCACGAAAGATCTTTTGAAGAGGTAAAATGACTATTTATATTTGGAATTTATGAAAATAAAAGACTCGCTAAACAATAAACAAACAACTGCAAGAGCATTACAACTGATAAAATCTTATTTATCAATCATAAACGAAAAACTATTAGAGGATAATGGAGTAAAATCAAGTTTAAACCAGACAAAAAATTAGTCGATGGAGATGAAATTCACGGTTCAATTATTACTCCCTTGATATAAGTACTGTACAGAAATTATCTGCCATGTCATCAATCATAATATAATTGAATTTGCAGCTGATGCAGATGATTTTCAGTCACGATTCTAATAACAACAAAATAAAAATGTCTTTGATGCAGTAAACATACTCCAAATTTGGTTCACAAACAACAATCTGAAATTAAATATTCAAAAATCACAAATATTAAAATTTTCGCACTAAACTCAAAATGAAGAAACAATAACTACAATAACATTAATGTCTCGAGTAGCCAGGTAGCAAAATTTCCAGAAATTAATGTAAATGCAAAACTTGACTGGAAGCTTCAAAATAGTCAAAAAAATTGGTGGGGGGCAGGTCGTACATTCAATCAATAATTGACTATGGCTGCATGTTATATGAATCCGCTGGCAAATGTATAGTAATAAAATCGATATAATACAAAATAAAGGTCATCGAGTGTGTATTGGTGGTATGAATTCAACATCAATCGAACCTTAACGGGTTGAATTCAGAGAGCCCCTTTTCTTTAGGAGACAATTTCTCTATGAAAGAAGTATTTTAAATCTAAAATTCTGCGATGATAGATAAAATACATGATCTAAATATTTTAGATCTTACTAATACTTTCTGAAAAAAGAAAATTTTCCCCCCACTGTTTATAGGATATCGTGAAGTATTAAATATTTCAAAAAACATTATTTTTGTACACGTATTTAACATCAGCCTATTTCCGCGACTGAGGACTATCACCGATGCTTGTAGACAAGCTACTCCCAACCAGAGATTTTGCTTGTCTAACATTCAATAGGGGGACGAGCGTAGGTGCGTCTTTACTATGTACATACTTCGGTATGCGATGTAAAGCAACGACAGGCGCAGTTAGTACTTGGATGGTGACCATTCCAACGGAAACCGCGTTCTCGCCTCACACATCTTCCAGCGGCTTGTATATCAGTGTATGCGCGGAAGCTATACAACCTTAGGCGAGGGTTGTATAGGAGATATACCATCCTTCGGAGGGGATGTAAAGCCGTCAGTCCCTTGTCTATTAAATGTTAGGCAAGTAAAAGGCTCTTCTTAAGGGAAGAGGTTCGGCAAAATTCCTGGTTGGGGGTAGCTCGTCTACAGGCGTCGGTGTTAGGCCTCAGTAGCGGAAATAGGCCGACGTTAAATAAATGTATAAAAAAATTTAAAAAAACATTCAATAGACAAGGAGCCGATAGCTTTACATCCACTCCGAAGGATGGTGCATCCACTACGCAATCCTAGCCTAAGATTGAATAGCTTCTGCAAATACACTGATATTCAAACCGCTAGAATGTGTGGGACGATGAACGTATTTCCTTCCATTTGCGTTCCAAATGAGAATACAAATACTTAAAACTAAAAGCTAATAAAAGTAGATGTATAGGTACTGATGTGATTTTGGTAGTTAATATGAGGAGAAGCTGAGCCAAAAAACCCGTTCGACATAACTACCGCAGCGACAGCAACACCAGCTGCCCGTATGTCATTTTTTACATTTTGATTTTAAGTAAGGATTTTAGTATCGAAATATATAGTGATAGTAAAATCCCACAATAAATGGAACTATTCTCTTGAATATTTTAGAAAAATTCGCCAATGCTACGCATATCTATACAGATGCCACAGAATCTCATTACTGTGGAGGTCGTGCATTCCTAATACTTAATTCAAGTACCCAGTCAAAATTTAAACTTTCCCAGGAGACATCAATTTATTCAGCAGTAGCTTATTATAGCCAAGTCGTTAGATATATTACAAATAAAAAAATTAAAGATTCAGTTATTCTAAGTGACTCCAAGTCACTAGGCGATAGGTAATACGTATTAAATATTCAGCATGTTCCACACTTTTATTAAATTAATCAAACATTATAATTATTCACTAAAAATATCTAGATTCAAAATTAACTGCATATGGAGTAAAGAACACAATGGCATAATACACTTATGATATATAAAATAATCAACTTATTGGCCAAAGGCGGTGTTGAGAATGGATACCCACCCCCCGCCTCCCCCTGTAGGCAGCCTGTGTCTGTAAGATTTTGAAACTATTAGTAGAACAGGCTTATTGGCACGAATATAGTGTTTCTACACCTACAAGATATATCCAAATTCAAATATTGCTTAGCAACCGTGGTATCGCTTTTTCAAATTTTTAGGAGACTCTTATTAAGCTAAGATTTGGGTATGGGTGGTATTCTCTACATTTGAATAAAATAAGGATTTTACTAACAAAGTTATGTGAAATTTGTAATGTTGCGGGCGATTTTGATCATTTAATTTTTAGGTGCGGTAAATGTTTATCTGGACATAATCAACTGTATACAGATATTCTGAATTTAAAATTCAAACGCCAATCAACGTACTGCACTTATTAGCCTTAAACAACAATAGAGTCAATGAAATTATTATACGCTTGTTGAGAATCTTCTAGTCTATTTTAGCGTATCTAACATAATGGTCTGAATGACCTCTGGGCGAAAAGAATTTGTGCAAATGTAGCTCCATTGGAAATTTTCCATTTTTTGTAAGATAGATTTAAGGTGGACTTCTGTATGCATGTCTAAATATGTATATTTATAAGTTATGGCATATCTAAATAAATTGTGTCTGGCTGCGTGGTTACTTACCTAATGGCATTAAAAATTATTAAAATGCCGAAAGAAAGGGGTGTAGTAAGAGTGCAATAATGCACCCCTCTATTTTAGATTAAAAAGATGGTAGCAGTGAGGAAATACTTTATAGCTATATTAGTTGTTATAGTTAACGCAATTATGTTTTTGTCAATGATATATCATTATCATATCTCATTAGTCAATTTGGGTTCAGTTCAGATTTCAAGCTGGATGTATTTATGTCTTTTTAGTGTAAATAAAGGTTAAAAGTGATTTAGAATCACAAGCACTATATTGGCTTTCTAATCATATTTTCTAAGCGGTGTTTATTTTCTCAACGTGTTTTTCTATCGAAATAAAAAATATTCTGATATTAATTCAGGCAAAACGATTGGATACAATGTAGCAAATTATGCTTTTTGTGATATAATATGACATGATATAAGATTACAGACTTAGCTGGGCTGGATGTATCTTTCTTGTTCCT
The DNA here is from genome assembly GCA_963675555.1 of Leptura quadrifasciata. Classification (NCBI taxonomy): domain Eukaryota; kingdom Metazoa; phylum Arthropoda; class Insecta; order Coleoptera; family Cerambycidae; genus Leptura; species Leptura quadrifasciata. The sequence goes on from OY776678.1 coordinate 43,052,516, forward strand.
TGATTTTGCACTGAGCTGTTCAATGTAAAGAGTATTTAACCAGTACTTGTTTAATAACACGCACATCTTATCAAAATGCTGGATATATCCTAATATATTTGTTCTTTTTCCACATACCACTTATTTACGCAGCTTTAGAAAAACCATATATGTATGTTTTTAGTTTGTATTTGAACTTTTCTTTTATCTATCACCGAGGAGCATAAAATGCCGGCTACGTATTTCTGTAGTATATTGGCAATATATGTATTGGGATAGAAATCACAAATAATAAATATATCTTTACTGGATCCCTCTCTCCCTTCTGAATATATTAATCCAAAATGTTACCATGTCATGTGAAATTTTAATTCAAGCATATGAAATGATGTAAATTTTACGTTGTGATATGTTGTTCTAGATACACTTACTAATTGGATTATATTTCATTTAACGTATTACATTTTTAATAATACGTAGGGTTACATACTATATCCCTATATATATGAGATTAATTTATTAACTTGTTCCCTATTGTTAAATTGAACGTATATTCACAGCATACAGGGTGCACAAATGTGTGTGGTTTTTCTAATTGTATGAAAGAATATTTGTGCTACTTATCCTTAGTTTTTTATTTTGACAATTTAATGAATGCCTAATAGCATTTGTGATATTGGGAATAGTGTTTCTTCCGTCTATCCAGAATCTACTATTCATACGTCTTTTAATAAATAAAAAACATAACAAAAAATTATTCTAAAATGTAATTGTTTCGAGACCATTTTTTTAATCATTGGTAATGGCTATTTACTTTGATGTGGTATGTATTGCATGACAATATAGTTTTACAATTCCGTTTATTTACATGCAATATGAATTTCGAAAAGAATCGAACAAATAATTGCGACGTGTTATTCTCAGCCTCTATAGACGGTGAATAGACAAACGTCAGTTTGACACTCGAGTTTTGGAAAACTGTTACAGATCGGTACGGTTGATCGAGAACCAGTTCCAGTTGGAACAACACTACCAACAAGGCGGTTGCACTGGGCTAAGTACCTCAGGTGGAGAAAACGGAAATTCAGTGGGTCAATAAGAGAAACTAGACTTTCACACACACAATAATAAAATTCGTAATTCGAAATATAAATAATTTATTAAATTTAAATACCTACTATTTATAAAACTAACCTAGACTACACTCAATTAAGATTAATATACTAATGAAATATGTATACAAATACCAAAAGGAATGTTTAAAAGAATAAAGAAAAAATTAATGTCTTATCAACTTTTGATACGGCAATGAAAGATTATGACCATCGTAGGGTTAAGCGGTGAAATGGGTAACGGACAAACATTGCACGGATACCAGGAGTGAGAATCAGGACCATGAGCAAACTGTACAATAATACATTACAAACTTAGAGTTAAGGAACTTGGCTAACGTTTAATGTAAAGTAATAGTACCTAGCAAAAATTAAGCCTTTAAACAGTAAGACTATATTATATAGTAAATATCAAATTGCACACAGTGGTTAGATGTCGATTGTAGTACTTTTTTACTATGCACCTATACCACAGACGGGTCTAGGGATTTACAGTTTAGCGTGCACTCCAAACCACGGTCCTCGACTTGTCGACAACAAACCTGCATAGACCCGCTGTGAGGAGAATTCTTGTTCCAAAGATTGCATGTCGGACGACCCAGGGGTTCCGAGGTACACGCAGCCCTTAAATTCCTAACAACAGAACGGTCAATTCACTAGCTGGTTAACTGCCTCAGGATTGTCTCAGTCAGCAGCCTACCAACTATTAGATCATAATATGCTAGTCACCAATCCAAGTGCCAGAAATACAACCATTAGCAGTTACTATTAAATATCATTATTTAGCATATTATTTAGATCTACATTAAATTTCTTAAAATAATATCTCATTTATTCCATTTCATGTTTATATTTTATTATTTATTTCCCGACGCGCTGCAGTTATATTTAGCATAGCTAACAGCGGCAGTGGCGTGATGGTGCGCCCGCCGGTAGCATGGGCAAGAAATGTTTCTGTTTCTGTTATATTGCAATCGCAACTTTCATGCACAGTGGTTTTCGGTTTCAATTTAATATATATTTTTAATGAATAGGTGAAATGGCGGCTGTTACTTAGAGTGTCTTTTATTTATAGTATTATTATAGAAAATATAATAAAGACCAATAGCTAAATCGTAAAATCAAAGCAGGGGGAATGGGATTACGATGTAGTTTTAGTTTATTGTGATGTGGTTTACTTTGACTTGGTTTCAAATTGTTAGCAGGCATTACGAGTTGGGTATCCAAGTGCCAGTAGAATATAAGGAATATAGGCAATGGAAAGATGTAAGCAACGGGAGGGATAAAAATTACGCAAAGGGGTGAGTACTGGTGGGCGGTATTCATCCATCGTCTCTTGAACGTTATCGTCTTTAGTAAAAAATCGGAAGATTTTGGTGTATAAGTCTATGGGTAATGTGAAGTATTGTCTTTTGTACTGCATATCCGAGGTGAAATTCCAGAGCACGCAGGCATAGGTCAGCATCGGTCTATAAATTATTTTGCACGTAAATTTATTTTCCGTCGTAAAGTTACTGCGTACTTATTATCTGGGGTTACCTTCAGATCTCTGACTGAGTTTCTTTCCCCGATTTCTTTGTTATTGAATTTAATTTCCTTATCGTCTCGATGTTTGTTGATTTTCCGTTAAATATTATTGTCTTCAGCTTGTTGTCGTTAATAAGAATTTTCCGATTCATGTAATAGTCTAAGAATTTATTCAGATGATACCGTTTCTTGTGGGTTGCAATCTAAGCGTAGAAAGACTGCCCATAGAAAACGGCATCATCTGCGTAGAGGAGGATGGGTAGGGTTATCTGTGGTATATGAGTTAAAAAGAATTGGGGAATTGAGGGACGCCTGCTGACAATCTTTTTTGTTTAGATAACGTATTATTTAAGCGATAATTTACTTCACTGGTCGCGCATCGGAAATTGAGTCGGTGACCGTACTTGACCCGCGTGCACACAATATCTCAGACATGTGCAAGTAATAGGGGGTAGAACCTGAAAAGAATGAAATTATTATTAGTAAATATAAGATTGCACACAATGACTCAGATATGTACAACTGATAATCGATTGAATCTAAAAACGGTAAAAGTGTGATTACTAAATATGAGATTGTACACAGTGAGCCAAACATGAAACTGATAGGCGGCCGAACCTAAAAATGTTAAAGTACGATTAATAAATTTCAGATTGTACACTGTAAGTCAGACGTATGCATCTGATAGCCGGTCGGAATTGAAAATGGTAAAATAAAATTAGTCAATCTCAGATCGCTCACAGTGAGTTAAACATATGCAACTGATAAACAGACAGACCCAGACGGTTGAATTTGAAAATTGTGAGTGTGTTTAAATAAGTCTTTACATTAGCCATGCGTGATGATCGGGAGTGGACCATAGATTTGTCCGAAGAATAAGAGAATCCACCTTGCATTTTATGTTCAAGCGTTGAAATTTGGTACACTCGTTCGTTAGACCCTATCCTTCGATATGAGAAATGTTGCCAAGGTTGGGGCACCCGCGGGGGTCCTGTTATAACATGGTTGCCTACCTTTAAGGGCAAATCCGCATTTTCGCTTATTTTGGAACTGAACACGCCTGGCATGCTTGTTCTAGGGCATCCTTTGTTGGTGAAATAGATTCCAGCTGACGATTGTTTTTGGTAAATAGTACTCTTCGGCATTCGTTCACAGTATCACAAGACAAGGTTCTGGAAAAATTAAACAGTTTTTCAATTGATGTGATTTATAACATGTAGTTTTAAAATTCCATTCTTTTTTCAACACCTCCAATCTGCAGAGCTATGAATGCTTCTATAGCTCCAGAATACTGTAGCTAGACATTTATAGCCGTGAGATTTCCAATTGCACGGAAAAAAGATACAGTATCGCATCTGAGAACTGCGTGAAATCTTATTATGGACTGAGATTTTTCAGGACCTAGGAATAAAATTAATACATCTTACCATCGTGTTCTAAAATGAGTAAAATATAGGCTATATATGATGACTTACCAAGCACCCTCGTAAGTTCAATGGCAGCTAAAAATTTGGCGTGCTTTCCCATGCCAAGGTGCACCAAAAGCTCCTTGAGGTTAGGCAAGTGTTGCATACAAAACACCGCAAGCACCAATACATCCATATCGCATGTCCTTATCATATTTTTTTCCGAACCATTAGTCACAGCGTCTGCCAGATGGACAAATAAGCGTGTATCCGCCTTCTCGTGGTTCCGTGGTGCCAGAGAGGAACAATCAGCATCGCGGGCTTTTAATGACATTCTCTTCCAAAGTGGCGAAACATATTTTTTCTGGGATGTTGAAATCGGCAATGCTGGTGGCAAGCAGGTGAAACAGTGCCGTCTTGCTGTCGACATGCCGGAGAAAATTTGCTTACTTGTGAGTTAGGAAATGCATTTGCGCCGCTGCCTTATTTGAATTGTGTTGGTTGTTGTATTGGTCTAGCTTCTCATCATTAAATAAAGCTTCCTCAAATTTGACAATCATTTTTGCCATAATATACACAGTTCTCAATTAATCTCCTTGGAATTATCATCCTTCACCAAACTAACGTCACACGTTTAAATGTTTTCAACATTCTCAAAAGACACCTATACAAATGCAGGGGTAACAATTGCAGTTTCACTAATATACGGTTATAACTGATGTTGCCAAACAAAACTTACCGAGAAGGCGATGCAAATTGCACCACACGTCACTACACTTCACTTCAAACACAAACCACACGGCACAGTATTCGCTTGAAACGTTTTCACAGAATTAACTTGTCGCAACTGGTTATAACCTGCTTTTACAAGGGAAGCGTTAGGCGAGCCAGCACCTGCTAGGAAGGAGTATGAGTTTTCGAAATCAGTGGACCCGAAAACATTTGAAACGAGACCTCACTCGAAAAAATGTGGTAGCGTAAACTTTTTCGGATATAACGTTATTTCATGTATTTTCCCCGCTGCCATTTTGAAAAAAATCGTGGGCCCTGGGGCATTTACTTGTGACCTTAAACATCCCAAATGCCACATATGTATCAAATTCCAGTCCCCTATGACACTGTTCAGCTCCAAAACAAGGGAAAAAGTTTATGTGCCCCTAAAGGTAGGCGACCATGCTATAGCAGGGCCCCGCAGGAGGTCCGACCGTAGCAACATTTCTAATATCAAAGGGTAGGGTCTATCGAACAAATGTACCAAATTTCAACGCCTGAGCAAAAATGCAAGGTGGGATCCATTCGTGCAGGTTACCATCCGGACTAGATCAGATAGTTATATTCCGATGTAGATAAGCCACTCTTCCAATACCTGTCAGAAGTATTTTGGTGTTGACTCCGTTCGCATTTGGCGCTTTAAGCAATAGTGCGCGAAATTCAAATTTTCATGGATGGTACAAAATTTGCTTTTTTATTTTTGTGCAATTTAATTTTTATTTCAAGTTGCTAGATAGCATACAGTTTAAAATGGCTTTTGGCACAGTAGCTTAAAATAAAATTTGATTTTCGTGATTCATCAATGTTTAATTTGATATTTGACTGAATTAGGGCAAAATAAATGACAATATTTTACAAATAATGTATTTAATCACAACCATATAAAATTATCAATTATACTTTATATGAGTAAAATAAACAAGACAATTAATTGTGTATCTCGTCTTGTAGCAGTTTGCTACCTATACAAACATAAGATAATGTAATATTAATATATTTTTTTTTTTTATACATTTATTTAACGTCGGCCTATTTCCGCTACTGAGGCCTAACACCGACGCCTGTAGACGAGCTACCCCCAACCAGGAATTTTGCCGAACCTCTTCCCTTAAGAAGAGTAGGGATCTTTTACTTGCCTAACATTTAATAGACAAGGGACCGACGGCTTTACATCCCCTCCGAAGGATGGTATATCTCCTATACAACACTCGCCTAAGGTTGTATAGCTTCCGCGCATACACTGATATACAAGCCGCTGGAAGATGTGTGAGGCGAGAACGCGGTTTCCGTTGGAATGGTCACCAATCCAACAGTGTTAACTTAAATAGACCAAAAATTATACTTAAAATACAAAAATTCTCTTTATAAAATGGTTAGCACTAAAAAAAAGTAATAATATAAATACCATTATTAATGTTTTAGATAATGAACGCACTATTATCGAAAAACTAATATTTTACATTTTAGTAATACAGATTAAATTATCTAACCTTATCTAAATACAGATTTGTTGTGATATTCCTTGTATTGGGATAGAATTCTCTAAGAGACTGAGATTTCTTCACTAAATGCTGTGACAAAATGACATATTTTGTAAATAATATTTAATAATAGGCCATAGTTCAGGGGTACATTCTTTGAGTCAAAATATGAGGATATAACCAAAGTCGTCAAAGTTCAAATTACTTTTTCATTGTTTTGCAATAACTCAACAGCCTCTTGACTGGTCTTTGGCAAATTTGCTAAAGAAACTTTTTTATTCTAAGAAACAATAATTCACGTATTATATCACGCTAGAACATAGAGGGCGCCGCAGGACCTGTATCTGATGATGAATTTTTTTCATATTTTTTTTTTACGAAACGTTGTGGTACTTCTAACCAGAAAATCTGATGAGGGCGCCATTTCCACGAATAAAAGGTACACTTAGTAGAACTTGATAACTCCAACCGATTTCGAGGAAAGTGTCGTTAAACATTTCAATCATTTTTAGAAAGGCAAATTCTAATTTAATGAAACAAAGTGTATTATTGAAATGTGTGCTTTGGTTACGTTTTAGTTCTGTCATTTACGTCATTTAATCATTTTATTTTGATCTGGCGTTCCTCGGGCTAATTTCTTTAACTTCTTTATTTACAATGCCTAGACATAATAATTTTTCAAATAGGGAAATGAGGGATATGATATGTGTATACACACAAAATAATTTTAGCGGACGTGCTGCAGCGAGGAAATACTCATTGCAATATTCAAGTAGAATAACAGCCAGGCCATAAGATGTTCAAAGATCTGTTTCGTCGTTTGGGAGAAGCGGTTTTTTTCGCATAGGACGACCGAAACGAATTACTCCAGATCAAGAAAGAGAAATTTTAGTTCATGTGGATGAAGGTCCTCAAGTCAGCTCAAGTCGTTTAGCAGCGGTAACAGGAGTTTGTAAACAATCTGTCCTAAGAGTCTTACGTAAAGAACGTTTCTAACCGTATCATCTCACTCCTGTACAAAACCTCCTGATTTTCCACAAAGACTACAATTTTGTCAATTTGTTCTAAAAAAACACAATAGGGATCGAAATTTTGTTAAAAACACTTTATTTACCGACGAAGCAACTTTTCGCCGAGGCGTTTTTGACTGGGGAAATATCCATTAAAAAAAATCCTCATGCCGTTAAAGAAATGCATTTTCAGCAAGAATTTAAGATTAACTTTTGGTATGGTATCATCGGCGATCAATTATTGGGACCATTTGTCCTTCCTCCAAATTTAAATGGACAGTCTTATCTGTTTTTTTCTTCAAAATACTCTTGCTGATATATTACATACTTTCATGCTAGACATACGGAACTGAATGTGGTTCATGCAAGATGGAGTTCCCCCTCATTTCTCTATTGAAGTCAGGAATTATCTTGATGAGACCTTCCCACGCAGATGGATCGGTCGAGGAAGTGAGTTTGCTTGGCCACCAAGGAGTCCAGATTATAATCTTTTGGATTATTATGTGTGGGGACATGTGAAGTCCTTACTCTATGCATATACTATCAACTCAAGAGAAGAACTGTGTGACAAAATACAAAACGCAGCGAATTTTATTAGAGGACAGAAAAATATATTTTTTTGCCGATTGACAGCAAAGTACTAACTTTGCTGACTAATGTCAATCGGCAAAGTGTCATTTGCTCATTTTCCTGCCTAGGCAGGGAAAGGTGACACTTAGTTTCTATGGTAACCAACTGGGAACAACTGCGATTTTTAATGAATTTTTATTGAATTTATTACAACAAAAATAAAGAGATTGAGAATTGTAATAATTTAATTTTTTTTTATACATTTATTTAACGTCGGCCTATTTCCGCTACTGAGGCCTAACACCGACGCCTGTAGACGAGCTACCCCCAACCAGGAATTTTGCCGAACCTCTTCCCTTAAGACGAGTAGGGATCTTTTACTTGCCTAACATTTAATAGACAAGGGACCGACGGCTTTACATCCCCTCCGAAGGATGGTATATCTCCTATACAACCCTCGCCTAAGGTTGTATAGCTTCCGCGCATACACTGATATACAAGCCGCTGGAAGATGCGTGAGACGAGGACGCGGTTTCCGTTGGAATGGTCACCCATCCAAGTACTAACTGCGCCTGTCGTTGCTTTACATCGCATACCGAAGTATGTACATAATAAAGACGCACCTACGCTCCCCCCCAATAATTTAATTATTTTAGAATATATTTAAACAATCGACGAACAAATTATATGTTCAACTCAGCAGCAAAATATATTGACTGTCTTAGCCGAGTTCCTAGCAGAGCGTAGCGAGACTAGGAATTATCAGCCGCGGCAGTCAATCTACCATTTTGCTGCCTAGTTAAACAAATAACTATTTCAATGTAAGAAAATCTTTTATGACTAGGATTAGAAAAGGCATAGAAGTAGGTGGAGACCACATCGAACATTTAGTCTAAGTTGCAGCAATGGGGTTTTTGCATGGGGGAATGTTTATAATGTTTTTAAGTCAACTTTTACGTTATTTTTTGGTCTTTTAATAAGATTAGATCCTTATTTTAGACAATCTTTTGATTTATGTATTTATCTCAATACCATGAAAATAATCCATTAGTTCATAAGAAAGTGAGAAAGAGTTTACGCTGTTATTACGATTTTCTTTTCCCTTACTTTTGTACTTTTTCAAAAAATGCACTTTGTTTCATTAAGTTTGAATTTCTTTCAAAAAAGTATTTAAATGTTTAACGGCACTTTCCTCAAGAACGGTTGGAGTTATGAAATTCTACCAAGTACCTTCTATACGTGGAAATGACTCCCTCATCAGATTTTCTGGTCAAAAGTACCACAAACAACGTTTCGTAAAAAACATATGAAAATAAATCGTCATCAGATACAGGTCCTGCGGCACCCTCTAGGATCTAACGTGATGTAACACATAAATTATTGTTTCTTAGAATAAGAAAAGTTCCTCTAGCAAATTTGGCGAAGATCAGTCTAGAGGCTGTTGAGTTATTCCAAAAAAACAAGAAAAATAATTTGAACTTTGACACCCTGTATCTTTTTCCACAATAACATTTTACCAAAGCATATTTGGTTATATTCTCATATTTTGGCACAAAAAATTTGCCCCTGAACTATGGCCTATTATTAATAGTCCACCCTGTATATTGTATAATATAAAGGAGAATAAAAAATTACCATAAACTAAATAACATACCAGGATCACGTTTTGTCAAGAATCTCATTACATTTTTAATTTAATTTTGCTGCTCCATCAATCTGTTGCTCATTTTAAAATCTTCTGCACCTACATCAATTTCATGCATCACTCCAAGATGCTCGATGGGTCTTTTTCTGGAGCCATTTGAATTCTACATCTGCTCCTGGATCTTGAAATGAATGATGAAAAATGATTACTTATTAATTGCCAATAATTACTAACTAATAGCAGAACAGAACACGTGTACATCATAAAAAGTTCAATGAAAGATTAAAATCACTTACCTCCACATCCACAGGAAAACGGTGACGTCTTTGTTTTGTGCACTGTGGCACACAATAATACCAAACCATTGGAGGCATCACAGGAAATATACAATCAAATAAACAAACGATGAACTTGACCTTTAATATGCGACCTACACCAAACAACACTTTCCAGAAATATTTGCTCGCTACTCGCTCAACCAATATTCCACGAATAAAGCGGCCTATTCACATGCTAATATGTCCAGCGGATCTGTCTGACGGACGTGTTCGTCGGACAGATCCGCATGCGTGTATCGACGCGCTCGACGTACATGTCCTTCTCGCCGTTCGTTGTGTAGTCCAAGATGACGAGCACCGACAGCGAGCCAGACGGATTTATTTGCCGGATGTAAAATTAAAATTGCATACCACATATGTTTTTAGGCAACTGACTCAAAAAATGACGTTTATTGGACCTGACAGCATTCCCAAAGCGTCATCACATTGTACTCATTTGTCAATCTTATGTTCTTGGCCGCTTTTATTTCATGGCCGCATTTACTTCACAACCTCATGTATTAATTCATCATTATTAATATTTGAAATGAATTTAGGCTTAAAGAAAAACTATAAGTAAGCAGTAGTTTGAAAACTTTATTATGCATATTACAATTAATAAACGGAAAATAGCATATAACAAACTTTATAACTGCACGTCTGTTGAGATTTGTCCGTAAATGTGTAGCAGCAACGGATCTGTTTGCAGATAAATCCGCCTGTATGTAGCTCACCACAGATCTGTCTGTCGGACAAATCCGCTGGACATGCTCGCATGTGAATAGGCCGCTTAAGTCTACTAGCGCCAATTGCGAACTGAATCAACATTAATGTTTAAATTTTAAAATTTGTCCCCCGTCCCACTTCGGTAAGTGCGGACCGCAAAGGCCCAGAGTTGACATGACATGGACTGGTTGTTTCTCAATTTCCTTCCTAAAATAAAAGGAAGAGGGAGAAGACGCCAGGCATATGCGCGGTTTATTGATAGCGTATTTCGAACTCTAACAATTTTTGTAGCTCGAATAGAAAATGTCTTCGATATATCGATTACAAGTCGTACTGACACTTGCAAAAATATTCATGAATTGGAAAATTTTTAAAAAATCGAATAGTCATGGATAATGAGAAGATTTAAGAGAAACTATAACTATCACTCTATTGCCAATAATGTCTAGAATATTAAAAAGAAAGTTCATATATTCCATATAGGTATATATATATATATATATATATATATATATATATATATTATTTCTAGGTTTTCGCGGGTGTTAAATGAAGTGTTATTGCACTTCCGGGTGCTCTCCCGCGTCGATGGTCGACTCCTCCAGGAGTCACGGTTGTCTAAACGACGTTTCGGCAGAATCTCATCTGCCATCTTCAGTTCGAGTTCAGTTCGAGCAACGAGGAGCAGCAGTAAGCAGCTTTCAGTGAGAATCTGAAGATGGCAAATGAGATTCTGCCGAAACGTCGTTTAGACAACGGTGACTCCTGGAGGATTCGACCATCGAATAACACTTCATATATATCTTTTTACGTTTTGGTAAAAATTCTTGTAAACTAATAATTTTCAGATCGTTAGCAATAAAAAATTTATTTTTGTTGCATTTAAATAAGCCGAGGCGTTTCAGGATAATTTATGTTTGCAAATCAAAGTGCATCAACATTTGACACATTTTATTAAGAATTTTTTTTACTGTCGGCCATGGAAATGTGACAATTTGGCCATTTTGTATACAATGTTTACAGTACAGAAACCGTGCCTCGCGAGTCTGATCCCACCTTTTATTTTTAACGGCGATGATTCATTTTTTTAAATTATTTGTCGTTTACATCGATCCGTTACTGTGTACTGCGTACAATGTTTATTACTAATATTGCACATACTTATTAACGCATTTTCATTGCCGAATAATAATATATAATTGGTATTTGTTAGTTTTCCGAATTAATATATTATTTAAGTATATAGAGCAAAATAGCATTACAATCTAAACCAAAATCAATTTATTAGCCATAAATCAACTTGTTGTGACAGGCAGGAGAAATCCACGTAGCCTATTGAGTTTTTAAGCAGAAGTTAACTTATTTCATGAATATACATTACAATATATTTTTTATCCCATCCATCATTTTATAGTATCAGTAACATGTTAGTATTAGATAACTCTACTAATTAAAGCAAATTAATACTTTCCTAAATTGTCAATTAAAAATGCCTAATGAAGTTAAATCTGAAATGTTATTATTAAGTCACGTACAGATTACCCATTCCATAACTGTGATAAAACGCTTTGTTTTAAGAAATAAACATACAGTTCAAATCATGAATGTTGACGTTCACATCATCACCCTTTAATTTCTGAATCAAATAATCTCAAGATCACACAGAATGACACGTATGAGTGTATCAGTGCAGGCAAAAGACAAGTATTTTGTGATGGAAATATCTGGACAATAAGAGCATGCGATACAATGAATTATAATATTCACCTCATGAATTCCATGCAAAGGGAACATCCGTTACGTTTCTCCTGATTAAAGCACTCGCTTAATTCCACCACCTCGTCTCTGGCTACTGCATTCAGTTTTTTATCCACCGCACGCTACTGAGTTGACAGAGAACTGACGGAATACTCAACATTGGTTGCGGCTACGACTAACGCTTGTAATATTCATTTGTAAAACGATTCGTTACGCTCGAAACTTCTGTCGTAGCCTCAGCAGATGTGAATTTCTGTTATTCACATCTTATGTGCTTTGTATTTGCAAAGACAGAAATATCGCATGGTGTTGATAAGTACATAAATTGATAACGTGAACGGCAACATTCGTGATTTCAACTATAGTTAATATCATCTTTCATTTCATTCTATGCCAATTTCATCCGCTTTGAAAAATCTACTATTTTGGGATTTTTATGTAATTCCTAAAAAGGCACCATGTTTTATTTTCAACTAATCTGATTAATATACTATTGATGGTTGCGTGGAAGTACGAGTAATCGAACGTCACCATTACAAAAAATAATAACTTATATTTTATTATAAGAAAAACAAATAAAGACGTTATTTATTTACTTATTTATTTATTTTATTTATATGCAATTAAACAATAGCAATAGCACTATTAAAGGTACCAATCAAATGTCCGTCACTTCTTGGGTAATTTTAATCCCTTCCCTCTCTTGTGTTACATGTCACATATAAAATTCACCCCCTAAATAAATTATACCATAAATTTCATCACCTCCACAGTTCAGAATAGGATGAATATGTAGATAAATAAATTTAATAATAGCAAAAATCTTAGTTTTTTAACAGCCTCCGCGTAACTACAAAAGTTGACTAATGACCACGCTAATTATCTTTGTTCCTATATACTTCGGGCGTTTTAGCTGTAAAATTGACCTCTGTGCTAAATTCGTGTTCTACGGTTTTTTTTAATGTGTTTATTTGGAAGTCCTGGCGTACATCTGTAAATTCTCTACCTTAAAGGTTGTATATATTTTTTTCGTACGCCTAAACGTTTTGGAGATACGACGCGAACTAAGTGAAAAATGCATTTAGTTCCGCAAAACCTCTTTTCCACCACATATTTCGCAGTTATCTTGCGTTCTATGTCTCAGAATGAATATTAAATATTGCTGTTATAGAGCTCGGTGATCTTTATTCTCCACTAGAATATTTTATACATTTTATTTACATTTATTTACAGTGAATAAAGCAAATATGCATTCATTTCCGCACCACCTTAAAGGAAGAATGCTCGGCACGCTTTTTTTACATGGTTTCCCCAGGAGCCATCCATGCCGGATCTTAAATTAGCCAATATTTGCGACTTTTTGTCCAATGACAAATCGTTGTCATTACTTTCATTCTGATAAGATTCTACGTCGTCCATTTCCTCATTCATAGAAATTATAGGTGCGGTATTCAAGCAGGAGTGACCGTGAAAATGTCCCCACAAGCTGTTTAATAATTCAGTCATACTTTCCTACGGCTACATTTTCCTGCACGACCCTTCGTACAGTTGCAAAAAAAATAATTTAACAATATGTCTGGTCCCGGTGGTAACTGCGTTGGTAATGACTGCAAAATATCATTCTTCCTAATCCAGCCCCACTGCTCAGGATCTGTGTCTTTTCCCAACCATGTTTGAACGTCTCAACTATTCTGTGCTGTCAATATAACAAAAATATTTAAAAAAAAAGAAACTAAATGCATTTTTCACTTATTTCGCGACATATCTCCAAAACGTTTAGGCGTACGAAAAAAATGTATAGAACCTTTAAGGTATAGAATTTACAATACAATACAATGCAATACGTTTATTGAAAAAAAGCAGTACAGGTACATACATTTTTCCAAAAGGAAGTGTATCAACAATGTTGCTTTACAACACTTCCTGAGTACAGAAATATTTATACATGTAAAAAAATATTTAATTTAGAACAATTGTACATTAAAGTTTTCTAATCTTGATAGGATAATGTCTTCCTTTAACTTACATTTTACAGTTGCCACTGATATGCTGTGATATTGAGCTGGCAGGTTATTAATAATATATGCTACTATAAATGAAAAGGAAGACCGAAAAGATGCATTTTTGTGAGCGGGAATACAAACTTTATTTTCAACGTGTCTTAGATCCCTATGGTGGATTTCAGAACGCCTATGTATTTTATTAAATAGATAATTTGGTTTTTCTGTTTTGAAAATGTTTAATACGAATCCTACAATGTATATAAATCTCCTTTCACACATATTTAATAAGTTGAAAGCACGTAAATGTGGAGTTATATGACCAAATTAAGGCACAGTTGTAAAATATCGTACACAGCAATTTTGAATTTTTTGCAAACGGAATTTGTCTTCCTGTGAGAGACAGGGACCGTACACAGTATCTGCGTAATTTAAGTGCGATAGAACCATAGTTTCAGAAAGCAATAGTTTAGTATTTGTGTTTAGATATTTTTTGAATGAGTATAACTGTTTTAAACAATAAAAAGCTTTTTTATAAATAGCATTTACGTGGTTAGAGAAATTTAATAAAGGATCAAAATTAACACCCAGATTTTTAACGTTGTTGGTTGATGCAATGATCTCATTATTTACTTGAATATTCAGTTCTCTAAGATTCAATAGCTGCTGAGATGTTCCAAAAACAATATTTTGGCTTTTGTTAGCATTTAGCATAAGAGTATTTTGGATTGCCCATTCGTATGTAAGACGTAAATCATTATTTATGTAAAATTCAGCCATTTGAGCTTCTGTAGAGGAGAAACTATGCATTAGCTGAATATCATCCGCGTACATGTATAATTTTGAATTAAGTGGGAGCCTTGCTACATCCGCAATAAAAATATTAAAGAGAAGTGGTCCAAGGATCTATCACCACATTTAACTGATCTATAATGTGATGTTAGTATCGAGTTTCCTGTATTAACACTCGTAAACTGTTGTCTGCCGTGGAGATAATTTTGAAACCAGGAGAAAGTACTTCCAGATACGCCATAATAGCTTAGTTTTGCAATTAAGCAATTAATATCTAGAGAGTCAAAAGGCTTTGTCATATCAAGTAATGTCAGGGAGGTGACTTGCGTGGTATCAATGGCTCGCAAGATATCGTCAGTTATATTACTTAGTAAAGTAGAAGTACTAAAACCTTTTCGGAATCCAGACTGGTTAGAAAGAATTATTGAGTGTTGATAAACATATTCAGATAGTTGTTCATATCAAGCCGATTCCGTAATTTTTAGAGGAACCGAGAGCAGACTAATAGGGCGCAGATCTTTAAGTTGTTCTGGATTTTTTTTTTTTTTGGTATGGGCTTAATACAAGATAGTTTCCATTTAGGAGGTAGAATACCTAATTCGAACGATATATTAATAATATGTGTTAGTGGGGCTGATATCCATGGTAAAGCAAGTTGTAGCATTTTAGCTGATAATCCATCGGGACCTATGGTGTGAGGTTTTTGCTTATTTGTGATCTCTACAATTTTTTGAACAGTAACTGGTTTAAAAATAAATTGAATATCACCCATAAATTTTGTTCCCAGAAATATCTCATTATGTTGTTCGTTAGATTCTAGATTAGGTATGGAATCCATAAAGTAATTTTTAATGTTGTTAGCATTACAAAGATCCTCAGGAAGGTTTGGTGGAATGTTATCCTTTACTACTCCCCACGTCTTTAAATTAATCCACATTTGTTTGGGATTATTCTTAGTATTGTTAATGTGAAAAGAGTAAAAGGCTATGAGCAGCACTTCTGGTCCTTTTATATCTCAGCCAGGCCTTCTTTTTAATATTTTTAGGTCATATAGAGTTTCTGTGAACCATGATTCTCGACGCTTGTTTGATTTAAAAGTAACTCTTTTTAGAGGGGCATGCCGATTAAAAAGATTTAATAGATTTGCATTAAAAAAGTAAACTTTTTCCTCTAGAGAATTAAGATTGTAAATTATATTCCAATTAATAGCAGAAGCACCCAGATTAAATGAATCTATATTAAAATTTCTGAAGCTACGAAACTCTTTTACTACAGGTTTGCAGTCATGGCCTTCCAATTCAATATCACAAGATGTAACACTGTGGTCTGTGAAACACTTATCTAAAACTTCTAAGTTTTTAACATCTAATTCAGAATTAGTTATAATTAAATCTAATAGGGATTCACTTTGACCAGTTATTCTGGTGGAGTCTTTAATCAATTGCTTACAATCAAAAGCCTGAAGCAAATTATTCAGATATACAGTGGCAGCATTATTGATTAAAATATTAATATTGAAATCACCCATCAGAATAAAACTAAATACATTATTTTCTAGTAGATAACTAATGATATCAATCAGTATACGAACATTGATATAATGAGAAGTTGGAGGCTTATATAAAACTCCTATCGCATATAATTTATTTTCTACTGTGACTTTAACAATTATATATTCAATATCATAGACCTCCTCCAGTGGTATAGATAACACTGAGCAAGTGAGAGAAGATTGCAGATAAAGAGCTACACCCCCACCTCGTGATGGGCGATCACTTCTTAAAAGCTTATAGTCGGGTATTTCAAACATATCATCCGGCATGTCAAGGGAGAGCCAAGTTTCACTAGTTCCGACTGCTAAAAATGAGTTTTCTTTCACAAAGGATTTAATGTCATTGAATTAATTTATGACAGATCTAGCATTAAAATGACACAGTTTATTTAATTTTGAATTCTCATAATAGGTGTTGTTCCCGTTTTGGACCATAAAAACTGAGTTAATCGCGAATCCGCGATTTCAGTGACCTTCCGAAACGATTTTCACGAATTCCTCCAAGTGTATCGTGGCGTAACTACCAAGTGATATTCAGGACGTCCAAATAAACACAATAAAAAAATAATTCGTAGAGCACGAATTTGGCAAGTCTAAGACGCCTGGATTAATATGATAAACATTTCAAAAGTAATAATTTCAGTATATCTGACTACATTGCATTTCTTGTAGCACATTCCTTTCACATTTTTTCACCATCATTCTTACACCGGGCGAACAAGCACTTGTTCTTTATCGTATACAGTCCGTACCGTGTTAAATTTTTATTCTGTTTTGCGAACTCCTTATATAATAAATAAGTGAGATATATAAACAGGTCATTTAAAATTTTATGCAATTGTTTTTGCAGTTTACATATGTTTAATAAATTTTTAATAAATACCCTGTTTGAACGTCTATATGCGTGTATGGCATGTGTGAGAAGTGAAAGAAGCTGAAGTGATTTCAGTCACGCTATTGGGATGGGCAAGGGTTGGGGTTGCCTTTCTACATAGTGAATATCATGTTAAATGTATTCTTGTCACGGTTACAGATTGGTGACATGCCAAATCCAGAACTCAGGATCATCACCAGTGTTTTCAACAAGGTCCAGTATAAGGGTAAGTCAATATTTTTATAATTTCATTTCGTAAGTTGATCGTTTTTGAACGTGACCTTTAGAATTCAACAAATGGGTTTGCTGTATATATAACAAAGTTTTATATTCATAGTCTTTGCTTGACTTAATGTTTCCTTTTATTTTTATATCGTGTACTTTTAAGAACGATAATAATTGAGTGAGGTACCTATTATGAACAAGTCCCATATCGTTAAAAATAACTTTCTAAGATTTTTTTCGTGGAGTTATACTGGGTCGCTCCGGAATGAATTTTGTAAATTGAAGAGTGCATAAAAGGAAGAAGACTATAACAATTTAATTTCGTATCTACATATCAAAACGCATCATTATCGAACACAGTAGATCGAATGAAGCTAAAATATTGTTGCAACGGAGAGGAAAAATTGCGTTTTTTGAGTAAATGCGTTTCATGCCGTTATATTAGACAATTGTTGATGCCACATCGTCTTCCTTTTAGTCAATCTTCCTAATACCAATGTAATGTAAGCATTTTTGATACGTGTCTGTCATTTATCTTGAATGATGGATAATGATAGTCGGCAATTGTGTGCGGATTATTTAATAACAGGGAGAATATTATATATTTAACAATTCATATGTCAAAATTCATTAATTAGTATATATCAATAACAACACACAGCACACTATAATATAAACAGTTTATTGTTTTCTAACACCCCCATCAATGAAATATCCTCTATGGAATAATTTAGACCCAATATTTCTTGGATCTGATAACATTTCTTTATAACTGGCTTTTGAGACATCGTATATAAAGCAAAACAAGTAGCCATGTCATAATCTTCATCGTGGCTTTCTTCTTTCTAGTTCATTTACTGCGTTCATATTTTTCAGTAATAGATCTTCATTATTATTATTAATTGGACCAATAAAATTATCATTTTCCAACTTTTCAGTTTCCTTTTCTTTCTTATTTTTCATACCTTTTGAATTAAATTGATCTTCTATAAAAGTAACATCATGCCCTTTGACTATTTGACGTGCATGCGTATTCCATAAACGATAGCCATTTGCAGTATAGCCTATCATAAATAATTTTTGGCATTTAGCATCAAACTTTCTCTGTAAATGTTTAGGTGTATGCAAATAAGCAACATAGCCAAATGTTTTAAACTTTGAAACATTCGGTTTCTTACTAAACCTTATCTCGACGGGCGACTGATTCGTTAAAGCACTGTAAAGTGACCTGTTAATTAAATAAACAGCTGTCACTACTACCTCTTTCCACAAATACGTTCCGCCACTCCATTTTGCTCTGGCGTATAAGGTATATTATATTCAACCTGAATACACTCTTCTCGACAATACTTCTTAAATTCATTACTAATATATTCTCCATCGCTTAGGAGGCTTGACAATTTTTTGCCAAAATGATTACATACTTGTGCTTTATATGTGTTAAATACCTCAAAAAATTCACTCTTATTCTTCAAGATATATATCTGAGTAAAATCCGAGTAATTGTCAATAAATGTAACAAAATATTTTCCACCATTCCATGCAGATGGTGTTATTGGCCCACACACATCTGAATGTATCAGTTCCAATGGACGTTTTGCCCGCATTCTAGAATTATTATGAGGTAGCTTAGTTATTTCACCACATAAACATATTTCACACTGATAACTTGATATTCGAATACTATCCTCCAAGCCAATAACTATGTTTTTCTCAACATATATGGACAAATCGTTTGTGCTATAAGTCAGTATTTGCCTGTAGATTTGCCATTTTAGCATGTGATTTTTTTGTATTGTCACTATCAACAAATATTTCAAGTTCATATAGAGTATTTGTCCTTTTTCGCAATTGCTACTACCTTATTTCCATTTTGAATTTTTTCAAAAGTTATTCTTAAACCAGAATGTTCAAGTCGATGCCCAGAGAATAAATTATATCTTAATTTCGGCACATATAATACATTTTCAAGTGTATATGTTTGGATGTCACCTTTCATGTTCATATAGCCTTTAATATTTCCAGCCCTAATAGCAGTTACTATTTCATATGATTTATTCGAAGAAATAATTATCATCGTTCGTCATATGGTCAGTCGCCTCGGAGTCAATAAACCATTTCATACTTTTTACATTTTCTTCTTCTGATTCTACAACAAATATCACAGTTTCTTCTTGTTCACTTTCTGACTCTTCTTTTATAGACTCTTCTGTTATTCCACTGTTTGCTGTCTTATTTCTACTTTTGAAATTATGGCGATATTTATTTCCTGGATTTCTCCTGCACTCATTCCTCTTGTGCCCATATTGCCTACAGGAATGACATTTGTAATTAAAATTTTCTTTTGAATATGAGTCTGAAGTATACGGTTGTAATTAAAATTTTCTTTTGAATATGAGTCTGAAGTATACGGTTGTAATTAAAATTGTCTTCTTTGAAATTTATTTGATTTTGGGTACTAATATGACTTTCCGGCGAATGCTTTTGAATTTTCCAAAACTCTACTACCTTTTGATTGACGTTTTGCTTCCTTATCGTCTTTTTAGCTCTAACTGTAGTATTCCCTGTTTCTAATATTCTGTTTCTAATGCTTTATAAATTTCCGGCATACCGTTCAAACATTCCATACAGTCCCTATCTTCCATTAAAATTGTTACTCGGAACTTCTAGCTATCAAAATTAGTTCCATTGAAGAGAAGAAAGCGATATTTATCAATTTCATAAGCCATTATAATTGATAAAGGAACAATATATAACGTTTCCAATTCTTAAACCAATTCTGCTGGGCCCATAACCTCTTGGAGGATGGATAATGATAGTTGGCAATTATGTGTGAATTATTTAATAACAAGAAGAATATTATATATTTAACAATTCTTATGTCAAAATTCATTCATTATTAATATATATCAATAATAACCACACAGCACACTATAATATAAGCAATTCATTGTTTTCTAACATAAACAACGATTACATGTACAGAATTGTGTGCAGCGGAACTTTGTGATTGGTACGTGTACATAGCATACAAAATATGCAATATGTTGTAAATAGTTTCATGGATAATTTTATATTATACTGACTATTTTGAATGTAATAAACGTTTTGTCAAAAATTCTTCTTAATATATTCTCAAACTTTTTTTTACGTTAATGGATGACGCATTTACCTCAAAATTTTAAGAGCTTGGGGAAATGTGCCACATATGCGCGTGATAAATACATAAGTGAACTGCATTTACCCCATATAATTTAAAATATAGCAAAAAGGACTGTTGTAGTATTGTCTAAACATATATCCTTGAATTAAGACGAATAATGTCTTACAGTGTAGAAGAAAAAGTAAAAATAAAATAATTATTATGAATTTGTTAGATGCAAAAATAAAAGGTGGTCAGTTCAAATGTCCCTATACGAGGACAAGCATTTGGTATCAGTTAGAGATATTGAAAAGATCCTTCCAATGCCATGATATGAAGGACGAAGTTTTCTTGTATTTCACATAAACTTTTCCGAATATAATTTGTCTTAAATCCATAAAATTGTACTTTGAAAATATGTTTACTTCATATTTTTTTATTTCCATGCCTACGTTAAGCAGAATTACTAATTACGGTTAAGTTCTTATGAAGCTTTCAGTTTTGTACACAACTACATTTTAATAAATTTTCTTGAAGTTAACACGTTGGCGGACAAAGCGGGATATGCCCCTCCTAGCTTAGGGACAAGATTCAAAGCGGTGAATGCCGACATTTCATAGGAATTCCACTTGCTTATAGTTTACTGTCCCAGCAGAAAACATAAAATTTTGTAACATGTCCCTGTATACCTTACAGTGTATGTAACCTCAAAATCATTGTTTACATGTGCATCTTTTAGCATTGTGTATTCTACAGGGTCAAATAAAATTCCCCTCAATTAGAAAAATGTTTGGCATGGACCCTCTTTATTATTGTTCCGTATTCCATTACAATATGTCTGGGAGGAGATTTGAACAATTACTGAGATGTTTCAGTTGTGCTTATGGTCAAGCTGTAGATTCTAGTGATAAACTAAACAAAATTAGCCCTTTATTCAATAGACTACTTCTCAATTTCAGACTTCCGAGGATTTATCACTTGACAAATCACTTTTGCTTTTTCGTGGGCGTCTAAGTTTTAGGCAGTACATAAAGGGCAAACGAGCTAGGACGGAATAAAATTTTATTCTTTATGTACGACAGACGGCTATGTTCGAAATTTGCAAATTTATACGGGAAAAAGAAAAAAGGTAAAGGACTATCTAAACACGAGACATTGGTAACTTCTCTAATGAAGCCCTATTTGAATCGCGGCCACCATATCTTTATGGATAATTTTTGTAACAGTGTAGGGTTATCTAAGAAACTTCTGAAGAGAAAGACTCACACAACCGGTACCCTACGTTCAAACAGGCGAAACAATATAGAGGCAGTGACAACATTGAAACTAAGAAGGGGGAACACAAACGGCAGAGATGTGGAAAAGTATACATGTACAAATGGAAGGACAGACGAGACGTCTTTTGTATTACGACGAAATACCATCCCAAACTTTTCCTGTAAAAAATCGATTCGAACAGGAAAAAATCATACCAGAAGAGATATCAAAATACAATGACAGTATGTCAGGAATCGATCGTAATGATCAGATGGTCAGCTACTATTCTTCACCTCAGAAAAGCATAAGATGGTACAAAACAGTCATGTTTCATCTTTTAGATGTAGCTATTTGGAATACTTTTTATATAAAAAGAAAATTTAACACTAAGCTAACTTTGCTTCAATTTCGTGAAGAGTTGATCAAAGATTTTCTTGGAATACCAAACAACTTGAATGACGGTAGAAAATTAGTAAAGTCAGGAGCATTGCATGGAGGTAAACATTCAAGGATTGAATTAGACAATTTAGATGTGAATAATTGAGAAAATCATGAACAAACTATGCATTCCCAGACAAGATTCCTAATCCAAAGGTTCCCAACATAACTCATCATATGAGATACAAGCAATGTGCTAAGAATGGTAGACGAAAAGAAACCAAATACTTGTGCAAGACATGCCCCAACAAACCGGCACACTGCATAGAGTCATGCTTTGAAGACTACTACAAAAAATAGTTTTCAGGTTTTGTATTTTCATATTTTTGTATTTTGAGTTCAATAGTTTTATGACACAATTCATTGATTTTCACTTGACGGCATTTCACGTCGATGTCCGAGTTCATAAAAAAAACTTATAGAGATAAGACGGAAAATAAAATTTGGTGTGTTTTTCAAGTCCCCCAATTATTTTTACTGTCCGCGAACGTGTTAACGAAAGTGATCTCATTTGGTCAAATATTGTAGGAGAAACTAGGAGTTCTATATTTTCATGCCTTTACCACAGATACCACGTAACATATCTCACTAGTAATTGGTACTAATGTGGTGCATTTAGCCCTGCTAGATGGGGTAAATATGCACCCTGTCAATATTCTAAAAAAATCCTGAAAATAAATGTTTCATAAACATCAGTATATTTCATTGTCATCTAATCATATCAGAAAATTTCTCTTACGATTTGTATGAACGTATTTAATAACGTATAATTATCGTAACTATGATACTGAACTAATGGTGTGATGGCGAATAATAGAGCTATAAATTTTTAACTATTTCTCTGTACAGATGTATGTTTTGTATCCGACGAGTAGCCATATTGTCCACTGTACTTGATTCATAAATTAAGACCATTGTGCGGGATATGGAACTTTTACTTTTAGTATTTATTACGTGGTTTCATCTCTGTTGGAACTATTTGTTGTTAATGTTTAAGCTAGTCGAGCTATTTTCAATTTATTATCGTGATTGACTTCTAGTAGATGGAGCCATAGTCTTGATTTTCAAACTACTGCTACAGGATAACTATTCTTACCTTATCGTTGAGATCCTTCACTTGATCGGCGTGCACGAGGACCAATATATACAAATACTACACTACGCAGGTGATATGAAAGATTTCTTTACCGTTGGTGGTCAATCACAATTCTCTATATAGATCCACCTGTTTAATCTATCGTGGTCGTAGTGGCTACATTAGTACAGACTAACCAGACTTGCACTCAATCATATTCTCTTTGTAACAGTTTCTTCTTTTGCATGTCTCGTTGCTATCTTGATTATGCGCATAAGATTTAAATAAGAATCTCATCTTTATCTAAATATGAAAAACGGGCAAATATATGAGTAAACTATCCAGCGGTTAGTGAGTAAAGACCATTGATAAAATATGTGCAAATCCAATAGCGCGGCTATGAGAAATAAGAGAGTTAATGATCGTACTTCAAAATCTAGTGGGCCTAACATATTTGTATTCCATTTTTGGAAATTTCGCATGATGTTTTGGAAAGTAAAAATCTTAGTCCATATTTTCCTATTAGCGAATTTTCAGTTGCTTTCAGTATAATTCAGGGACGGCTGAATAATGTTTCAAACTCTTTCCCGTAAAATTTCTCAATTTTTCTGTCTCCACTTTCAATGGATTGTAGGATCCCAATAGTAAGCTTTAGAAAGTGACCACCTTGTAAATGCCGTGTATGAAAGATAGAAAATAAATAGAGAATCTAATAAGACATTGTGTAGGGTGAATTAAGCCAATCTGCAAACCCGCAAACAAATTTTCTTGATTAGTTTGTAATAATTTCCTTAATGATTTCTTATTTGAATTTTCTTATATGTGAACATATAATGAAGATAATCTAGTGAACCTTGTATATTCTCGTATTGGCATTAATGAACGCTCATTTGAAAGCCACTAGGTAAATAAAATCGTAATTAATCTTGCAATAGAATTGCAGATACTAAGATAATTAAAATAATATACTTGTTTACAACCAATTTCATGGAAAGTAATTCAAGATCATTATTCACATTTTGTTATTTACGTTCGGTATCACAAAAGAAAGACAGAATACAAGAAAATCATCTAAACGTACAAGGTGTTCTCTAAATGTTCAACAAAGATGAAGAACTTGTGGATAGAAACAGAAAAAGATCCCAAAAAACTTTTATTAGATATTAGTATTCTCAATATTTTATTTGAAGGCAGTTAAAACTCTCACGAAAAAGTTCCAAAATTTGATTTGCTTAAAATGACTGCATAATATAATGCCCTAGAAGCTAACCAGAGTTATTCAAAATACGGTTAAACAAGTTCAATGGTATATTAACGTGAATGATCAATATTCTATCTATTACCCAACAGATTACAAAAACCAATTATATTTTTTATTAAAAGTATTATTTATATCACAATAAGAATTCAGATTACTATTAGATTAATGCTCATCTATGTTAACCTAGATGTCAACCAGCGTGGTAAGTTATTTTTTAACTTAAGCCGAATAAAATTCAAAATCTCAAATAGTTCCCGGCTTCAAAATGATAAATTTTTAAATTGGAAGTATAATCTTTTAATGCAATTAGATATCTGTAACACAAAATTACTGGATCTAAGTTAAACATAATACAATATTGGAAATACTAACGGTGTTTTCAATATTGTTAATATTGTTTCACGTCCAACTCGGTGCCAATAACTTTTTGCTATGGAGATACAAATGTACGAGATGAGCTACAGGCCCATCTCGTTGCTGTCGGCTATCTCCAAGTTGGTGGAGAAGCTCGTCCTGACCAGACGCCTGAATGCTGTTCAGGAGGAGTTCCACATCGATGATGAGTCTCAGTTTAGCTTCAGGAGAGGCAAGAGCACGGTGCAACAAGTCGTTAAGATAGTTAACGACGTCAAAGTACAATACAATCTCGGGTAGAGCACCGCCATGGTACTCCTCGATATTTACAAGGCGCTCGACGCCGGATGATTAATTGATAAGGTAAACTTTTTTATAGGGCAATTTAACTACAGTACCAATATACAAACTTTAAAAATATATTTTAACTAAATAAAATGAAAACGAATATTTTACTAGAATCACCATCTGTTGATGAGCGACTTAAACGTACAATCTGATTTTCTAGTTAGGTTTTCTACGCACAATTAAAATAGTAACAGGTAGTCGATAAACGGAATCTATAATCAATAATAATTTTAGTTGCATACCACAGATTAGATAGTTACTTTGCGTACATAACCAAAAATATGAATTGTCGTAATAAAGTAAATTGTTTACAAACTGTATTGTAAAGATCCTGTAAATACATTACATTATATTATAAGATACACTATATAACAGATGTGAATGAAAAAGCTTCAGAGCTAAGGAAAATAACTACATGTCCAAAGTAAACAAAGTAAAAAAATGAAATATAAATTAATGTTAAAAATATATGACTGAGTTCCTAAGATATAAAAATAAGTATATAAAACAATGTGATGATATTTAGCAACGATACACATAATTCTGCTAGGTTGAATTAGTCGCACATACAAAACTAATTCAAGGTGCTACCAGATCGAACTAAATATAAAGAAAATACCAGTTGTTTTAACAAAGTTGTTAAAAGGACATAGTCCATGAAACAGTACAACTCCCTCAGAGACCTATACGCACGTTGCAGCGACATAACCCCGACAGCGGATTACGTCCGGCAGGTCTCCCAAAATTTCTATTCCTTCAAGCTGAGCGATAGTCCGTTAACACACACACATAACACAAATTAGACAGCATATTGCCCCATTTTGAATTAAACACTGGACTGTACCAGACGTTACCGATTTTCCAAACTTCAATAACTATAACTTCCGCTTACCCTAACCACCTTTACTGATATTCCATACCTTCTGTATCTTTAAATCTTTTCTGTTCCCCTCTTCCTTTCTATTTGTAACCTTTTTGTCGCGTTTGTTTAAGCTGTTTTCATTTTGTATATTTTCGCCTCTAAATTTATATCGCATTGACGTATCTCGCGGAAGGCCCTTCGTTCATATTGAGGTGCTAGCGCCAGATACGAAATTAAAAGTGAACAGTGCGCGAGTGTTTTAATTTAGTATGTAGTTTTTATTCAGTTTTGTTAAGTTTGTTCTTTAAACATGTTCCTAATTTTAACGTCATTAATAATCCATCTGCGACTTAGACTTAGTTGTTTCAATTATCTTTTTAACCGAATCAGCCCCACTCCGCCCGGCCCTGTAATCTGCCACCCACCACATTAGCGCGGTGATTGCACAGTTGGACACGGTGTGAGTTCTTGGGAGGTACTTTTCTGTATTAAAATAGGAATTAAAGTTTTATTGAATTGAATTGAAAGAAATTAACAAAATTATATATTTTGCTTTTACTAAAGTAAATATTATATGACGATTTTACGAAAAATCTTATTTCATACATAAGTGTTTTAGACACTTGATGTATTGTGTAAAACACCACCATTCATAACTTGTATCGAAAATAGCCATTAAAAAAATTGTTCATCAAAGAATTATCGGTATTCATTAGATTTAGTTTTTGAAGAACTTAAAGTTTTCTCTGTCAGATCATTTTACGTAAAGAAGTATTGATATTCCACAAAAAAATCCAGTACGTAATAGCGCACCGAAAATAAATTTAACAGTACTTCATGCTATATTAAAATTAAAATTTGATAATACTATTTGGAAATCGTGTGGAAAAAGCCTTTAATCATAAAATATCCCGAAAGTTCGTCGACTACACGGAAAAAATCATCGTGAAGGATATTTTCATCATATATTTCCACTTGAATATTAAATATTTTTATATAAAAAAGCATCGTTATTTTCAACAAAGCTTGAGCCCCCTGCTAATTATGACACAACTATCTATGCCGTCAAATGATTTTAGGGAATGTTCAAGTATTACAAAATAAAGTTCGCAATATACTGTAAGCTTTATTGTTTCACGGAGGGATATATAAATATTGTTTTACACTTTACTAAGTTAATATTTACTGTAAACAGATTTCGTAATTTAATTGTGTAGAATTAGTTTAAAACCCAAATAGGAAGAAACTTTCAAAGTATTTATATTTTGATTCAATTTAATAAATAAGAAATACATGTTTACTGAAATAATCTTACTAAATCAAACTATTTACTATAAGTATAGTAAATATATTAATTTTGTTCAACCCGCTGATATCTAAATTTTAAATAAAATCACAAATTTAAAGCAGGTATAATTAAATTCAAATCCTTAAGTAAAGTTTAAAGGTTTAGTAAACAATCCTGAACTAATATTTTATCACTACATCTCTGTCTTCGCAGTATTTGGTCGCCGCCTCGTAAATGGCTACGTTAAGTATGCTAAAAGACTTTAAGTGGAGTAGGTGGTTTTTGTTCTATATTGCGAACCAAATTATTGGTGTTTATGAGTGTACCGAACTTCGTTTCGGTTATTTTACTACTTACAGTCAGTTTTTGAAGTCACATTCACTGTTATAATATATACGCATGACGAGAAATAAAACTAAATAATAATTATAGGTAAATATTGTCGATATCAAATTATTTATTTGATTTGTTTTATTTATTTCATACATAAAATTTATGCTTGATTTCCTGTTATGAACTTTTGTTGCTATTTACTCCCCGCGGTTATCGATTATTTTTATTGTTGTTTCCTTATTAAATATAAAGTTCAAACAAATTGTCTTCCCTTATGTTAAAAAACATGCTAATTTTAATAGTAAAAGTTATCAAATTTTAGGGGGGTCTGAAAATGAAGGTGGGAAATAAAGGCGAAAAGTAGAGGTATATAATGTGACACTTCCAAACCTTCAATAAACTCAGTAATGCCAACATTACATACAGATTTGGCAAAAGTAGTTTTACATATCTACAATAATGTACATTGCTACGATTTACACGTACATAAACAAATAAATACGTTGGATATTAATGGTTATAAGATATTACATAAAGAAACAAACTCACTTGGGCTACTGTAGCGTAGCAGATATCGCAGGCACAAACTTAACCCGGATAAGTGATGAACGTGCGAACGATAAAATTTCTCTAGCTCAGTCTATCTCAGGGCGTTAAGCCCAAGTTTGCATAAACTATGACAAATTATTAGTTTACAGTGGCAAATTTCTCGATTAATAAGTTACAACATTAATAAAATGCCTCGAGTAGCTACACATCGGTTTACAACGTGAGGATAAATGGTAATAAATTCTGCCACAATGGATCTGATTTAGAGAACTTCCTTAAATAAATATAAATGCATAAAATCTTTAAATATGTACAAGTTAAAATACAAAAGTATGAATCGAATATAACCGCACAGAACCACTGAATGTGGTCCCCGGTAAATAAAAACAACAACGCACTTATCTAGGGTGGTACGATACCGACTCCGACGTGGAAAAACCTGTAGCCCTACGGTGGTGTCTTCGGGACGAAAGAAATTGACCCGATAATGGGGGTTGATTATAGTCTCTCCAGCCCTAGAACTTTCTACTGTGTGTGGATGCCCCGCCCGTGGAACTTCACTGATGTGTGTAGAAGCCCCGCCCGTAAAGATATCACGATTTAAGTTGCAAAGTCGGAAATGCACGTGAAGCATGCCTAATGTGAGAAATTCAAATCTGACATAACCTACAAAAGAAACATAATTTACCTCACTGATGAGGGAACAATCCACTAATGTTCCTAGAAAGCCACAGTTGGATGAATGGGGTCGAGTCCGCCTTTCAAGTCGACACGATACTTCCAAAGGAAAGCCTGCAAATTTGCGAAACACGTGGGTAGAGAACGGGTAAGATGGCGTGAAGAGGTTAGCTTACCTTGTATACTTAAATATCCTGCTTCCGCAGTTAAAATTTGCTCACAACAACAAAATATTCCGCTAAACGGAACAACAACAGATTGAGAAAATTTTCCTGTGTTGATAATCCCAAAATCCACCAGGATGCTTTGGATAAACCGAGGTTCGTAGGATTATCAACTGTATACGCCAACAAAAATGGTTGCCTTCAGTCTCTCCGCTTTTCACGAGCCGCAAGTATATCGCCCTCCCGTGGGGAATAGCGAAACTGTGCTACGGACGTAGCAGTTGTTATTATGCGGCCCACAAAACGCTAAGGAGTATGGTGGGTCGCATAAGCTAGAAGTCCGCAACAACATATCCTAAATAAATGAAAGCAAAAGCGAAAACATAAGAAAAAGAACACGGGGAGGGACTTAGTCCATGCTTTACATCGTTTTTGTGAAAGCCGAACCTGCGGGTTGTATTATTAGCGCACGAATGAAATGTTCTCGACCTCCCGTCTCACCCCTAACGCATTCTGCTATACCGTTTGGCGCAACTATACCGAAGCCCTGCATTGGTACACGATGAGGCGCAAAAATAAGACTTCACGAAATGTGGAGCGTGCTGGAAGTAGTATATCCAACTTTCTGTTCCTAATTCTTGTTTTCTTTCTCGCATTCGTTTACTTCAGTTTACTTCACTACTTTTTCCGAATCTGTAATCTGTTTATAAATATAAATAATCATTTATTACTTATCACATAATTATAAAAAATTGTCAGGCTGGCAGAGATTTTGACCATCATTTTTTATTTAAACATCCAGTGATCGATGAGGATAATTGCGAATATTGAGCAATTTTAACTGTGTTTATTATAATTTGCCTTATTAATACATTTCTCTATAGGCTAACAGTTTAGTGAAATAGATACATAGAGAATTTTGAAAGCAACAATTGATTCCTAATTAACGTATTACATATTGTTACGTGCTTACAATCTCCAGTAAACACCCTGTACATATGTTCAATAAATTGCAACAAAAATCTTCACAAACTACTGATTTATTAATCATTTAAATTACAATGATTAATTCTTAAAAATAACATAACTTGTAATAACTTTAATCTAACAAAAAATCACTACTTTAAATCACTGCTTGTCACTGTTCTTTATTTCATATGATCACTTGTCATCTAATATATAACTCTACTGCATCCGAACTGGGCTGTATAGGGAACTGTACTGTCTCAGCTCCCCTGCTGTGCCTTTTTATACCTAAACACAGGCGCTCTAGAGTATTCTGCACGCATTTCGTCGAATCCCGTAAGTTCGCGCCCTTTCTGGTAATTTCCATGGCTCGGCTCGGCGGTCGTCACAGAGATGGCGCCGCCATTTAGTCTTGGCTGGAATGTAGAGCACAGGGCCGGCTTTAACACATAACAATATTATAGTTGCCCAACTGAAACAAGTTGATACAACTTAGTATAGCAATACAGCTTTAAATTATAATTTATGCTGTTTTTTAAAGAACTTATCTGTAAATAGTTTTCATTTTTATATGACGATAGCTGCTTTATATATTCTAATAATATAAGGCGAATTTTGAAAATCTAAATAAATTATTTTATATTTAGGAACCGCAATTTAACCAAACATTAGCGAATAAATATTATTTGAATATTTTTGAACAATTTCGAGAAGTGGACTGCAACTGGGGTTTTTCGAAATTATGAACATGACGCACTTCTCGGAAAAATCTAAAAAAAATGTAAGCATATAATATTTGATGAAATACACCATATACTATAAAATTGAGACTATAACATCCATAGGTCATGAATTATCTTGATTTTTGAATTGTCAGAATTTTTATCTACTGCCCATCCATTTCTGCCCAAGTAACATTTTGAGTCTTATAAAAAACCTGATGACGTCGTTACGATCTAATATACGACTTATCTTAATACGTGACGACCTTGTTAAAATTCCTTTATGTCCAAATCTGGACGGTTAGGAAAGGGTTGTCACAACTTTTCATTCAACTTTTAAATGACTTAATTGGATACGACCTTTATAGGGCCATTGGGTCCTGTGAATTTAAAGACTTCTTAACGTCATATTATTTTTTAACGACTATTATACAACCATAGTCTTAAGTCATATCAATCGTTGTATTGTAGGTAATATCGACCTCTTTACG
This sequence comes from Leptura quadrifasciata, assembly GCA_963675555.1. Classification (NCBI taxonomy): domain Eukaryota; kingdom Metazoa; phylum Arthropoda; class Insecta; order Coleoptera; family Cerambycidae; genus Leptura; species Leptura quadrifasciata. The sequence continues at coordinate 43,084,189 of OY776678.1, forward strand.
ATCCAATAACGGCGCTTTAAAGACCATCTATTTTTGTTGTCCAATTAGTCATTTTATGCCAACTATAGTAACCTCACACGACAAGAAATTTCTATATTCAAGTGTATAACTTTATAACGACTTTCATAAGACCTAGAGTTGTTAAATTTATTTTAAAGACAATTTTCAACCATTGCACAGCTAATAGGGCATGCAGATCAACAATTACAACTCAAAATGTTACTTGGGTGAATTAAAAAGAAAATTACATGTATTCCAATATTTTTAATATCATCCAATGTATGCAGAATTTTATATTTCAATTTGGCTAAGAAAAAATGAAAAAAGATATATAGGGTATTTTTTATTTCTGGGCGAAAGCCGGTGGAGGAAACGGTTATATATTCTGTTTAAAAATTTTTTTAGCATATCTGTACAAACGCCAAGTAACTTTAAAAATCTGTAAAGGTGCAAATTTCACTATCTTCACTCTTTTTTATTTCAGGGTGAAATAAAGTGATTCAGGCCTTTTCCAGTTTTCAGGAAATAATTTATAAATTTGCCCTTTTTGGTGAATGATACCTTTCCTACATGTGTTCAATACAATAATAACGCAACAACGTGTATTCACGTACAACTGTACAACGAAACTATTCAAACTGTTTATGTAATTTGAGGTTGCTAATGTTTTTATACATTCAAAAGGCCACAGAATCTAGAATATTGATTAAAAAACTGAAAAGGCACTCTAAATCCATAACAAAGCACCTTTTACACAATCTACATGTTAAAGTTGAAAGCCTGCCAAATTCATGGACCTGTTAGCAACGCTTGTCAAATATATATTATTGTCGTCACGTCTATTATAATATATTAATTATTTACTCTCGCCTTTCATGTGGGTAGAAGATATTGGCGGTAATATTATGAATGAATTGCAGTGAATGAAATTATCAATTTTCGGTATACAATATGTAATTACTTTTTTACTATTTTAAGAAATATTTGCATTGTATTTCATTTTAAAAATATATTAGTTGATTCTAGCTTCGACTCAGGCCACTAATTTTGGAACGAAACATATAGATTATTCCACGCATGTTTTATGCTATCTGGGATGATTGTCTTCTACTATGTTGCATCAATAGAAACCTTACCGATGTTTAGTTTCTGAGAGGTAAAGAGTAATACTACATTAACAAAGAATATAATAATCATTCGAGTGCTAATATTAATATAAAACTAATGATTTTATAAACTAACCTCTCTGATTATTAATTACACAATTTGTTTAAGCTTAAATTTCGATGAAAATGTTCAAAGAGGTCATATTTATAATGTAATTTATAGCAAAATAAATTTAGAAAAATTAGAAAATTGTTTAGAACAAGAAAATTGGGATGAGGTTATAAATTGCAAAAATATACAAAATAGTTATGATACTTTCACTAAGAAAATAAAATCCCTCGTAGATAAGTCTACCACAAATGTAATTGTAGAAAATAATAAAATAAAACCACGGATAACAATAAATTCTGTACTAAAGAGAGATAATATGAAAAACAATTATTAATAAACTTTTCACAGGAATTAAAATCAAGAAACCCGGTTGGTTTTTGCAGCTAATTTTCTCTCTCAGTCATGCGAAAGCGAAAGGTTTTAATGTATGAAATCGTGTAGAGCTGATTTTTACTTTTATCATTTTAACAGACTAAGTTTTTTTTCTATTTTTCCTATTAATATACACTAATGATTTGTAAGGAATAAAATATTACCGATCAGAAATTTCTAAACTCGTGTAGAGTTTATTTTAAACCTGATTTATTATGAAATACATTTTGTTAATGCATAATGATAACCAAAAGCAAAATATTGCAGGTTATAAATTGTTGAAATCATGTACAGTTACTGTTTCAACATTGTTTTCATAACAATACAACCAAAAATCTGAAGCTGGATTTCACAGTTGGAATCTAACACGGAATTTGTTGAAGAAACACATTATTTTCCAAACGTAGGTAAATAATTGATTACTTGAATTTCTATTTTGTCTTTACTTCTAGTGGTACTACCGTAGCAGGGGTACCTTTTCGCTAGCTGGGATACCCATGGAATTATGTAAGAAAAGCAGCAGCACAAAACACACTCCATATGTAATTTAAAAAATTAGCGCTACTCATTTTTTCACTGTACCTGTTGACTGGATTAATGCATTATTTTATTTGTAATAAATTGTATTTATATACTTTAATTGACCTACATGTATGAGTATTGGTCATATATGTATATTTATATTTCTTGTAACACGTGCATTGATAAAGGTTCATTGTAGACCTGATGTACGGGCTGAAAATATCAGATTTCAGGCCGACGACGATCTAACTCGGAGCAGGTTCAAAATTCCTAGCAACGAACAGATACGTTTTTTTTCATAGGCAGAAAAAGCTCAACTTTTTATGCCTGTAAAGCGGGCGCAAATGTAGCGGCTCTGCTGAAATAATCCAGTTGGCATATGCAAGTGATACACTGTCGAGTCGAAATACTGCCGACAAAACAATGCTGCAGTTCTGAAAAAAAAAGAACGCCAAATAAGAGTAATTTAAAATTGATTTCGGAACTGAAACACTGTATTTCGCTAGCGTTGCGTGTCGGTAGTGAAGTGCTGTCGCCTCAATATTCACATATATCATCATATATCCACACGAATCTTCGGTGTCTATAGTCGATACTTACGCACTCTCAGTTCGAAAGTGCTGCACTAGTTTATTTTTCTCGTGCAGTAATACCTGGTACTTTCGATATTTTATTTCCTCTCCTGGGGAAAGGACGGAAGATATCGAAAGTACCAGACATTATTATGCTAGACTATAAATGTATTACACTATATATGTACTCCCGTATGTAAAGGAAATTCGTTGGAATTGCTTGTACGTAGAAAAAATGACTAGCGCTAATTTTTTCTATTACATGTGGAATATATTTTGTGCTGCTACTTTTCTTGCATAATTCAATGCGTATCCCAGCTAGCGAAAAACATACCCCTACTACGGTAGTACTACTAGAAGTAAAGACAAAATAGAAATTCAAGTAAAGTATTCCATTATTTACCTACGCTTGCAAAACAAAGTTTTTCTCCAACAAGTCCCATGTTCAACTGTGAAATCCAGTTTCAGATTTTTTGTTGTACTGTTATGAAAACAATGTTGTAACTGTACACGATTTCGACAGTTTATTACCTGCTATATTTTGGTTTTTTACTATCATTATGTACTAATAAAATGTATTTCACAATAAATCAGATTTAAAATAAGCTCTACACGATTTTAGAAATTTCTGATCAATAATATTTTATTCCTTACCATCTATCAGTGCATATTAATAGGAAAAATAAACCAAAAGTAAATGTTAAAATGAATTAGGGTAAAAATTAGCTCTACATGATTTCATAAATTTCTAATCTGTATTTTTTTGTGGTAACAGTAAAGCGATTTTTGTCATATTTTATTCTCTACCATCAATGTACATTAATAGGAGAAATTTTAGTCTGTTAAAATAAAATAAATAAGGATAAAAGTGAGCTTTCACGATGTCATGAATTTTAATCTGTTTTAGAAAGTAAAGGTGGTCAGAAGGTGCAGGGGACTACGATAACGGTCAAGCGCTTTTCGTTATTGTCTTCCAGTTTGGTATAAGTAAAGGTTATAGTGCTCATCATGAAGTATATAGTCAAAAAGATAACCATGATGGATGGTGCGGGGAAGCCACATAGAAAATTAGCTTGTAGCATTATATATTGGAAGTGTTGTGGGGGGTGATCATAATATACGTAACATAGAAATATTATATAATTTAATAAAGAAAACAAAGAATGACTCTTATACTAATGAAATAAGATGCAAATGGAAATTACAAAGAAATCTAGGAAACAATAAACAGTAAAAATAAACTTCAACTAATAATAATATAAATGATGTAAATGGAAAACAAATATATAATAATATCTCTAAAACTAATTATATAAACGAATACCTATTCCGTAAGTATCGGTGATAAAATGGCAACAAAAATATAAAATAATAACGAGAGCTCGGAAACTATTTTTGACGATAAAAAAAATATATTCAAATTAATTTCTTCATCCTACCAAAAGAAATGGGATTATATCGATTATTTCTTTCATGTGTCAAATCGAATTTATTAACAAATCACAATATTCGAAATTCCTTAGAAACGAGGAAAATTAGTGACTATTTTAAACTCTACATAGTAACAGTAAATATCAGTGGCTATTACCCGTTGCCATAGCATTGGCTGAAAATAATCGCTGATATTTACTTTATTAACTTATAACAAGTAGGCATACTGCTGTCGTACAAATATTTTCAAACGTCCTATTTGTTAATTTGATTTAATAAATACATATTATATAGCTGTTTCTTATGTTCATTAAAAAGTTAGAAATTTATATATCTACAATTATTAACTCATTCAAGAAATAATCTAATAAAATATAACTCAACCTTTATAAATTATCGGCTATTATATTGTCACAATTTTTCTAGAGTGCTCTCCAATTTGCCTTGATCACATCCTCGAGTTAAAGCTCTCGGGCTTTAGACAGATTATTAACGCCAAATATGGTCTTGTCAAATTGACAATCATCGCACTGTCGAAAAATTGATGACAATATAATAGCCGACTATTTATCAAGGTCTTGTTATATTACCTTTGATTATCTCAAATCTAAAAAATAAATCTGCAACAGGCCCAGATGGCATATCAAGTAAAGTGATACCTTATATTCACCAGTATATAATAAAGTGATTAATTCATCTAATTAATTTCGCGTTTGTAACAGGTATTTTACTCTACCAATGGAAAGAGTTGATAGCTACACCAATCTACAAGACAGGTGCTAAATGTAACTAAGAGACCTATATCAGCTATAAACAATTTCACAAAAATAGATTAACTAGTTTTTTTATAGGTACCATGTGATTACGAATAGACAATTTGATTTTAGAGAAAACAAGAGCACTGAACATGCATTTCTAGATTTAATCTATGAAACAGTTTCTAATTTAGATGCAAATAGTAAATGTCTGGTAGTTTTTCTAGATCTAACTAAAATCTTTGGTACTGTAAAGTGTATACGACGGGAATTGAAACCGTATAAAAACTAAAAGCCGGCAAAAACAGTCGGTATCTCTTTATTGTACATATGTATGATTATCATAATAAAATGTTAAAATTGTATTCATTTTTGTTATTTTTTGTTTATTAGGGTCATTTCGCCAATAACATATTTTTGAGATAATATATCAGTTTTAGATATAAAGTCTAAATATTTAAATTTATTGGTTTTAGTTTTAAAGTTAACCCATATTATATTGAAATATGTTATTGCTCAGCAAGGACCAACTAGAAGGTATGAACATATCTTGTCAGGAGGGGATGGGACAGGTTAGATTAACGAGGGGCAACGATTTTAGTCAAAAATAAAATTAAAATTTAAGTTTCTTCTAAAATGAAAACGTAAGTTTCTTGAGCAAAGCAAAGAATTATTATATGAAAACAAAAATAAATATTTGTATATATAAAACATAAATAAAAACAAAATTAAAATGTTTCTCTAGAATGAAGTAACTTAAATTAAAATTTCTTGTCAACTAAATAAAATATATTCCACGAAATGTAACAATAAAAAAGTGAATGAAAAAATGAAGAAAAGTTAAATGTTAATTTACGCGTCCGAATCTTCACTTTCTGAGGAGGAATCATTATCCACTTGAATTAAAATCGGTACACTAGGGGGTAGCGTTGGATATGGATTTTCTCCTCCAATTACATGCCTAACGCAATTTTTCCATAAATCAGTATTATTGTCAATGTCATTTATTACTTCTCTTATATGATCAACTACTATCGCGCTTAACGTTGGAGAGTTATTACATTTTCGTAAACGTACTTTTAGTGTTCCCCAAACCATCTCGATAGGATTAAATATGCAATAGTATGGAGGTAACCGCAAAAGTGTATGACCGTGTATATTGGATAAGTTATCAATAACATATTCCTTTTTGAAATTCTGTTATTTTATTCTTTTCAGTAGTTCACGCTTTATTGGAACTTTTATAGGAAAATCCATTTTTTTTCTCATGAATTTTAAAATGTCTTCCTGTTTTGTGCTGTTATTTGGTATTTTATTTAATATACGCGAGTGATAAGAAGCATAATCTAATACAATTACAAAATTTGGCGGAATATTTGGTAGAAGCTGTTGAGAAAACCATTTCTCGAATAGATCGGCTGTCATATTTTCGTGATAGTCTGCAGAACACTACGATATTTTTTTGGCCGACAAGAGCAACGCATTGGATACAAATCTATTTTCACTTCCCGCATGAAGTATGATAACGCGTTTTCCTCTAGAACACGGAGTATTTAAAACACAATTGTGCGAACTATCTACCCAACCATACTGAACAACATCTTGCGTGTCAAACCACATCTCATCTAGATACACTATATGCCTGTTTAGTTTACGATACTCTCTAATTTTTTCCAAATAATCTACCCATAATTACCATACGACTGTCAAGTTTTTATGTTTAAAACCGCATTCTAATAAGACATCTTGTAGTGTATCTAAAGACCTATAATTATAATCAGGATAATCGCTCAATTTTTCTTGAATCATTTTTAACGTAGGAACTATATTTTCTTCATACATATTATAAATTATACGCCGTATTACATCTCTAGTGGCATCATCAATATTTTTTAATTTCGTATTTTTCCGTTTCCTCTTTGCGCTATGATCTATAACATCGCCTTCTTGAATTACGCGATAAATTGTTGATTTTGATATTTTAGTTAATTCGTTAATACGTCGTATTATTTCTTTCTCACATTGTTCAGGATTTTCGCTTTTCAAACATTCATGTATATTTAAAATAATACGTTGACTTTGTACGTGTAAATCTTGGTTTCTAAACTCTAAATTTATTTCGGCTTTTTCGACAATAACCGGTTCAACTATTTCGGGATTTTCGGGCGTTATTATATTATCCTCTGTTTCAAATGGTCTCCAGAAAGCCATGGTAAATTGGTAAATAATTAAAATATTTTACCTTTTATACAGTAGTAAATATTTATAAATATGAACAGTAACTAACTAAACTCCTACGCTTGATATTATAATAGGTATTTTTGCACTGTACTGGCACATAGACAGCACGTTGTTAGACTTCCACGTTGACTGATAAGAAACGATTTACTAATTTTTTTGTGCTAGTAGGCCTGTCCGTTTTATTACCTTTAAACCAGTGCAGTCGTAGATGGTTCATTCAGGCTGATTACATTGCGAGTCTCAGTCTCGGACTCGCCTGCACAGTTTCAACTATCTCACAAATCGAAGCCAGAGCGTAAAAATTGATAATTTTCTAAGTGAAGCACAGACTATTACCATGGGCGTACCAAGATTCGTAACAAATAAACAACTTATTACACCATTACAGAAAGAAAAAACGCGTGCACAACGATTTATTTTCTATTATAGTCCAAAATTATATAACAATTTACCACTTAATATTAAAAATATACTACGTTAGATAAAATAAAATAAAATCAAAATAAGATCGATATTCTTTTAAACTAATACACCTGTTCTGTGTTGAAACTCTGCAAAAAAGCCACAGTATGCCTAGGCGTCTATTTTATCACAAATTAGTGTCAGAATATTCTTTTTTTCTTAACTATTTAGTTATTATAATAGACGCATGTAATTGTCTAATTAATCTTGCAATTTATGAATATTATGTTTTATATCTTATGTAGCTACTATAAATACAATAAAATTAATATATCGTTTGGATTTTATTTCTCAGAGGATAATTTTATGATCTATCGATGGGGAAAAATGTCAGGAATAAGCTATTAAAATGTTTAAGACTTGGGTGCTGTAGTAATTTTGTAAATAATTAAAAACTATCAACAAATTGGCCTCACTCAAATTTAACACGGTACGATGGCCATAAAATGTTTTCTAACAATTAAAACATATATATCACGCTGTAGAGCAAGAAATTCTCTACAATTTTGATACGGGAAATACCCCTCTATGATGCTTAATTTATGTTATCAATTTTTAAAGATTTTTTTGCCAAATGCAGCATGCGCCGTTCCGCCAGTCGCCGTGGCGACAAAGGTCAGCTGACCAAACGAAAACAAGTAAGCATCGTAGAGGGAGGGGTATTTCCCGTATCAAAATTGTAGAAAATTCTTTCTCTACAACGTAATATTTCTTTTTTAATTATTAGAATTATTTTATGGCCGTCGTACCGCGTTAAAGTAGAGCAAGACCAATTTGTTGATAGTTTTTATATAAATAGTTATAAAATTGCTACAACACCAAGTCTTAAACATTTAATATGTTGTTCCCGACATTATGCCCCATTGACTGATCATAAAATTATCTCCTAAGAAATAAAATTCAAGAGATGTGAAAAATTGATCTAGATTTATTGTACTACTATGTATATGTTGATAAGAAAATTATCTATCTATCCAAAAACCTTGACGTAGCAATAGTTATAAATAGTTTTACTATATTCGGAAAAACAATTAATACAAAAGAAACTTCTAAAATTACATTAAACGTGTCCGCTTCAATACTTTTTCTTATTATTTCAGAAGAGAAATTCATAGTCGATACCTTACAATAGTTTTAGTTTCAACAGTAAATCGTAAACAATTAATATCAAGTTTCCAACTTTTTAAACGGGTTTCCTGGTTTTATTATTAAAAAGTACGTTGAAATATATTTCCATAATAAAATGCTTACATCTGCAAAAGACACGAAAAATTTCTTAGAATTTCATTTATTAAATTTTCAAGATTTAAAGTGTGAATATTAAATCCTATTTTTAATTTGAATTATATTTTCTTTTTGCCTGTACTACTGAATATTCTTTCTTGAAAACTATTGGTAACAAAATTAAATTTAAAATACCAACTCGATGCAAAGTTAATCCGACCTAAAGTACTTCGAGACGCTATTATTGCTCTGGAATAATATTGTTAAAGGTGGCAAGGAAACCATTTTGAGGCATATACATCGATTTTGAAATGAATACTAAACAAATTATATTTCAGAGAAAGTGTATTAGCAAAAAATATATTTACAGAGAAACCTTCACTCGCCTTTAGTGATGAATTTTCAGAACTTTTCACATTCTTTATTCAGAGAATCAAACACTTAGAAGATTGAAGGGCCATGAATTTTATTGACGGTGGAAAGGTAACGATGTACAGGGCGACTTGTTATCAGGGGAACAGGATTTTTTCGTGAACGACTTAAGCAATAGGTATTTAATCCTAATAGTCTTTAAAATGCGCCCTTCCAAAATTTCTTTTTTTTTGTCATTTTGTTTAATGTTTCACTATTTGATGAAATTGTTTTGGCCCTATCAAATAAACTTTTCAATTCAAAATATTTGTTATTTATTGATATGAAATAAATTTACTATATTTTGGTATGGATTAAAATATTTACAAACGGTTCCTACTTTTTGTTTCTAATATAAATTTTATAGAAAACAATGTTTCAAAGATGGCCTAAAAAAAATAAAATAATATAACTAAAATATTAAATGAAAAGTGCCCAATGCAGTCCAAAATAAGTGCGCACGCCCAAGAAACGGTTTATCTCAAATATTAGACAAGCAATTCTTGAAAGAAATTCAGCCTACAATAAATTTAAATTGACAAAAATATGTAAATGTAATGTATTGGCAAGAACAAAAATATTATACCAGAAAATTTTCGCGAATATTTTGTAAATAAGGGTAGAATTCTCATGTTATCTGAAAACTTGTTATATACCTTCGCAATATTGTATGAATAAAACGACCGAAAGAAAGCTATGTTATGCCGAGGAATTGTGATATGACCTTTGCAACGAACATTTATGTTGTGGACATTAATACGAAACTTGATTTTGTTGTATAGATAAGATGGTTGTTGGCAGGGTAGTACTTTTATGAAATAGAATCTTTCGTATCGTGTCGTTTATGTATCTATTGAAAGTCGGTACCCGGTCCAGTCTAGCCCCTAAGTATTTTTTATTTTAATTTGGTTACCCGAATTTTCTGTTTGTCGTAATAAACCATGGCACAGGCTAAGTAAGCTTTGAGAAGCATGTTCACTTCTTGGGCATTATGCGAGTGTGTATACATGGCCGTGTTATGGCATACTTAGCCAGCTTTATATTCGGGAATTCCGGGAAGTCAGAGACATATAGATTGTATAACTTTGGTGATAGATACGATCCCTACAAAACTCCCGCACAAATGTCCTGACGTATTGAAAGTTTGTTATTCACTCGGACTTGCAGAGATCTACCCGATAGAAATGAGTGAATGAGTTTTGTGATGTCGGGACGTTGTAGTTGAGCATTTTGTACAGTAAGCCCGGGATCCAGATAGTATCAAAAACCATCTCAATATCGAGGAGCACCTTAGTGGTGCTTTTCCCATGGTTGTATTGTACCTTGACGCCGTTAACTATACAGACGACTTGCTACACCATCATCTTCTTCTTCTTCATAGCGGCGCAAAAAAGAATCGCAGCACTCAAGTCTTGTGGCAGATTGTGCATCCGCTAGCTGGTCAATGAATGTCCCCATTCAGGCTGGGTTCTAAACCAAAGGCCAGAATCATTTCCAGCGAGACATTCCTAATGCTCAGAGTTCAGTTCGAGCAACGAGGAGCAGCAGTAGGCAGCTTTCAGTGAGAACCTGAAGATGGCAGATGAGATTCTGCCGAAACATCGTTCAGAAAACCATGACTCCTGGAGAAGTCGACCATCGACGCGGGAGAGCGCCCGGAAGTACAATAACACTTCATTTAACAACCACGAAAACCTAAAAAACAACATATATATATATATATATATATATATATATATGTTCCGAGAAGCTTCCGCGGTCGTTGGTATGACAAAATACTAGGTTCTCGGGTTGAACCGGGTTCTGAGATTGTTAATGTCTCGACGTTTCGGCTCCCGTTTTGGAGCCATTTTCAAGAGAAATGTATATATATATCTGTTTGTTAGAATATCTCCTACGGATATTATCCTGTACGCAGACCACCAAAATAGCGAATATCTCAGTCTGGAAAATCGTTGCGAATTTACCCAGGGCATAGGAAAATTTTGCCCCGGGTTTCTCGTCGTATATTCCCGCTCCAGAACCACCTTCAGATCTAGATCCGTCTGTATACCAGACGATATCGGCAGATCCGAGTATGTTCCCGAGTGGGTTCCAATCCTCCCTTTTCGGGATGATGACCTTAAAGGGTACTGAGAAGGAAAACATGGGCATATACTATCACTCCTGGTGTCCAGAAGTGAGTGAGTCCTCACCGCGTTGGTTAGGGCCTTCGTATGCCCTAACAATTCTCTCTCTTCTTTCCACTGACCACCATACTTCAGCCTGTAGGCTGCTTTCCGAGCCACGGCCTCGATCAACATGTGAAGGAGCACAAGATCCAGAAAGGCCCCCAGTGCTGCAGTAGGAGTAGTGCGTATAACCCCCGTGACTCAAGCGAGTCTTTGGAGTTGATTTAGCTTCCGCTAAATGTGTAGCTTAACAACTGCAGGTCACCAGATAACGGACGGGTACGTTATGATGTGTCTCACTAAAATAGTGTAGTACTACATTGCTACCTTGGGTCAATCCCTAAGTTTTACCAAAGGTCCTTCTACATACCCAGAGGGTAGTAGTGGCCCTTTGTATTTGTTTCTCTACATGATCTTTTCGGGACAGCTTAGAGTCCAGGATAACACCTAGATACTTCACCGTTCTGGAGACCCTTAGAGTAGTGTCCTAGAGAACGGGCTCAACGAAACTGTCCAGCAGACGTTTCTTGGTAAAAATGACCAATTCTTCCTTAAAGAGATTGACTCTAAGGCCCTGGTCATTGTACCATTGCTGTACGATTCGCAGGGCCCTTTGCATAAACCTGCTAATCGTATTAGGAAATTTTTCTGATATGACAATGGCTACATCAATGGCATGCTACACCATGCTCCGACCTCTTCTGAATCCGAATTGGCACTCATCGTTATGTTAAGCTCATCCTGAGTATCACTGAGTTTGTTCAGGGTGAGCTTTACATTCTTATTCGACTTTAAAATATGTACAGCTACGGCTAGGTTGGTGTTGTAGTCGTAGAATTGCGTTAACGATGTTCGACAACTGCACGATGTCTTTCCTCGGAAAATATTCGAAAGTTTGTGTTCTATATTGTCTTTCCCTGATGCTTTATCGAATTATATGTATTAAGGTAGCACCTACGCCCGCCCACTACCAAATTGTTAAAAATGTATTGTTTACTTAAAATATTAGGAGTTCTCACACAATCTGACCATGTAGATTTTGATCCTTGAAGAATTGTGAACGCGTTGCAAGAGCTTTTATTCAGAATCGAGCTGTTTCAAAACATTTTTTTCTTTTCAATTTTTGTCACCCTTAAATGGTTGAACTATAAGTAGATATTCCTGTTGGTCAATTCTTCCCAGTATTGTTCTAGTCTATTAATTTTACCACGCTGTGAGTTGATTTTCAAGTTATATTGTAAATAGTAACAATTCCAGTTATTTTATTTACTTCACTAAATGTCATATCTGAATTGGATCTCAAAAACGACACAGAGAAATGCGGCGTGTGTTAGAAATCACTATATGCACTAGGATAACAAAGCAAATAAATTATTAAATTAAATTAAACCTTTTCCACTACGCAGACAAAAGTAAATTTAAATTAATTTAAATCTAGGTATAATTACTTTTAACATACAAACATAAATACATGAAATTTACAATTAAAATCGTATATTAAAGGCAGGGTAATTTGAATTATTCAGACATTTTAAGTGTTTCGGGCCAAGTAAATAAAACGAAAACGGTTTAATTACAGCTATTATTACTTGCTTTTATGGTTTCTCGGTTAAATTACTGCAAAATTATTTCATAATTGTCGTCTTAGTACATATTACTTTGTACATCAATCGATATTTTCTGAGCTATAAATGTAAATAAATTAAATAATTTTATATCTTTATTTCACTTGTATGGTACTTAATTGAAGAAAACCTGTAGATGAATCATATTCTCGTTTCTTGTTGACATGCTTGATTTAAAAATAACTTATTTTGTACTTGTACATTTAGACGTTCGTAACTAAGTCTAATTTTAAGCAAGATGGTACTTGTTAATATATAAAACTAATAATCATGTTTCTACATTTTCAAACAAGTGCAGTTTTAACAATTTTATACTTAAAATTTTTTATTCACGTCCCAAGAAATGTGTTAAAAAAATGGTATATATATATTGCTAAAAAAACTAGAATTACTAAACTAAGAAGACATGAAACTCCAAAAAAAAAGATTAGCTTATTAAAGGCCGTTTTAATTATATAAAAACAAAAAATTAATTGTTCAAAAAGATGCCCGATAACCCATTCGACATAAATTTACTAAACCAGTGAAAAGTAGAAATACAAGCCAAGTAAGAAGAAAATCAAAACTAGGCATTACAGAAATTTAATTAATAACAATAATTAGTACTTATGGTCAACAGTTAACAATAGTCTAAGAGACCGCGACTAATTTCATGACCGAAAGAACATATGGTTGAAACTTGCATCATATGTAGATGTGGGCTCAGCAATCCGAATGGTTCTGGTCTGCCAGAGCAAAGCTGCTGCGTTAGGGTACCCGCGCCTGGCAAAATTGATGGTTGGGATATGATTTTGGCTGAACGAATATACGGCTGAAATTTATATGGTAGACAGAGTATTGATCACTAATGTGAATTCCGTCGGTCTGCCGTGGCGCAGCTGCTGCGTTTTCAAAACTGACAGCTTCAAAGTTGTTAAGTGAGACAAAAAATTAGACTGAATGAACATACGCGGGAAATTTTATGGTGGATATGATAAGTGAAAAAGCGGTGGCGCCACCGCTGTTCCTTACAAAACTGATTACATCAAAATTCAGCCATTGGAGACATACTCACTTACTTCTTATGTTAAAATGCACACAGTTTACTGATTGTTTTTACAAAATCTGGTTTTTATGAGAATATTTAACCTGTTGATGTAGGAACGAAGTTAACTAAACTAAAAATGTAATAACTGAACATTATGTTATTGCTTAAGTAAACAATAATCTATATTATAAATATAGAAATATACATATATTATACTATCATACTTTTTCTTAATACTGATTTATAAAAGATATATTAGGGATTATTTAAAACGATGAAATAAATACAATAACGTTGGGAATCAACATATTAAACATTAAAACATGTTATATGTAGTTAGGCTAAATGTTAAATACTCATTTCACTGAAAATATAAAAACCACTATTAAATATATCAGGGTGTCAAAATTACTGAAAAATAATTAAGCATATCGTTTTAACACAAAAATCATTTTGATATCATTTAAAAACATTTTGATATTATTTCTATACTCTGAAAAACGCTGTTTATTCAAATCGACCGAAACATATTTCTAAACAAATATTTGGCCATACCTCGCTTAAAAATAAAATGTTCAAATTTTTTAAAAACTGCATTGTAAATCAAATGGAATGCTACATGTTTTATAGCGGATTTTTTTAAAATCGGAAATCAGAAAAATAAAAGTCATTTGCTGAAAAAAATAGTTTAGTTTGTAGTACGTAACTTTTTCTTTTAATTTTTTTGAGGAAGTACTAACATGTGCTTTTCATTTATTGTGAAATTCTGAATTTAGTTTAAAAAGAAAGTCATTCAAATTGGTTTGGGCGATACAGAAGAATTTAAAAATATGTTGATCTCCCATTCCGAAACAGTCGTCGTACTGAAACCCTCAACATATACACAGCCTTTTAGTGATTACCAAGACCTAATTGATAATCCTTCCAAATATTGTTTTATCCTCCTAAATTATATGAAATTATGAAATGCTGGAGGCTATTAAAAAAATATAAGTTGAACGTTTTATCGATATGAGTAGGAAAATAATTTAAAAAAATATTTTTAACTGATTCTCCCTTCAGTTTGAAATATTCATGTTGTAATTTTTGGAGTATATTAGGGTGTTAGTTATGCAATTCAGCTTGGTGTGGTGCATTCTCTAGCTCAGTTCACCAAATAGTAATTTTTATTTTCTTACTATTTTTACTAAAAATTACAAAAGCTTTTCCAAATTAAAGATAATTAAAAATTACTTAAGGTCGATTGGTTGTAATTGGTACAGAACACGAGTTATGTGAAAAAATAAAAGAATTTGCCGACCAAAGAAGAATTCGCTGGTACCCAAACGCAGCAGCTTTGCTGTGGCAGACCAGAACCATTCGGATTGCCGAGCCCCCCTCTATATATAATGCAAGTTTCAGCTGTATGTTCTTTCGGTCATGAAATTAGTCGCTGCCTCTAAATACTACAAGATATGTATGAAAAATAAAAACGAAATAAATATTTAACAAATAGAAAAAACACTGAAATAATTATTTACAAAAAAAATGCTGATAAGTTCAACTATCACTATAGTAAAATTGGAGCAACATTAGCAAAACAGTATACTCAAACATACAATTTTACACCACATACTATAGAGACGAGCCTGGAAAGTTCAATTTTTATCCCAACAAATGAAGATAATATAAAAAAATATATACTCGAATTTAAACCCCACAATGATAATTTATTAATTAATTTGCCATCACAACAATGGAATGGATAGAACCGGTCATAAAATCTTAAGTAATAAACATTATGTACAATAAATACAATCACCAAGTCAATAAAATTACACAAACGAATCACAATTTACATTATAAAAACCGCAAGAAACAACATACTATGAAAAGATAGTGCACTGTTACACAATATTATAGTTGGAAACAGCATTTTGTAAATGTACAGAGGCTGCTACATAATTAATGAATCACACAAATACTCACGCTGTGGTAGCACTTTTCGAGTAATAATTTTTTTACACTAGATTTGAAAGCTTGTAGGTTTTCTCTCGAATTGATTGAGGAAGCCAATTAAATAATTTAGGACCGCTAGAATGAGGTGACTTTTCAACAGGAGTTGTTTTGTGCTGATGGAGCTTTATTAAAGAACCACTGCTAGTGGAATATTTGTGGGAGTCATAATATTTTATAAATTTCTCATGATTTTATTTTACATATGTTACAGATTTTAAAATAAATATACACGGTACAGTTAAAATTAAATGTCTTATGAAGTAAGGCTTGCAAGAGTCTTAAAACTTTAGATTAAGTATTAATCTAATGATTCTTTTACGACTTACAAATATTCGATGTGCATTGACGGAGTAACTCTATAACTGAATATTATAGTTACTTTGGCTATAGGCTGAAGCATAGTCAATAGTGATGAGGGCTGTGGCTTCAAGACGTCTTTTTAAATTGAATAAAGCACCTGTACATGACAGTGTAAAGTCTAAAACGTTTAAAGAAAGGGTTGGGGAAATATCAGCACCACTTAAATAATAATAATAATATTTATTGTCCAGTAGACCATAGAACGAAGAAAAAAGTTTTTTTACAATGAAATGGCATAGGACAAGTCAAATAGTTCAGATTCAAAACAAACAAAACAAAAACATGATAGTAAATTCCTAACATAATATGTTGTTCACAAACAGTAGGAGAAACACAGACGTATCAAACATGCATAAAATATAAATAACAGATCGACTTAAATATTAATGATTAAAATACTCAGATAAGTTATAAAAGCTTTTCTCTAATAAAAAATTTTTTAGTTACTTGTTAAATTATCTTATATTTTGTATATTTTTAGTTATTGATGGTAAATGGTTGTAGCTTTTAATACCTATATAATTTTTTAAAATTTGTTCGTATAGAGTGCTATTGTATAAGAGTACTACTAATATATTGTTTCTAGTATTATAATTAGGAAAATCACTATTTCTAGTAAATTTGCCTACGTTAGGCTTTACATATATTCCTAATTCTGATATATAAATACAGACAAGTGGTAAAAGTTACAATTTTTTGAAATATATTATTAACAAATCCATAGACCTAGGAGCATTTTCAAATATTTTTAAAATTGTAATAATTAAACCAGTATCTAAGAACGATTCAAGTTTCTAGGAGTAATCCTGGATCAAGAACTTACCTGGAACTCACATCTGGAAAGGACTCTTGTTAAAGCAACAGTGGCAATATGAACTAGCACAGAGAAAGTTGCAGAAACTGCAATGCCTTGCCTGTTTAGGGACTACAGGAGAAATGCACACTCGTGTTCCACAGCAGTTATGGAGCCTATGGTTGACCTACTTCCCTTGCACATAAATTTAAATCAGGCGATCTGGTTGGTCACTTAAGGATTCTAGAGTTAATCCATTTGAAGTCCATGACCAAATCCACTGACTCAATGCCAATCAAACAAAACTTTGACCGCCCGTTTGACGTGCTAATTGAAAGTCGCCAGAAGAGCAAGATGTAGGTACTACGATTGGAACAATGGTCACACATCTGGTATACAGATAAGTCTAAGATGGCTAAAGGGGTAGGACTAGGCGTAGCAGGGCCCAAATGTAGGCTGTAAAAAGCCCTCGGTAACACCCCAACCACCTTCCAGGCAGAAATTTACGCTATAGATCTGTGTGCCCAAGAATGCCTAAATAAAGGCAAAGATCAATATACTATCAGATAGACAGGCAGCACTAAAGGCTCTAAGGTCCTATACCTTTAAGTCTAAAATTGCCTGGGAATGTAGACAATCCCTGACGCAACCGGCCAACAACAACAAGATTACCTTGACAGCCTTGAAACAAAAGGAGCCTGGGCCCGAATCATTTTGTGGCCTAACCAAAGGACACATTGCGGAGAAGATCCAAGAATGGTAGAGGACCAGAAAAAGTCCTATTGGAGGAATACTCTAGGCCAAAGACAAGCGAAAAAGTTCATAACTTATTCGGCAAAGCATTCCACAAGGCTTCTCGAACTTGAAAAGTCCGAATTATGGTTAATTACAAGTCTTCTAACTGGCCACTACCTCTTGAGATATCATCCCAAGAGTATTGGCAAAGCGGTAGACAACAAATCAGATTACTATACTGTAACTGAAACTGCGGAACATATATTTTGTGAATACAAGGTATTAGTCCACACTAGGCTAAAGTTCCTAGAAAAAGTGGAATTAATGCCTGAAGATATAGAGAAATTAGCCCCCAGGAAAATCTCAAGCTTTGTAAGGATCTTGGAATCCTCGGTAACAACTAGATGTAGGGTAAATCGCAAAAGATCTTTTAGGTAGAAGTGAAGTAAGGCTGTTCGAAGCCAAACGACCCCGTGAAACAATCTACAAGAAATGTTCAAATTTGGCGATGTTGAACTACAGGCCAGTCTCGTTGATATAGAATATTCAGAAGGTGTTTGAAAAAATGTTAAAAGTGAGAATAGTAAATTTTCTAAATAAGTATAGTCTAATATCGTATAATCAGTTTGAATTTATGGGAAAACATTTACACAGGACGCTATAGCTTACCTAACATTCCTGATATATGACTCATTGGACAAAGGCAAACCCACATTATTTGTCGATCTTGCTAAAGCATTCGATACTATTTGCAATAGATTATTATCATACAGACTAAAAAATATGAAGGTAAAGCTCTAATCTCCAAGTTGGTGGAGAAGGTCGTCCTGACCAGGCTACAATGAGTCTCAATAGTTAGGATAGTTAACGAAGTGTAATACAACCTCTGGAAGAGCACCGCCAGCGTGATCCTTGATATTGAAAAGGCGTTCGACACCGTTTGGATCCCGGGGTTACTCTACAAATTGCACAAATACAACTTCCTGATTCACCTCATAAAACTCATTCACTCGTTTGTAACGCGCAGATCCCTGCAAGTTCGAGTGAATAATAAACTTTCAACATGGCGGAACATTCGTGCGGGAGTCCCGCAAGGATCGTGCCTGTCACCGAAGTTGTACAACCTGTACGTCTCCGATTTCCCAGAGTTCTTCCTGAACACAAAGCTGGCCAAGTACGCCGATGACACAGCCATGTATGCGCATTCTCATATCTCATAACGCACAAGCAGCGAATATGCTGCTGAAGGCACATATGGCTCGTGACATGGAATATTACGGTCGGTGGAAGATTCGGGTGGACGCTGAGAAGTTAGAGGCGATAGTCTTCACGCGTCGTTTTACTGAAAATAGAATCTTAACTCCAATTTCGATCCGGGGAAGTCAAATTCCAACCAAAAGATGTGTAAAGTACTTGGGGGGTCAGATTCGACGAAAGACTGACGTTTAATACGCCCATCAATTAGACAATACTACTCTCTGTCCAGGTGTCTGTATCCGCTCATGATCAGGGGTAGTAGATTTAATCGACAAAATAAAAAGGTGTTGTACACAATGGTCATCGGGATGTTCATCACGTACGCGGCGCCTGTGGTGCAGCATACCGGCCACGAGAGCGAACAAACTAAGAATGCTTGAGCATAAATTTATGCGCCTCTTTTCGAATTTTAGACGGTACACCTCCCTTAGAGATCTCTATGCACGTTGTGACGACATAACATCGATAGCGGGCTAAGTGTAGCATATTTCTCAAATCTTCTACTCGTTCAATCTGGACGATAGTCCGCTAACAAGACACATAACGCAAACTAGACAGCATAATGCCCCATTTCGGATAAAACACATCCTATGATACCAGACGTTACCGATCTTCCGGCAACCTCTGTAACCATACTTCACCAACTATAACTTCCACTTATCCTATCCACTTTTACTGATATTTCATACCTTTGTCTATCTTTAAATCTTTCCTGTCCCCCTCTTCTTTTCTATTTATAACCTTTTTGTCGCTTTTATTTGTATTATTTTCATTTTGTACATTTTTGTCTCTAAATTCATTTCTCACCATTAAAATCTTTTGCCAAATCAAAACCTTCTTGAAATCAACATGTTTAAAATCAAAGTTTAGGCCAACCCTGCACAGCTCAGCATTGATGCATTTCGCGGAAGGAACCTCGTTCAAGTTAAGATGCCTGCGTCAGATATAAAATTAAAAAGTGTTTTATGCGAGAGTTTTAGTGTAGTTTTTAGTTTTGTTGAATCTTTTGTTATTAGATATTAGTAATTTTAATACCTTCTTTTATCTGCGTATGTAGAAGATGTTTAGATTTTAAATTTTTATACATTTTTGTTTAGCCGAACCAGGCCTATTCCGCCCGACTCTGCAATCCGCCGCCGCGATCAACGCGATGGTTGTATGATCGGTTCCGGGATGGGTTCTGGGGATGCGCTATTGTATTTTAACCTGAATAAAGCCTTATTGATTGATTGATCTTACGAAAAGTTATTTGTCAGAGAGAGCTCAATATGTAGGTATCGACAGTATCAAAAGTGAAAGAGGGAGGTGAGCTATTGGGTACCTCAGGGTAAAGTCCTGGACCTATTATTCTTTATTTAATATAATATGCAAAACTTATTTTTTTTCCTAGACACATTCTGAGTATAGCTGGTGGCAGTATAATATTCTATAGTGAAGATAACTATCTTGAAAAATGGAAAGCTATAGCAGAAAGTGATTTCAACAAAATAAAACGATAATTTGATAAGATCAACTTTATTGTAAACGTTGATAAAACCAATTATCGAATGTTTACGTCATAATAAAATTAATTACCTAATCTGGAACCTGAAAATAAACAACATTATTAATGGGATAAGATACCTTCTATGAAGTTTTAAACATCTCAAGAACTATTTAGATGTAAAGCAATTAAGAACCCCGTATATGGCAATTGATCAATCGCAACTATCCTGTGGACTAATAACTTGGGAACATGTCGTAGATGCATATTTTACAATACTCAAAGTTGTACATAGATGGAACCAAAAAATGATCTTCATTAAGGTCTATCTATATCTATCTTTCAGAGGCTCTTCTTGAAAAAGCTGAAATCTTCAGCGTCCATTAATACACAGGTCCACAAAAAAAGAGTTGTCTGATCTATGGATGAGACCATTGGATCCCTATGTAGTTTCATCCACTGGAACCGAATATGACATCAGATTTTCCCCTATACATCAGGATTTGAGGTAGATTTATCATCTACCTAGAGTGCAGCATGTCATGACTTCGGAAAAATTTCACTATAATTTCTTCTATTATGGTCCCCAGACCCTAAAAATGCCCCCGTTCAAAAGTTTATATATATATATATATATATACAGAGTGGACCATTAATAATAGGTCATCGTTCAGGGGTAGATTCTTTGGACTAAAATATGAGGATATATAAGATATACTTTAGTAATATGTTGCTGTGGAAAAAATACTGAGTTTTTTTAAAGATTTTAAACCGCCGCCATTTTTTAAATGTTTCCTATACGTTTTAACAAAAAATGTTTTAGACAAAAGTTGTAGGGCAAGATGAGCATTATCCAACGATGTATCAGATGTATATATTTGATTTGAAATAAAATTTTGAGAATACAAATTTCGTTATACATACCATTATTAATACCATTATTATCGAAAACGATGAAAGACGACTTAACACCCTGCCTGGTATTGATGATAATGATGAAGACGTAGAATTACCTGATTCACCTGGTAATATAGATTTAGACCTTATAATTCCAGAAGAAGAGCAAGCCCAAGATAAAGATAATAGAATACTACACTTTAATCAGTCTACCAAAGATCTATCGCAATTTCGGAGGATCCGATCAATAAAGAAAAACAAGAAATTATAATAAAGGTTTAAGAAAACTCAAAATCATCAAAATCGAATAATGATAATAATGTGTCACCAAAGTTTATTTACCTGTTAATTAATAATAATAATATAATAATAATTTATTTTCCTTAAAAGACAATATACAATTGTATAGGAATAGTCAATAGGTAATTACAAATTAAAAAAAGAAAATTGATATTGTAAAATCAATTAATTATGTAGAAACAGACAAAATAACATCAGGTAATTTAGTCAGGTGTAAACAGATAAAAGTCTGATATTGTATAAAAACATTGCTCCAACAAAAACAATTTAAGTTTAGATTTAAATAAATTTATATTTTCACTAGACTTTATATAGTCGGGTAAATGGTTGAAAATTCGGGTACCAACGTGAGACGGTGAGTTTTTGGCAATTGTATATTTTGCGAATGGTATATGTAATAAATTTTTTTGTCGTGGGTTAATATTATGAATGTCTTTAATTAGCTTAAAATTGTTTTTATTAGAAAATACATAAATTGATATTTCTAAAATATATAAACAGGTAAGAGTCAATATTTTATACCCGCCGAATAAGTTTTTACATGTATGGGTTTGGGGGATATTTCCAATACAACGTAAAATAAATTTTTGTGCCCTAAAAACGTCTTTAGCCATAGTAGAGCTGCCCCACAAACAGACACCGTATCGTAACCTTGATTCGGCCTGGGAGTAATATACACTTATTAGTTGATGTTCATGCAAAACAAGTCTCAAATTTCTGAGCATATATGTAATGGAATTTAGTTTAGAAATCAAGTGTGAACAGTGAGATTTCCAGCTTAAGCATTCATCTATATGCACACCCAAAAATTTTACATCAGAAAGTTTGCTTTGAAGAACAGTATTGTTAACATTGAAATTTAAAGGTTCAGTCACTTTGTGATAGTTATGAAATCGCAGCACTTGTGTTTTATTAGTGTTAAAATATAAATCATGAGAGTTGAAATAATTGGAAGTTGAAGTTATAATTTGTTCACATTTATTATTAATCTTTTCGGTATTGTTTGCAGAGATAAGTAATGAAACATCATCTGCATACATAACAAAGTGTGGATAAGATATTTCCTCCTCTAATTGGTTTATATATAATAAAAATAATATTGGTCCCAATATGGAACCTTGTGGAACGCCCATTTGCACCGGTTTAATTTCAGATTTAACGTTTGTGATAATATTATTATTATTATGATATTTAAGTGAAACATATTGATAGCGATTTGTCAGAAAAAATTTAAAGGCTACATTAAAATCGTCCAAAATATAAATGTATGACCAATCCTCATTTTTTAAAGAGTATTCAAAATTAAGTATATTCACTTCATTGAAAGACCGTCTCATTTCAGATTTATTTGGAGAAATATTTTTTCCTGAAAAAATATCCATTTCTAAGAATATGGTTCTGTGGTCTGATATTTCATTATCAAATACGTAACAAGTGCCGCGATTCACGAAATTTATAAATATTTGGTCGATTAGTGTACAGCTAGTGTTAGTGACTCTTGTAGGCCAGCTCACTATGGGACGGCAGTTAAAACATGACATTATAGAGCATAGTGAATTAAAATTTGAATTTTTATACATGTCAAAATTAAAATCCCCGCAAATAATAAAATTTACATTCGGTTTGTACAAATAGTTAAGAACTTCAGATATTTTTAAAAAATATATATATATGTCTCCAGATGGAGATCTGTAACAATTCAAAATCAAGTTGTTACATCCGTTGTACATATAGGAAATGGCACACGCCTCAAAGTGTTGTTCTATGCAAAAGCTACTTAAATCTAAAAACTTCGTTTTGCAACTATCTCTAGCCCAAATTGCAACACCCCCACAGTGCTTATCAGGCCTACAATAAAAACTTTTCAAACTGAAGTCCGTCATATTTATATTATTAAGATAGTCTTCCTTCACACCTATTTCCACTAGGCATAAAAAATTTAAGTTTTTGTAATCACAAATTTCAGTTAAGAGTATATTAACTTTGTCAGCATTCATAGTATTAATATTTAATAACATCAGGTTGGGATCAATTATGTAGTTTGGTTGTTTGTTTTGGGGCGCGGCCGTAAAAAACGACTTATATAAGAGCCGCTGGGCCATAGACTGGGGTTCATTGCTAACTTAAAATTTCTCTCATATACACTTACTTTAAAAGAGGCATACACGTCTGGCACTTTTGAATTTATTGATTCACAACGTATTTCAGGAAAATTGCTCTTCAGTAGTTCGGTTAAATCCTCTGGTGATGTCTGCGGGTTTATCCTACAGACGTGTAGATCAACATATTTTGGAACACCTTTTATTCTGTTAGAATCTTCACTATTTCCTATAATTACATTACGTCTACGTTTCTTGCTGTGAACCGGCTTCCATTCACCTTCTTTCGGAGACAAAGGGTTTTTTAGACCCTGATTTAAATTTATATAGTGATTGAGTGTCGCCTGAGTTTCTGCTTGCAAGATGGCCGCGGATGCATCTTTCCTGGTTATTGAGGAACCGCTTGAGTTTCTCGAATTAATTATTTCGCTTTTATTGTTGCTAGATATACCCGCCACTGTACTTGGCTTTTTATTAGATGTATCTATTTTTTGTCTTTTATCGGTATTATCAATGATAGTACTCGCCGACTGATGTGTAAACACCGGTGAAATTGTGAACGATCCATGCTTTTGATGGAAGTCTGAAGGACGTGTTTTCTGCTCGAAAAACTTAGAAAAATTAAAAAAAAATAGGAAAAAGAAAAAATTAATTTTCTTTTTCCTCAACCTTTTCTAAATACTAAATAAAAATATTTCGTTCACAAAATTTTTAGGGTTCAAAGTGACTGTTTCAGACGGAGATCAATGGATAAATCATACTTACTGTCGTTTATGCTTAACTGCGGCTCTGATGGTATCAATTGGAAGACGTCGTAACACTATAAATCTAACACTGTCTGTTTAACACTCTCTTAAAATTAAATCTGAAAGGGAAATTTTGTTAGAAAACACAAGTAAAAGACAATATAAAGTTCAAAAATTGTATATTAAATCTTTTAAAAAATTTTATGTTTTTACACAACTTCTTCAGAGAAAATGTTAACAAACAATGGTCTGACCCGTGTACAACACATGGTGAGGAACGGGACGATTCATACGGTACCAACTACCATCCAATATGCAGTTTGAAAAGCTAACGATGCACAAAAAGATTCAAGGAACAGTTCATGTAACTGAAATTTTGGTGGGCTTATGCTTGCCTGTCTTATAAACGTATTTTATTAATTCACATAAATTTTGGTCGCTCCTCGGAGCTTAAAATTGCTTGAAGCGTATCTACTTCGTTTGTATTATGCAATAACAAATTTTACGTTCAGGCAAGGCAAATCCCATGCACGTGTGAGTACATGGTATAGATACTTTTTTGACTCCGAATCACTGAGGAACCGGTTTAGGGCAAACCCCGTCAAAAGTCATCATTTCCCCGTCAAATCCGACTGCTAGGAAATGATGGGGGTCCCATGTCGCTAAGGGCTATTTTCGCTATAACTTCCGATATACTTTGAATAGTCGTTGGACTAACTTGTCCTCATATTTAACACTTCGTAAGAGTTGCAGTGCTTGACAACGTGGATTCGTAAAAGGGTTTTTAATCTTGGAAATTTGGAAGTTCAAGTCCAATTTTAGAATACTTTCCAAAATTGGGTGGTCGGGGCGACATTACGTCCCTGTGCAGCGACATTTACTACACTTACCAAATTAACGCTCCTCGATGAGTTAGCGAAAATTTGGCATAAAAAACGCTCCGAAGAGCAAAAATATATTTCCAAGAATTAAAAACCTCCTCCACGGCGTTTTTACGTGAAGCACGCTTTTCTTACGAAATATTTCCTAAGTCGGATTTTGTTACAACGTCGAAAAGTATATCGGGGTTATAGCGTTCTTTAACACTCCCCTCCTTTCCGTGAATCTTTTTGTGTAACGTTTGGTAAATTGGTTTTTTGAAAATAAAATGGATCATTGGATGTAGTCTCCCATGTGTTGTATTCGGTTATCGTTCAGACCGGCCTATCTGAACAAAACATAGATGCAAATCTAAAAAATGGTGATAAACTTGAACATATATCGATGCATAGCATTCGATTGAATTATTGAACATTGTGTTTCAAAAATGGCATAAAAAAAAGAAAAAATCGAAAATCCTCAGATTCTCGATGACACAACACAAACACTTTCGACGCACTTATCTTTCTTAGTGTTCTTCCACTAATGCGGGCTTGCGTCTGCTCCTCCTCGTGTCTATGCCTCGTCGATCACCTTCGGTGTCGAACTGCCTTCTGGAACAGCTTAGGTGGTCCTCGGACTGCTTAACTCCAGCTATACTATGGCTCTGCTCGGTTTATATGAAACAATAAAACAAAATTTTAGTAAAATGTTTGTTTACATCCCGTCTGGGGATCTGCGACCGATAACATATCGTCGTCTTTGAGAATAGGAACACTGAATTTTGTTGACTTATATTGGTTGAAATGGTTTCCGAGTAGTTAAAAATTCTCTTCTTGGGAGAAATCTGCGACCGATATCACATCGTCGTCTTTGAGAATAGGAACATTGAATTTTGTTGACTTATATTGATTGAAATAGTTTTTATTAAAATCTCTTCTTGGGAGAAATCTGCGACAGAATCTGCATCCGTCGGATCGTTGCATCTGCCCCTCCAGCAGACGTGGCGGCATCTCGCCCTTGAGTTGCTAGACTCATCTGAATCGCGCCCTTGCGTCAGAGTCGTCGTCTTTCCATGCCGTGCCAATGGAACATTTGTTTGGACCCTTTGGGTCGGACTCTGCTTACAGATGTATATGTTTTGAACATATGAGGACTTAGAAAAAATTATAAAAAATACCAACTCTGCCGGACACGGTCAGAGTTGCTGCAGTGAATTTGGAAGATTTGTATGTGGATATAATATCCTCAGATGAAAATAACTTGTAAAAAATGCATAAAAAATACCAACTTTTGCCTGACACGACAAGAAGTTGGTATGGAAATTTTGATATAAAATAAACCTAGCACTAAGTTAAAACTTAGCCTAGGTTGAAAAAATGTTATAAAAAGATGATTGAATCTCCAGAACTGGATTCTGAATCAGAAGTGGAAGCATCTCGTGGCGGTGCATGTATTTGTACAACCGTTTGCTCCGGCGGTAGAGGTTCTGTGGAATCGTCTGAGAACGGGGAATCATTTCCATCGAGTGATGTTCCGCCTGGACTAGCATTTTCTTCATCGGAAGATTCGATTTCCAAGTTGTGCTCCTCTGGCGGGGCTGGTCTCAAATCATCGACATGTACTCTTGTCGTTGCATTTCCCTTTTGCACGAGATACACCTCGTCTGAAAACTTCTTCAGAATTCTGGTTGGGCCTGACCAAGACGGCGTGAAGGTATGTACCTTCTTTTTTCTCTTACTCATGACTCTGTCTCCTACTTTGTAGACGATCGGAGTGACGGCCTCTTTCGGCGCATATTTCTGTTTATATTTTTGTTGGGCCTGACGGGCTTCCTTGATTCGCTCGTATCGTGGAAGCGTTTGTTGCTTGGCTCTTTCTTGCCTCCAGGCATACAAATCCCATTCGCCTCTTTCGGCTGGATCATATCCTAACACGACCATGCTAGGTGTTTGATTTGTAGCGGCGTTCCTACGATTTCTTAATATATATGTCATTTGATGCACGTAGCGATCCCAAGTGTCGTTTGGCTTTTTGAATAAAAGAGTCTTTAGAATTTTCTTGCATTCCTGCACCCGTCGTTCCACGGGGTTGGACTGTTGGTGATATGCTGGAATTAAATATCGTTCGATACCATTCCTTTCGCAAAATGTGATGTACCATTCGGAATTGAAATGACCACCGTTGTCTGATATTATGACTCGAGGGACTCCGAATCTTGCTACTATTTCCTCGTCGATATATTTGGCTATCGTTCTGCCGTCGACCTGAATGTATGCCTTTGCCTCTATCCACTTGCTAAATACGTCTTCAACGATAATCATATATCGATTCTCGGCGTCTTTGGTCCTCTGCAGTGGGCCAATTACGTCGATGCTCAGAGTTTCGAATGCATTCTGCGGTGCATGACTTCTAAGTGGAGCGTTAGGCTGAGCTTGCCGTGTTTTTACTGATTGGCATATCAGACAGTCGTTTATATATTTGCCGACGATCCTGGCCATATTATTGAAATAGTAGCGTTTCGCTATTTTCCTGAGAGTCTCGTCTCTTCCTGGATGACATGCTTCATCTCGGTCATGATAATGGTAAATCAATTCCTTTATTTTCCTCTTTGGAACTATTAATTTAAAATTTCTATCACAATCTTTAAAAAGTACATCGTCTTGGACGTGAAAATTTTGCATAAAAATAAGATCCGCATCGGAACGTTGTTCCTGTTGAAATAGATCATTCCAACGGCGGATCTTGTCTTGAATATCTCTTGAACTCAATTGAGCCTGTACGATATCTTCGTATATTTCTGAGTGCGTTAAAACAGAAATACGTTCTGGACACTTATAATTTGGTAGGAACATTCTTTCCTCTTCATCGTCTGTCTCGACATACTGATTTTGTGGGTTACGACTTAGAAAATCTGCTAATAAATTTTCCTTTCCTGGACAGTGTTCAATTTTGAAAGCATATTCTTGCAATAGTAATGACCATCGAGTAAATTTTGTCTTGTCGTCCTTATGTTTGTTTAACCAAAGTAACGCCCTGTTGTCCGTCTTCACCAAGAACGGTTTGTCTGCTAGGTACATCTTGTACTTTTTAATATAGTTCACCACCGCCAAGCATTCTAGCTCGTTTATGTGGTAACGTCTCTCCGCTGGAGATAACGTGTTGCTTGCATACGAGATTATGTATTTTTCGCCGTTGTCGCCTAATTGATATAACACGGCCGAAAGGCCTTGGAGGGATGCATCTGTTTGCAAAATGAATTGACGTGAAAAATCCGGCCGATGGAGTTCCAGCGGTCCGGATAATAATTCTTTTAATTTTCTAAATGCTTCATCGCACGTATGGTTCCAGTGAAAACGATTTTCCTTCGAAAGAAGTTTCGTTAGTGGCTTCGTGATCATCGCCACATTTGGTAGATATTCTCGTACCCAGTTGCAAAGCCCTAGGAAACTTTGTAGCTGCTTTTTCGTAGCTGGAACGGGATAATTTTGAATTTGTAAGACATGTTTTTCTAATGGTTGGGAAGTATCGGTTCTAATTGTATGGCCTAAATATTGGATTTCATTCGTCGCTATTACACACTTTTCCGGTGACACTTTCAGATTATGCAGACGTAGTCTTTCAAAGACTAATCTCAAGTGGGACATATGCTCCTTCACGTTTACGCTGTAAACGATTATATCATCTAAATACACTTTACAGAAATGGTGCAGGTAACCCGTTAAAACGTCCTTTGCCATGAATTTCTGAAAGGTACAGGGAGCTGTCTTGAGTCCGAAAGGCATGACATTAAATCTGTAAGCTGCCCCATCAGGAGTGGTAAAAGTCGAAAAATCTTTTGATGCTTCATCTAGTGGTATTTGCCAATATCCACTTTTTAAATCCAACACAGAAAAAATCTTCGAATTGCCTAAATCTTTAATACTTTCGTGTATTTTGGGTAAGACGGAAGCCTCGTCTTCAGTCATTTCATTCAAATGGCGATAGTCGATGCAAAATCGTGGTTTCTTGTCCGAGCGTTTTATTATCACTGGTGGTGAACTATATTGGGCAGTGCTAGGTTCGATGACGCCAGCTTTTAACATCTCTTCGATTTGGTCGTACATAATTTTCTTAGTACTCGGAGACATCGGATATGGTCTGATATTAAATGGTTTCGTGTCTTTCACTGTAATTTTGTGTTTCACAGTCACTGTGGTCGCTTGAGTCGGTTCCGCAGTGAACAGATCGACAAATTCCTCGAACAGCGGCCGTAGAAATTTGTCATTTATAACAAGCTCTTCAGGAAGCTTTGCCTGCTGTCTCTCCCTCTGAGAAGCTTGATTCCAGAAGACGGTAATACGCTCTTCCGTGCCGGCATATAGGCATTTTCGGCCATAATCATATGCGACATTATTCATGTACAAGAATGGTGATCCTAAGATTAGTGTTTCGTTCAAATTTTCGATTACTTGAAAATCAATTTCAAAAGAAGTGCCTGAAATTATTACTTGTAATTTTGTCGTGCCAAGAGAGTCCACCATTCGATCTCCGCACGCCATAGCAAATGATCGACGTGTCGTGAGATTTTTAAAATTATCCAACATCCTCGGATGGATAACGTTTCGCGTCGAGCCTGAATCTATCAGTGCGTCGACCGCATGTTCATTTATTTGAACTTTTATACGAGGCAAAGGGAACGCTTCGCTCATATAATTTATTGACTCTCTTGTCTTGTGCAGAGGAGCGTCGTAGTGGTCATGAGTATCGGAAAAAATTACTGGACATTGCTGCCGCCTTGGTTCGGCCGTTGTGCCGGGGATCTTGCAGATGGACCCTGGCCTGGGTCTCTGGCCCCTCGAAAGTTTCCCGGTCTCCTGTTGAGATGAGGGTTATTCGGACACTGACTATGGAAGTGCCACTGCACTGTGTCTGTGCAGTATCGGCACGGGGTAGCCGGTCGGTCGGGTACTCGGAATTTCCCCGATCCGCCATTAAAATTGTTTTGCCTGCGATCAGGATTCACTGATCCGCTTGATAAATTAGGCATAAAAATAGGACGACCAGGCGCTCTGCCTGGACCGTCCTGTCGAGATACGTCCTCTCGGAAATGCACCCTCGGTGCTGTCGGAGTCGGGCTTCCATTGCTCCTTATACTTGAATTTTGTGGACTGATGTGTCCCGGCTCTCGATAGTAAGACGCGCGGGACAGACGTTGATCAATAAGCTGGATTAGCGACGTCTGTTCGTCAGCTGAATCCCGCTCGACGTTAGTAGCCGCTGCTATTAACATCTCTGTGTTTGAAATTAGGTTGCTTCTCAAGCGTGACCTAATTTCTGGACGCAGTTGGTCCATGATGACCCGAGCTCTGATGGCTTCGGATTTAAAGGGATCAATACGATCGAAAAGACAGGTTTTCCTTGTGATAAACACTGCCGTGTCGTCTAAAGACGTTTGCTTGATGGCATACAGTTGAGCAATAGCTCGTGACTGTATGTCGGGAGAATTAAATCTCGTAAGGAATCTTTCCTTGAATAAGGCATACGAAGTAGTCAACGTCCTAAATTGTTCGGACCATCGTTGAGCTTCGCCCTTGAGTTGGCCGGTTACGTTATGGAGGCGATCATAGTCGTGGCTTATGCGAGCTCTGTCGAAAAATTCCTCCATAATTTTCAGAAATGCTTCTGGATCTTCATGATCAAGCCCATGGAACGTCACGTTCGGACATCTTTGTCTCTCATGGGGCGTACAGGTCGACACGTTCTGTATCGCCTGCACGAAGCCCTCTGCCATTTTCAGAAACATACTCTCCATTGAAGCAGTTTGTGGCTGTGAAGCTGATAAATTAACATTGTCTCCCTCCGGAAACAGTCGCTGTGGTTCTATCCCTCTAGAACCGTCGTCGACGAGCGGTGCTGTGACTCGCTCATAAAATTCTCTTGGGGTCGACCCCTCGGAGTCTTCCGCCATGAATGAGAAAGGATTTGTTGGGTTTGGGGACGGCATGGTCCCTGTTCGGGCGCCATGTGAACGATCCATGCTTTTGATGGAAGTCTGAAGGACGTGTTTTCTGCTCGAAAAACTTAGAAAAATTAAAAAAAAATAGGAAAAAGAAAAAATTAATTTTCTTTTTCCTCAACCTTTTCTAAATACTAAATAAAAATATTTCGTTCACAAAATTTTTAGGGTTCAAAGTGACTGTTTCAGACGGAGATCAATGGATAAATCATACTTACTGTCGTTTATGCTTAACTGCGGCTCTGATGGTATCAATTGGAAGACGTCGTAACACTATAAATCTAACACTGTCTGTTTAACACTCTCTTAAAATTAAATCTGAAAGGGAAATTTTGTTAGAAAACACAAGTAAAAGACAATATAAAGTTCAAAAATTGTATATTAAATCTTTTAAAAAATTTTATGTTTTTACACAACTTCTTCAGAGAAAATGTTAACAAACAATGGTCTGACCCGTGTACAACACATGGTGAGGAACGGGACGATTCATACGGTACCAACTACCATCCAATATGCAGTTTGAAAAGCTAACGATGCACAAAAAGATTCAAGGAACAGTTCATGTAACTGAAATTTTGGTGGGCTTATGCTTGCCTGTCTTATAAACGTATTTTATTAATTCACATAAATTTTGGTCGCTCCTCGGAGCTTAAAATTGCTTGAAGCGTATCTACTTCGTTTGTATTATGCAATAACAAATTTTACGTTCAGGCAAGGCAAATCCCATGCACGTGTGAGTACATGGTATAGATACTTTTTTGACTCCGAATCACTGAGGAACCGGTTTAGGGCAAACCCCGTCAAAAGTCATCATTTCCCCGTCAAATCCGACTGCTAGGAAATGATGGGGGTCCCATGTCGCTAAGGGCTATTTTCGCTATAACTTCCGATATACTTTGAATAGTCGTTGGACTAACTTGTCCTCATATTTAACACTTCGTAAGAGTTGCAGTGCTTGACAACGTGGATTCGTAAAAGGGTTTTTAATCTTGGAAATTTGGAAGTTCAAGTCCAATTTTAGAATACTTTCCAAAATTGGGTGGTCGGGGCGACATTACGTCCCTGTGCAGCGACATTTACTACACTTACCAAATTAACGCTCCTCGATGAGTTAGCGAAAATTTGGCATAAAAAACGCTCCGAAGAGCAAAAATATATTTCCAAGAATTAAAAACCTCCTCCACGGCGTTTTTACGTGAAGCACGCTTTTCTTACGAAATATTTCCTAAGTCGGATTTTGTTACAACGTCGAAAAGTATATCGGGGTTATAGCGTTCTTTAACAAAATCGATGGCAATTTGTCAACCGCGCACAGGTCAACATTATTGGTATACTTATTTCCTTCCATTAATAGTGTAATTAAATGTTGTTGGTTTAGAGTAGATCTTTCTAACTCACGTATAAGCCTTTTGGAAGCTTCCAGCTCTGCAGTTGCCACTTTTAGATGACATTTTAAAGCCATAACCTTAATGTCGTCCATGCCACTGTTTACGGGAATTTCACTTAGGGCGTCGTAAAAACCACGGTTTTTAGTATCGCCTATATGTTTGATCACCTTTTCACTAATATTTAAGTCATCAGGCACTTTTTTACTAATAATTATCCGGATTAAATCGGCTTTCTTCAAGCGCTGTAATTCCGATTCTATTTCTTCCATTGTTGCCCAACTATCAACTATATTATCAGTCTAGAGATCAAAAAGATATTCTAGAAAATTATACTATTGGTAACGCAACATTTCATCTGTTCTCAAAACGAAAAGAAATTCATAGAGAATTATCTATTCTGTATAATTCATAATAATTTCGGCCCCCCAATCCACCACGAATTATATGGCATACGTCAAGAGTAAAAACTTACATGACGTGGATCAAATTAAAGAAGCTATAAAAAATTAGCACGAAGGAAAAACAAATAAATCATACAGGATTTCTAGAAACATACCTGAAATTAAAAGATAAATATTATTTTAAAAACATGCTGAAAACTATCCAAGACTATATAAATAAATGTGAAGTCTGTTGAAGAGGAAAATACCCTCGACATCCTCCGGCAATGCCTCTCAATATAACGCCGACCTCATCAACTCCTTTTCAACAGTTATACATAGATATTTTGAGCATTGAAGAGCGTACCTTATTAAGCCATTTAAAATTTCTATAATCCCGTTGTCCATGAACAGCAAAGCCCATAACTCAGTAACTCACAACGCCATGACTCCATAACCACATAAACACCGAAATTTGGAAGACCACATCGCCATCAGTTGTAATTGATAAAAAAAACTAAAAAAAACTAAAAAAATACTAAAAAACTTCCCGTCGACCCCCGTATGTAAGGCAATAGCTATGTCAATGTAAAGTTAGAGGCACAGTTTTCAAAAACTATTTTCTCCTAAACCATAACAGTTTTAGAGCTACAACATGTAATATGTTTTATACCTAGAATTATGCAAAGAACCGAATTATTCAAAATATAATATATATGAGTCCATTTGAAATAACAAATTTTGATACCGTGGCCGGTGAAACCAGAATGCATCTCCGACCATAGCACAATCAACTGACAAACCATATTGAATCATATACCTGCTCAAAATTTCAATTCGATATCTTCTTTTATAACGAAGTTATAAACCATAATATAGAGAAACTAAATCTACCACCGACGCCTCCGGCAAAATATAGACTGCAGCGAACGCGAACGTTTAACGGATTTTTTTTATGAATCAACGGTGCATCGCACAAAAAAACGTCCGAAAGGTTTTCGTCCACAATTGTCCCCCTCAATGTGTTCCCATGGTCAGAACGACGATATTTTTTTTTCGCCACAAAAAAAAGTTGTACAACCGTACGCCTGAACAGTACGTCGACCGCGATTTTACCCTAATACTTTTCTATTCCCCCTTTCAAGACGCCTCTCCACCATCATTTGGGGGTCCCGTAAATTTTTGCCGAAATATTTGATATGCGTACCCCCCCAGCCCCTTCTTCACCCAAAAAAAAATTTCTGGGCGTTCGAAATCTTCCGCAGTTTATGTTACGTACATCCCCCAAAGGTTCGTCCCCCAAAATTTTTTATGGCTTCTGTACCAGCTCATACGTCCGCGGCCCGAATTTGACATTTTAATTTTTTTCGGAAAAACGGTGCAACTGAAGGAAAAATGTGATTTGGGTTTTCAACCACAAACTCTCCCTTCTAAATATTCCTGGGGTCGAAACGGCAATTTTCCGAAAAATTTCATCCATCTAAAAAAACATGGATTTCCTTATCTCCACAACCGTACGTCTGTCCTCCTAAACTGCCACCCTAAACCCCCCGTCGCGTCCGGGGGACCTAAAATCTGCCTAACCATTTTTGATAAAAATGTCTATGAAGTCAATTTTGAAATTACAGTGACGAATGCGCGAAATATCTGTCTTATTGAATCTGTCTTTGTTCTTAAAATTTTGGCCAAAAGTAAATATTCAACATTTCTGAGTATAAATTTGGATGAAACTTTTTCCAACTCTCAGATAGTTTCCACAAACACCAAAATACTAGAACACTACCTAAATATAAAATGTTTATAACAAACCCTTAACCCACTACCAGGCTTAGTTGTTGTGTGATTTTTTCATTATTTACAATTACTACTCACTATATACTATTGCATGATAACTTTTGTACGTTGTTATAAATAAATTATTATTATTTAATACGTGAAATATGATTAATGATGCATAATTTATACGCAAATTGTTTATATTTGGTAGTCAGTAAAGGGTAAGTCATAGGTGGAATAGTATTACGTATGAATTTATTACCTTTTGATATTTCACTGCCACTTTCTGAAGATACATTTCCCTAAAATCCACTACTAAATCACAGGAACAAACTCTAAATAAAGTATACTAGAAATATATTTAAGGCAACTAGCATTTAGATATGGATGATATTATAACATGTAGCATTAATTATTATAATCCATCAGAATGCCTTGTTTGCATGGTTTTGAAAATTTAGAAGATTTTAGCAATGCATTAAACATTGGCTGCAATTGTTGTAAGTCAATAAATTTGTTGCAATGGATGCTTCTAGGTTTTTCTATATAATAATGTTGATTTTTTTACAATTTGACGTATAGAATCTACAAATTTTGATATGGGAAACACCTATTGGGTATTATATAACACCTGGCACAGAACTCAAAGCATTCAGTTATGGTAATGTGAAAATTTACTAAATTAAACCAAACAATGGAATTCACCAATGTAAAATCAATTTCATAACATAATACCTCCGGAAACCAATATCATTAGTTTGAGTGAAATAACAGAATCATCCGCATTGAATGCCTGAAGTAAGTTGAATAATATGCTATCTCAGGGAACTACATTTAAAATAGGAACATTAGATTATATCCATTTTCACAATAAACTTATTCACATTAATAACACTTTGAACTAACCTATCCTTACAATAAAAATAATTTATTGTAAAGGTATGGCGATGTAAATAAATTTAAAATATTATTTATTTATTTATCAAAATGAATAATTTAATAAATATAAAGTCATTTTCTTCGCGGCACTATCAGATTTTGAATATATGACAATTATTGTCTGAGAGTTATTTGTGGCATTCTGACAATATTCTTTCCTTTTATTTGGGTTTTCTACCATATATACTATCCTCTTCAAAAACAAACCACTGAATCTACAAAATAATAGAATTATTGGAAAAAATCCTCTGCGCCTGTGACGTTTACGTCAAAGGAACAATCAGAAGTAATTTTTTTACAAATACTATAAATCGGAATAAACACAGAAATAATGTATTTTGTTGACGTTTCGGAAAGTAGTTTTTCCGTTTTCAAAGCTTTTTTTTTTCGATGAACGCTTATTTGCTGTGTATGTCAAATGCACAGCTTTAAGATTCAGTTTACGTGATTTCCGTAGATACTTATTACTTACACAGAACTGATGATATTTTCTTTTAGATAATGTTGAGTTTGTTAAGTTCTTCTTTTAACATCGGTTACCAGGTTGTACAAATATCTACAGAACAATTCGATACGCATTTATCTTCATTTTATAATATTATTGATGATTCTTTAATTTTTCTTTTGTTTGTTATCTGCCTCTTTTGTTTAAATTTTTGCCGAGTCCCAGTTTATTCTATGCCCGTTTTCCCAAGCATGTTCACAAATCTTTGATATCTAAATTTCATTCTTTCTAATGTAATTTTTGTGCTCATCCAACCTCACACTGAAAGATCTGGATGACTCACCCACATAACATTTATCACATTCGCACGGGATATCGTAAATACAGTTGTTTGAATTCTGCTCCCTGTTTATCGGTTTTGTTTTTGTCGAAATAGATCTCAAAGTGTTCCCCGTTTGAAATACCGTCCTAACATCAAATTTGTCACCTATACGGCGTAGCTTCTCGGATAGTCCGTATACATAAGGAATTATTGCTGTATAATGGCGTTCAGGTTTTTGTCCTAGCTGATTGTCCCCATTTATGAAAACTCTATCAACAAAGGATGCAGGGTATTGATTTTGTACTAGAACCTCTTTGATAAATTTTTCTCGTTATTTAATATTTCATTATTAGATGAAATTATTTTGGCCCTATCGTATAAACATTTTCAACACCCCTTTTAACATTTATTGACTGATTTGAGTTAAAATTTAAATATCTATTAGTATGTGTTGGTTTTCTATAAACGCTTGTTTCAATTGTATTATTTACCCCTTTAATTAAAACATCTAAAAACCTTAGTTCACTCTTACTTTCTACTTCTAATGTGAATTTAATAGACGGTTTCTTACTATTTATATTTTCTAAAGAACAATCTATTAAATCAACACCATCAGGCCAAATTGCAAAGATGTCGTCAACATATCTCATAACCTCTGACTGTTCCTTTGACGTAAACGTCACAGACGCAGAGATTTTTTTCCAATAATTCTATTATTTTGTAGATTCGGTGATTTGTTTTTGAAGAGGATAATACGTGTGGTAGAGAACCCAAATAAAAGGAAATAATGTGACAGTTATCAACCAACCAAGTTTTTAATAGATATTTATTGACGCAAATATGGCGTAGCTTCTCCGAGAGTCCATCTACATAAGGAATTATTGCTCTATAATGGTGTTCAGGTTTTTGCCGTGATTGTCCCTACTTTCAACATTTATGAAAACTCTATCAGCAAATGCTTCAGGGTAATGATTTTGTACTAAAACCTCTTTGATACATTTACACCCCTTTTAACATTATTGATTGATTTGAGTTAAAATATAGATATCTATTAGTATGTGTTGCTTTTCTATAAACACTTGTTTCAATTGTATTATTTACCCTTTTAATTAAAACATCTAAAAACCTTAGTTCGCTCCTACTTTCTACTTCTAATGTGAATTTAACGGTTCCTAACTATTTATATTTTCTAAAGAACAATCTATTAAATCGACACTATGAGACCAAATTGCAAAGATGTCGTCAACATATCTCCACCAGACAACCGGTTTATTTATACAATTTTGAACATGTGTGTTCTCAAAGTTCTCCATAAGTGTGTTGCTTAAAATTGATGATAATGGAGACTCCATTGCCATACTAAAATCCTGCTGATAGAACTCATTTTTCCATTGAAAATAGGTTGTTTTTATACATATTGTTAAGAGTTCCATTATGCTATTTACACTTAATTTAGTTCTAGTTTCAAAATTATTATCATTCAGCAACCTATCTTTAACTATATTTAAGGTTTCATCTACCGGAGCATAGGTAAAAAGACTAACTACATCAAAACTAACCATCAGGTGTTTCGTTGAATTTCGTTTTCATAAGTTTTGTGTATAAATTGTTTACTATTTTTAATATATGAATCGGTATTTCCAGATAATGGATCAATAATGTTATGTAAAAAAATTTTGCAAAATTATGACGTCACAGACGCAGAGGCTTTTTTCCAATAATTCTATTATTTTGTAGATTCGATGATTTGTTTTTAAAGAGGATAATACGTGTGGTAGAGAACCCAAATAAAAGAAAATAATGTGACAGTTATCAACCAACCAAGTTTTTAATACATTTTTATTGATGCAAATAGCATATAAAATAACTTAATGTAACGGCGAATATGTTGCTATATCTTAAAAGTAAATAAGAAATTGTATAAAATGATATATGATTGTATCGGTTATTGAAAAATAAAACTACTTTATATTCTGTTTTATTCTAGTTCAATATACTTGTTAGGTTTATGTGAAATTAAATTTATTTATGGCTGATTTAATAACTTTAACAATTCATTTTAATTAACAAGTTAGTTATTATCAAATATTATGTTACTAGAGATGTGATGGTATCCAAACTTTAATGTCAACAAACATATCGATTGATGGTAAAATCTGATACAAGTTAGATATTTGGCAATGACATCCGCAGTGGAAAACTGAGAAGTAAATACCTTAAAATACATATACAGAATAGAACGATATAATGCTAACCTACATTTCTTAAGTCAAGTACTTTTCTCTTATGAGGCTACCATCCGCTTAACTGGAGCTTAACTCGAGCAAGTAATTTAAGAACTATTATTTTTAATGGAAATTTGTCATAAGGCAACTTTTATTTACCATTTATTCTATTATAATCTGTTTTAAAGTACTGAGGTATATGTAAGGAGTAATCGATAAAGAAATTAATCTGCCATTTATAATTTTATTTAGGTACTCTTTTTTAGAATATTAGATATTTTTGTGTTTGCGGATGATGGTGAAGCTAGAAATTTTTTTTTTCAATTTTTTTTAAAAAATGTGTTCAAGTGTGAATTATCTTTCCAACTATTAAAGATTCAGTTATTTTATAGTGAGAATATGGGACGAGATGGTAAAGGTAATTTTATTTTCCTTAAAATGCTCAATTTCTTCAGTTTTTTTAAACATAAATGTCAGAAATAATATTTTCTGAATTTCCATTTATCAGTTTGTCCGCCTGCCTGACTGAATGTTTGTTCTACCATAATTCGAAAACAACTCAACATGTTTTGATAATTTTGTGCATGCGTACACTCACCTTCCAGCTAGAGACTAGGCTACTTTGTATATGAGGTGACGAAAGACCTTTAAAATAATATACGACTATTGAATGAATTGGGTTACACCCGCATTTTTTTATTATTTTAAGTTAATAATTATCTTTGGGAGCTTCTTATTGCATTAGCTGGTAGTAGATATACGTAATGTCCAGAAATACCTGCCCATTCGCTTAGGAATTGATTTTGCATATTGAAATATTAAGACTCCTCCACTCCTACAGACAATTTTTCTGAATTTTTTTCTAAATGGGCTAAGACCTTCTGAAGATGGTGTTTAAAAAATAGACTTTACTGATCTATGGAAATAATATAGCGGGTAAAAATGTCGATAAACTCATGAGAAACCTGCTATTTTTATTAATGCATAATAAACCTACTTCGAAACTTCATAATGTTTATTGCTAAATAAAGGCGCAATATTTTGGTTGTCATTAGATCAATTATTAAAAGGACCATTTTTACTTGCTTTTCTTTAACTGACAATCCGTGCACAATGTTTATGTTCAAATCTTGCGTCCTTTATTTAACACACTTCCTGGGAGAATCAATTAATGAAATTTTATGCAGTTACTAAGATGGGTACGCAATACAATATTCCATCGTTACTTTTGCAAATATCTGCACGTAGGGGGCGCGGGGGTGAAAATTGTCTTCAAATATTGCATCCTTTGTTTAACACACTTTCTGACGTAACCAATCGATGAAATTCTGCACAGTTACTAAAATCGGATGACAATACAGTATTCTACCGTTACTTTTGCAAATATTCGCATATAGGGGGCGCGGGTGTGAAAATATGCAAAACGAAGGAGCGAGAAAACGAAGGAGCGAGAAAACGAAGGCGCGAGAAAACGAAGGAGCGAGAAAACGAATGAGCGAGAAATCAAAACAAATCGTTAAGAAACGAATTTTTTTGAGCGATCTCTGGGGGTAAACCCCCAAGAAGTATGACTAACAAGTACAAAATAAAAAAATACTAATGTACGAACACAAGAAAAGCAAGGCGTGCGCACTTCATTTATAAGTATATGTATCATTTAATGTAGGCATGACTGAAGGCGACAACGATTCCACCCCTTTCACATAATCATGCGTAAAATCATACAAAATGCGCACGCCTTGGTTTTCTTGCATTCGTACATTAGTGTTTTTTTAATTTTTTACTTTTTAGTACGACTTTTTACTGAAAATCAAGTTTTAAAAAAATGTTTTTATGTAATATACAATGAAATAAAAATTTTAGGAGCAATTTTCCTCGTGCCGTAATTGGAAATTTTGTCGGAGGAATACTTTTGGACATATTAATACCTATAAGTTGCTTTGTGCACATTCTTTATAACTGACCTGTGGTCTTCAGAACTTCATACGTCATACTTGTCATCTTATAATGTAATAATTTTGCAGCCCCTGCAATTGAAATTGATATACACAAAGCTGTGGCATTTTAGAAATATATACGAGTTCTTCCAAGAAAGCTATGAAAACGGAAAGAGATTACTTTCCGAAACGTCAGCAACATACATTATTTCTGTGTTTATTCCGATTTATATTATTTGCAAAACATAACCTCTGACTATTCCTTTGACGTAAACGTCACGGGCGCAGAGGCTTTTTTCCAATAATTATATTATTTTGTAGATTCGGTGATTTGTTTTTGAAGAGGACAATAATACATGTGGTAAAAAACCCAAATAATAGAAAAGAATATACGCATCATTCTTTGCTACCAATTTTACGTTTAGTATCAAATACTAAATCTAGAACGTTAAATTCATTAATTCTGATGGCGTTTCGTAAAAATGTGCTAACAAAATTTGTAACAATTTTCTTCTCTTTCCATCGTGTATCCATTTTTTGATATCTCTAGTAACATAAAGCAAAACTTTGTTCGCTTCATCTTCTGTATCATCTAGACTGTCCATTTTACTACTTTTATTAATAAATAGTTTTCTTCAAGCATTAGACAAACATGGCTTTTATGGCAAATTTCGTGAAGTTAAACTGTCATTTCCCTGATACTTTGCCTGAGCGTGAATAAAAGACTTTTAGTGCCTCTCACAAGCTTACAGTCTCTAGCAGCGAGTGGTATTTTTCGACAAGAAGATATTTCAGTTCTGCTACAATGGTCAACTGCGAGTATACCATCCCAAGGGTTATCAGTTCGATCAAAAATACCTGTACAAAACTAATAATACCAGAAAGTATTTTGTCCATGTGTGGGATATCTTCCGAAGGGGCTGTTTTGTTTCCTTCAGGAACACGTAAACTTAATAATTTTTTGAGATACCCAGTTTTAAAATTTACGTTTTTTTAAGGACAACTATCCGGTTTATACTACACATGTGGTTTGTAACTGGTTTGAAACAAATAATGTAGTAATGCTTCCTTGGTCATATAAAAGTCCAGATTTAAACCCTATGGGAAAATTTACAAGTACTTTGTGAAAAATGTTTGTAAATATGAATTTATGACCAGAAATAGAGAAGAGTTTATTAATGCAATTCAAAATAATTGGAGCAATTTGAATGAAAATTACAACAATAATCAATATCGAGGAGTAAACTGCTAGCTCAATTTGTACACCTGCTTGCCCTTTTTGGGGAAATCTTGATTTCCCCTGATTTCCTACAGAGTTCTCCTGATTTCCTGCTGATTTTCCCCCGATTTCCCTCTGATTTATTCTCATTTACTTTGATTTTTTGCTACATTAATACTGGACTTTGACGTTACATTCTATGACAATCATTCTTTTAATTCGTTATGACTTTCATTTTAATGTCAAAAATTAACGAATTTAATGAACGATTTTTTTTATTGAAATATTGACTACTCCACTGAATTCAGTAACCTCTCAAATAGGTAAATCCTAATCTGATCTTACATATTGACGTGTTTTTGTATTTTAACACAAAACGGAAGAAAAATGATGAGTTTTATGCATTTCTTTTGGGACACACTATATAAAATAATTGACTACATTCACTTTGTTTTAAATCTGTTAGTATTCAATATTTATTCATGAAATTTGGGATTAACCCATCTGAGAGCTTACTGAATCTAGTGTTCTAATTAGAATTTCAATAAAAAGAATTGCTAATCAACTTGTTAATTTTTGACATTAAAAAACAATCGTAACAGGCCTTGGAAATTGAATCATATCTAAATTTTTGCCAGAAGCTAAAGGTTTTGATGATTTATTTAAAATCTGGCCAAGAGAGTGTAGTACACGCATCATAGTGCTGCTATTGAATGTGAATATCTAAAACACTTGTTAACATATCTTGTCGAGTATCTTGTTTAAAGAAAATTTCGTTAAAAGGATTTATAATGTGCTACTATCTTGATTTTTTCAGATTCTTTAATCACAAGGTTGGAAAGTTAAAGTGGTGGGGAAACACATTATTAACGACTTTATGGACTTATATTTCGCGAAATATTTACCTAAGGAAGAAAGTCACATAAGAAGTTTTATGGCATTTTTAAAGACCTGTTCAACGATTCCCCACAAAATGAGGTGTGTCAAAATAAAAATTTTCATCCCTCTGTTCTATGCATGGAAAACTAATCCTAAATTATTTTTTTATAATTCCATTACACAATTTTGTGGCGGTTCACATAAGACACTTGCATGTAAAATTTCATCAGAATCGATGGAAGGATGGCGGAGTTATAAGGTTGTAATATACGGACGGACGGACATGACGAAATTATAAGGGTTCCGTTTTTTGCGATTTGGCTAGAAAACCCTAAAAAACCCATTAAAATCGAT
Source organism: Leptura quadrifasciata (assembly GCA_963675555.1). Lineage (NCBI taxonomy): Eukaryota > Metazoa > Arthropoda > Insecta > Coleoptera > Cerambycidae > Leptura > Leptura quadrifasciata. Next base: position 43,127,608 of record OY776678.1, read on the forward strand.
TAATAAACACATTTTTTACAGTAACGGTTCCATTGAATGTGAGGGTCACAGTGTATGTACATTCCATTTCTTCCTTGGCAATAGCATCAACTATATGCCATATGGAATATTTTTTTAATTATAGCGCCAAGAGACAGACAGACATATCGGCGAAATTGAATCATCCTTTATTTTCCTAATCTACATCATTTCAAACGTAAGATTACACTAAAATTTCGGAAGGTGAACTCGAGCAAAACTGACGATCCTCTACTCAATGCTCTATAACAAGAATATACCAAATTGAAATCTACGTCAGAACTACATTTTCATAAGAAGGCCAACATAACCTCACTAACCGATCAAACCCTATACAATTCTACATTTTTGTCACAATTGATAGTTACTCGACTTAACATACAAGAAATACTTATGGCCTCGCTTGTAGCAAAATAATCATAGTAAAACAATGGCACAAAAACGAGCACAATAATAACAGTAAAGCGAAGTGAAATATTCAGTGTCGTTCCAGAGGTTTATCCGCCTAGTATAGTCGTTTGATATTTTACTCTGCAGATAAAAAAGGCAAAAAAATTTTTACGAACTCATTAAAATACTGCTACTTTCTGTACTATTTCGTCCGTAAATTGAATCACCTTTATAGGTTTTAATATACGTCGGGGTGCTTGATAACACTATACGGAATGGTTCAACGGCGTTAATAATGACTTCGTAAGATTTTTGTTGCCTTTTTTATCTGTAAAGTAAAATTGCAGACGACTGTACTAGAATTACGCTGTAGAGTGACGTATTGACAGGGCATGTCGTCGAGTATAACCGAGTATTATAATTCTACTTTAAATTTGTCAGTAAAGTTTTCGGTACGCTATTTCTTAAACTACAATTTTTTCAAATTATTAAAAATTATTTCTTGATATATCATGTTCGAGATCACGTTTTAAATGTAAGATTTTTGTAGGTATTGGAATATATTTATTTAGGCAATAAAATATCTAAAAATAATTTAAATGTTAAAACGAATAACTGAAACGCTGTGCTTGGTTTTATTTTCCGCGTTTCTCCAGAAATTCGAAAACCTAGTGTTATCGTACTCTGCAGCCACATTAGTACGCTATTATATGATTATCGATATTCCGCTGAAAAAATTGTTGAAAAGACCCTTTTTTCAAGCAAAAGGTGTTAACCGAATTGACTATGTGCATTGTGCATAATATATTTCAACAAAATAGCAGTATATTTCCTCCTGATTTCCTCCCGATTTTCCATGATTTCCCCTGATTTCTTCTGATTTCCTCCTGATTTCCCCCGATCTGTACACCTGATTTCCCCAACGGTTTGCCCCTCGTGCAAAATTGAATGAATTCCTACCTAGAAGACTACAAAATGTTCTTTAAAAAATTGGTAATTCTACCAAATATAAGTCCTTTTTAATGTTTTTTTTTCTTCAAACATCAGAAAATTATGACATTTCTTACTAATTTCATGACATTAAAGTTTGACATTTCAGACGGCTGTGCGTTGGTCATTAGCAACGGAAGTAAAAGTACTTTTTCTTCCGCTCGAGCAGACTTTTGCTTCCGTTGCTAATGGCACGCACAACTAAATTTTTTATCTTTATTTTTTTTATAGGTAATCGACGTTAGAAGAAAAAATAACATGTCTTATTCAGAGTAAAAGACTTTTACTCCTAATAAAACAATATACTACTTTTTATTTACATATTTACTTTCTCAGTCTTCCCACAAATAGTTGGTTTTCTCTTTGAATTGAATGGAGTTGGACAATAGACTTTGTCTCACATATTCTACACGGGCACTGTTGTTTAACGGAGTTGTTTTTCTCAGAGACCTAGAACTCACTGTCCTTCTGAAAGACTGTGGTCGAACTTAAATCAATATTGTCTACTACTTTCCAAGTTTCCTTTGTTTTGTTTTCGAATAATTTGTATAGCGGGAGAGCTTTGACTTCCTAGTCCCTCGTTTTTTTTTATTGAAATAAATTGATCTACTTCAATCACATTTTAAATTCTGTAGTTACCACCGCATCATGTCTTTCATTCTGTGCTTCATTAGTATTTACATTTATTTTATTAAAATTTTTATCAACAGTCAGATTCAAAAACGTGAAATCAAGTTGCTTATAAGCATACCAAATAGTGGATTTTCATCATCAGTATATAAATAAATGCTCAGTCAATCATGTTTACCAGTCTATTTGGTTATAAAAGAAACATGTACGAAATACCTGCAACAAGTAGGTATATACAAATATCATTCATTGCTAAAAATTCGCTTCATAAAATTATCTATTCGAATGCACTGAAATGTCGGTATTACGGCTACACAAGCATAAATTGGCAAAAGGATTTCGCGTAGCTTAAAACGTAATTAAAGCAATGGTAAAGGGATATTGCTAGATTTGTATCGTGCAAAATGTAACACTTTACTAATGATTTTCCTCCAACTTACATTTTCTTGCAGTTCCACAAAATATTACTCATTATCTTTATTAAATAAACTTTTGCGAGAGAAGAATACTCTGGGGTGTTTTTTTGTAGGGAAACCTCTGCTTATATCAATCTAATAAAATGTGAATGTAAGTCCTATCATGCATAAATTACAAACAAAAAAAAACACTGCAAGTGTCGTATTGAATGAGGTCACTGTAACCCTGATAGAAACAGGAAATGACTAAATTATATTTAAGAAAGTTAATATGTCTTTTGCTAGACCAAATTAGCGCGGTTGTGAATTATAGTAGAAGTTTGTATTCAAAATTAATTAACCTATTGCTCACTGGGGAAGCTGTCTTTATATCGGCTATTCCAATAGATTTATTGGAATAGCCGATATAAAGACAGCTTCCCCAGTGAGTATTATTTCGTAAAATGACCCCTGTTTCCAATGGACTTAAAACTGTCTGTGAAAGACTGGAAGGAAAGATGCTTGTCGCTGATATTCCCAGATGGGCTCGAATTCTGGCTGTAGTTATTTTTAATTACTTATAACAATACGAAATGACTTAAAATAATGCAATTAATCAAGTTCCGAAAGGAAATGAATCTCATCGTGTACAATTTAGCAGTTATTAGCAAATTATTTAAAAGCGTATTTAAATAATTAGAATAATAAGTTTTACTGAAAATAAAATTTTAAGAAAACACTTTTGCAATTCTATTCCCACTCTTTTGAGTGACATCTATATTTATTTGTTTAGCATCGTGCCTCCTCATATATTCGAATATAATATAAAAATTAAATTTTTTCTAGCTATTACTTAAATTATCTAAAAGTGATTTGTATGGGATCCCTGAAAAAGTCTCCGCTTTTAAAATTGGTCAAATCGAATTGAGTTACGAAATATGCGCAGACAGCCATAAAAAACATACGCATATGAACGTAGTACGTACATATGAATCGAATAGAAGACCTCCTCCTTTTTTGGGGGTTGATTTTAAAATGAAATTAACCTCAGAAAATCATATTATTTATATCCATATGAGGGGGCGAGCGTGGGTGCGTCTTTACTATGTATATACTTCGATATGCGATGTAACGCAGTTAATCATTGGGTGGGTGACCGTTCCAACGAAGACCGCGTCCTCGCCTCACACATCATCCAGCGGCCTCTATATCAGTGTATGCGCGGAAGCTATACAACCTTAGGCGAGGGTTGTATAGGGGATATATCATCCTTCGGAGGGGATGTAAAGCCGTCGGTCCCTTGTCTATTAAATGTTAGGCAAGTAAAAGATCCCTACTCTTCTTAAGGGAAGAGGTTCGGCAAAATTCCTGGTCGGGAGTAGCTCGTCTACAGGCGTCGGTGTTAGGCCTCAGTAGCGGAAATAGGCCGACGTTAAATAAATCTATAAAAAAAAATATCCATATGAGTGTTTGTATTTGAGTAGAGCTTCAAATATATCAATGATAAATATTGTGGTAAATAAATCTATTAAAGAGATACAAGAATCGATATAGAGAGTCCCTGAAAAGCTTAAGTGAGTTGCGAAAACTTCTGAAAATATCCCTAAGTGTATAAAAAGATTGTTGAAATATCAATTTATTTCATTTAGGGTAAAGTTTCGGCACAGATTTTGTATATCTAATAGAAAGTACATAGGGAAAATTTTCCGAAAACATCCTTTCAAATGTGATAATGGGGTTAAATTTCAACTTATTCTGATTTAGATAAAATTTGATGCAGTTGCTGTTGTTCTAAAAACATTTCTAGGGGAGTGAAAAGGAGTTTAAGAATAGTGGAATCGCATGTGTCATGACATGGAAAATAAATGATTAAAGTCAGAAACACGTCGCTTTGGTGGTGTGATGGATAGTGGCGCGTCCTCACACGCAGACGGCCCGAGTTCAAAACCGGTCGGCAAGTTGATGAGATATAGTGGATGAGCGAATCTGTTCGCGTCACTATCTTTCGAAAGAGATGTAAAACTATGGTTTTCGTATATCTACGATGTGAGAACGTTAAAGATTCCTACCCCACGACAAACTGTGGGGGTTCGGCAAAACTTCCAGGTTAGGGTCCCAATGCCTACACTGATGATCTTATCCCCTGGCGTCGGTGATTGATCTTGGTGGCGGAAATAGGCCGACGTTAAATAAATGATTTTAAAAAAAGTTAGACATAATTTTTCTGAAGTCATGTTTCCACCCTGCGATGAGGGGACTTCGACCTTCACCCCCCATAAGGAATGTTTTCTTCAATCTTTCATATCTCGTGAACGGTATGAGATAGCGACTTGATTTTTTTTTTTTTAATTTTTGTATTTTTGTAAAGAAAGAAAAAGTTCTCAGAAATTTTTGTCATATTTCGAATAGTGAGGGAGGTAATTTGGAAAATTATGTTTTTTTTGTCGCAGTTGAATTGAAATGTGCTTCCAAAACATTTGTAGCTGGCGCTGTAAGCAACAGAATAAGGAGATATGCCAAATTTATGTTGATTTGGTGGAAACTATACAAATTGAGTTTTGAATTAAAATGGTGCATTATTTCAAAATGTTCTGTCCAGAATTGTATTTATACTTCGTTTGTCATAATTGTCAATATACTCATAGGTAGTTTCAAGAGCGATTTTTTAAATGATATATACCAGTGATTATTGTTGCACTGAAACTCTTTAAGCTGAATATTAAAATAAAAATCGGTCTATTGAAATTTTATATTTTTAATCACGTAAGTACAGAAATTTGAGAAACAGAACCTAATGAAATAAACATAATTAACTAATACTTACATAAATAAATTAATAGCAAATTCAAGACATTCTACAAATCTTCCTCGTCGCTGTTATCGCTGAGGTCAGTTATTGACGATTCTTCTTGATCCTCGCCATTACCGCCAATTGCTGAGGCCGGTTATTGGCATTTCTTCTTGGTCCGTATTGTTTTTACACACTTGTTCATCTCCTTCGCAGAGACGAAACGCTGTACATCGTTAGTGATTAATAAATAAAACACTTACATCTTCTGGAGTCACAGGAACTTGTTTGCAGGAGCATGAAATCAAATTTAAAATCTCAAGTGGAGCAATATGTTCTTCGATTGTTAAAACTGGCTTATATATATATATTATTTTCTTGACGTAATCTAAAATACAAGGGGTCCAGATTAGAGACTTTTGCAATATGTGTACTGGTCCATATAAGGAGCTGCAGCCTAGCTCTAATTACTATCGGATAGAAATTACTTCTTGTAGGTGGCAAATGCTCGCCTTGTACTTGTTGTTTAGTAAAACACCACCACCATAGATCCGAGTGCTTTCTAATATTTACATTATTAGGACTATAGACAATGCAAATGGAGTTTTCCAAATCATCCATTATGAGATTTAGGTTTATTTCTGCATGTCCAAGTAACGCAAGAGATTGAAGGACTTTTCCTGTGAATTATTAAATGCTTTTCAGAAAGACAGCATTCCTGAAGTAAAAATCTCGTTATGAATTTTGGCAAGCATAATTTTCCAAAAGAATGATTACCCTTTTTTGAATATCCTCCTGTTGTGTCGCATCCCGATAATGCATGTATTTCTAGTAGGGCCTCCCTTTGTACTTTGCTTTGCGCAGACCCACATTTTAACAGCGTTTCTATATTTGCGCTGGTCGGTGCCGCGAAATGTGAATCTCATCCGATGGCATTTAAACGAAATATATTGTTATATACATCGTTTTAAAGCTAAATAACAGGTGCAACTTTTTAATTTACGAATATTTTGAGAGGGTGCTCCGCTTATTTTACACCGATGAAAAACAGAACTTATTTTTTTTAATGTTGCTTTTTCCATGTAACTTAAAAATGCATAGAGATACGTCTAAATCCATAATAGCAGCATCTTCGTAATAAAGAGACCTTTAATTTGTCGAAAAAACGATTTGTCTACGATGAATATTTCTTGAGATATCTTAATTAAAATATTTTAACCTTCAGAAGATGCAGAAGGTGAGGACCGCGAAGCTGAAGGTGGAAACATGGACTTTTATACATAGAAAGATACCTTTTAACAAAATAACTATGTCCCCAACTTTAATCATATATTTACCACGAAACTCCTAATCTAGCCGCATGCGCTTCCACTATTGTTATATTACCCTTGAATATTTCTTTCTGAAGCACACTATTTTGAATTACCAAGGGCTTTATTTTTACCAAATAAATATGCCAGCTGTTTTGTTTTGTAACGTATTTTCTTATCTTACTGCACTATCTTAATTAATTCAATTTTCCTTGTTTTATTTGCATCGTAATATTTCCGAGTATATAAGACGTGAATTAGAAGTAGGTCTTACTTGATGACTAAAATGTATCATACACACTATATCTATAATACGAAACATACTGATTTATGGTTAATTACATCGAGGTCAATCATTCTAGTCACGCCAGTGTTATATCCAAGAACCTCAACTGTATTATTTATGACACGGCATTTAGATGAGCTCGCGTGCTGGAATGGTGTGGTGGCACTTTTACCATAATGAAACATATCTAAGACTAACAAGTCGTTGTGGAGGTGCGTGCGGAAAGTCGGTGTCGTCTATTAAAAGTCCATTAGTTATTCCACTTCCGTTAAGAAGTCAACACGTGACACAAACAACCGTCACCGAGAAACAATTACGAGAGTCGCCTTACTAAGAGTCATTTGTCAAATGATGTTCTGTCACCACTTCGCACTTCCGACCGATCAGCGCTATCCATTTTGCTAACCCAGCCCCTAAATGTAAGAACTAAATCTGATATCTTAATTAATGACAAACAAAGGCATCCTAAATAACTGGTGTACAAATTTACAGGATCTATCTGTATTGAAAATGTTTTTTTATATTAAGAGCATCTGAGTAAAATAACCAAAGCAATATGGTTATTATTTTTAAGGTAATCATTTTTGATTACTGGTTAATTATAATAATTAATTGTTGGTAGCCAATACTTTGAAGATTCTTAAACTCTATACTGCAGTCATTGAATAGGTTGCTTATGAAATGTACATGCAAGTATAAGATGTATATGTATAATGACATGTATTTTGATAGCATATTAGATTAATAAGTGAATAAAATATAATAAAAAAATCTATACTCTTCAAATATCAAAATCAGGATATTTTAAAAGAAATATTACATAATGTTTGATAAAGTAAACTCACATACGAGTATGCAAGACTCAACTGGGTATCACAAATAAAAGAAAGTAATTGTAGTAAGAAATGAATTAATTTAGTTAATAATTGTTAAATATTTGTTAATAGTTTAAGTTTCAAAATAAAAAGAGACATTTGTACATATGAAACGCTATAACCAAGTTGTAAAGTGTACTAAATTTTTCAATATAAAACTGTAATAAACTTCTGCATACTGACCCAACAATGCTTCAAAAAGAGAGTTCTAAAACCTCAGTAGGAAGAAGAAAAAACTGTCCAATAGTTATAAACTAATTATAACTTAAAGAATAATTTAAGTGCAAAATAAACAATGAAATTAGTAAAATTGTGAAAGTTGTAAAAAGTGAGAACGGCTACCGTTACCAAAAAATACTACAAATAGTGAATAACAGTTAAAATACTTACAAAATAATAATAATAATACGTTTATTTTCAACAGGTTGACACCCAATTACTGAAAATAATGAACAAAATATAGAAAAATAACAATAATGAGATAAAAATTTACAAAATTACATTAATTTTCATTATATTACATAATACATATATACATACATACATACATTACATTACATAATTACATTAATTTATTATTTATTAATTACAAAAAAAAATTAGATATTATAGATTAGATTGTTATAATTAGACTTAATCAGTTAGATGAATCTTTGTACATATGAATAATGTGGTTTAGACTATCATAGTTTAGGTCGCACATATAAGCGACTTCATTAAATATCTTGCACATGTTAAATATTGGAGACTTAACCTGAATGTTAGTTCTGCTGATATTGACGTAAAATGCACTGTGCAGATGAGCGTTCTGCCCTGGTACATGAAATTTAGTTCTATTTACTAAGTGAGTACAATCTAATTGGTTATGCAGTATTTTATATAACAATTGTAGTGCTTTCTTCTAAGGCCAAGCGAGTCAAAATTGAATGAATTTAGTAGTATATTGTGATCAAAGCCCCTAACGAGATATGACCTATTGGATTTGAAATATATATATTTAAGAAATCGTCTTTGTAAGACTCAACTTGCATTTTAGAGTTTTGATAAACAGGTGACCAGATGACAGAATCATATTCAAGTTTGCTTCGTATAAATGATATGTATATTAATTTCAGAGTGTTGATATCCGTAAAGCTGCCCCAGTTCTTTATACAATAGCCGAGTACTTTAGAAGCCGAAGTAACAATTGTACTTAAATGACTAAGGATATGCATCGAGTATAATTACAAAATCAAGTATAGAAAAAATACTAAAACAGCTTGAAAGGGTGCTATAGGTGTCACAGCTGGCATTTTATGCACAGAACTTGTATAAACGTTTAGTGTAGTGTAAATTCAATCCATGGTCAAACTAAATTAGTATTAGATTTAAACTAGGTAAGCTCTTCAATAAAGTCTGAAGATACCGATATTCATGAAATGTATTCTTTCCTATTATTTGGGTTTTCTACCACATGTATTATTATTCTCTTCAAAACAAATCACCGAATCTACAAAATAATAGAATTATTGGAAAAAAAACCCCTGCGCCCGTGACGTTTACGCCAAAGGAAAAGTCAGAGGTTATGTTTTGCAAATAATATAAATCGGAATAAACACAAAAATAATGTATTTTACTGACGTTTCGGAAAGTAATCTCTTTCCGTTTTCAAAGCTATTTTTGAAGAACTCTTATTTTGCTGTATATGTCAAATACACAGCTTTAAGATTCTGTTTATGTTATTTCCATAGATACTTACTACTTACACAGAACATAGAAAGTCAAGTTGTACAAATATCTACAGAACAATTCGATACGCACTTATCTTCATTTAATAAGATTATTGCTGATTCTTTAATTTTTCTTTTTTGGTATCTGTTTCTTTTGTTAAAATTTTTGCCGAGTCCCAGTTTATTCTATGTCCGTTTTCCCAAGCATGTTCACAAATCTTTGATTTCTGAATTGCATTCTTTCTAATGTAATTCTTGTGCTCATCCAACCTCACACTGAAAGGTCTGGATGACTCACCCACATAACATTTATCACATTCGCACGGGATATTGTAAATACAGTTTTTTGAATTCTGCTCCCTGTTTACCGGTTTTGTTTTTGTTAAAATAGATCTTAAAGTGTTCTCCGTTTGAAATATCGTCCTAACATCAAATTTGTCACCTATACGGCGTAGCTTTTCCGATAGTCCATATACATAAGAAATTATTGCTGTATAATGATGTTCAGGTTTTTGTCGTACCTGATTGTCCCTATTTTCAACATTTATGAAAACTCTATCAACAAAGGCTTCAGGATATTGATTTTGTACTAGAACCTCTTTAATAAATTTTTTTTCGTTATTTAATATTTCATGATTAGATGAAATTATTTTGGCCCTATCGTATAAACATTTTACAACACCCCTTTTAACATTTATTGACTGATTTGAGTTAAAATTTAGATATCTATTAGTATGTGTTGGTTTTCTATAAACGCTTGTTTTAATTGTATTATTTATTTTACGGTAGTTCATTCCTACTTTCTACTTCTAATGTGAATTTAATAGACGGTTCCTTACTATTTATATTTTCTAAAAAACTATCTAGTAAATCAACACCATGAGGCCAAATTGCAAAGATGTCGTCAACATATCTCCACCAGACAACCGGTTTGTTTATACAATTTTGAACATGTGTGTTCTCAAAGTTCTCCATAAATATGTTGCTTAAAATTGGTGATAATGCAGACCCCATAGCCATACCAAAATCCTGCTGATAGAACTCATTGTCCAATTGAAAATAGGTAGTTTTTATACACAGTGTTAAGAGTTCCATTATGCTATTTACACTTAATTTAGTTCTAGTTTCCAAATTATTATCATTTAGCAACCTGTCTTTAACTATTTTTAATGTTTCATCTACCGGAACATTGGTAAAGAGGCTAACTACATCAAAACTAACCATCAGGTGTGATTCATGAATATCGGTTTCATAAATTTTTTCTATGAAATATTTACTATTTTTAATATATGAATCGGTATTTCCAGATAATGGGTCAATAATTTTAAGTAAAAATTATGACATGGTGAATTAATAGAACTAACAATTGGTCTTAAAGGAATATTTTGTTTATGTGTCTTTGGTAAGCCATAAAAATGAGGGGGCTTACTATGATGTGGTGTAAGTTTCCTTCGTTCAAAATCATTAAATTCATGTTTGTATTTAAACAAAGTTCTGTAAATTTTGCTCTCTATTGATTTTGTTGGATCTTTGTTTAGTTTTGAGTAGGGTCCCTCATTTACAAGAGTCATGATTTTTGTATTATATATATCTTTATCTATAATGACTGTGGCATTACCTTTGTCTGCTGGCAATATTTTTATACTTTCATCGCGTTTTAAAGAATTTATCGATATCTTTTCTTCTGGAGTTAAATTATCTTTAATTTTGTATTGCTTCTCTAAAGCAATTTTTACCCGTATGCGATATTCATTACCACTATCTGTTGGTAAATTTTGAGCCGTTTTTTCTATTGCCGCTACTATGTCAAATTTTGGAACAGTTTTCGGGTTTATTGCAAAATTTAAACCTTTTGATAGTACAAGCCTGTCTGAAATGGACAAAAATCTTTTTGACATATTAATGACAGTCCTGTCAATTAAAGGATTATTATTTATATTTTGTAATTGCCTAATCTGTTTTTTCCTTATTAAGTTTCTAAATTTATGTAAATGCGTACCTTTTTGCAGATTAAAATATTTTTCGTAACTCAACCTGACATTCTGGATTATAAACTGATAATCCTGTTCTATAATGTTTCTGCTTAATTCATTCTCCGTGTAAGTAATGTCCCCAATAGTTCGTTCTTTTTGGTATCTATGATATTGAATCCTTTCCCTAACCATGGACTTGCTTGCCTTGTCCAAAATTTTTCTGGTTTTCGCATTTTGGAAAGGTACTTTTAGCCGTAAAAACTTCGGAATTACGTCATGTTCCCGACATTTACACAAAAAGGTTATACTATTTTCTAATCTGGCTAGTTTCTTATAACATTTTTCTAAAAATCTGAAACATTGCTTTATATTAGGCCCATACCTGTTATCTAAATATTGTCTGAAAGTTATTTGTGGCATTCTACGAATATTCTTTCCTATTATTTGGGTTTTCTACCACATGTACTATTATCCTCTTCAAAACAAATCACCGAATCTACAAAATAATAGAATTATTGGAAAAAAAAACCTCTGCGCCCGTGACGTTTACGCCAAAGGAAAAGTCAGAGGTTATGTTTTGCAAATAATATAAATCGGAATAAACACAAAAATAATGTATTTTGCTGACGTTTCGGAAAGTAATCTCTTTCCGTTTTCAAAGCTATTTTTTGAAGAACTCTTATGAAATGTCACCTGAAAAATAGAAAAATGTATAATTATTAATTTATGATTGAAAATTGAAAGCGAAGTTGTATTATATTAGTATTAAGTGTTCAGAAAAATATTTAAATGGTAAAATAAATAGAAAATAGCTAATTATAAAGAAATTTATAAATTTATCTCGAATAATTTAATGTTCAGAAAATTATTTAAGAACCTAACAAATCGCATATCAAATTAAAGTAGGAATAAAAGAGCACACTGATAATATGTATTTTCAGCAATAATAGCCGTAAAAAGTAAAAATGTAGAAAAATTTATTATCATAGTTTCATATCAACTAATCGAATTTGCTTAGAAACGTCAAATTTAGACGAGTTTAGGCACAGAACGGCAATTTTAGTGTGTATTTGAAGGTCAGCTAAACAGCAGGTACAAATTGAAATGAAGAGGAAACATAACCTCGCAAGAGGAAAATAAAAATTTTCACAAAGACAAAGTAAATGTCAAGTCAGTATATCAAGAGTGAATTTACTTAAATAAGATAAGATATACCTAATTGAAGATAAAATAAGTATTAAATAATCTGAAATAAAATATATTCGTTGATTATACAAGTCGGCATACGCTTATATAATATAATATTGTGATTGAATTACAGATAAATAGTTAAATTTAACTTACCTGTGTAATAAACAAAGTGCTTCTAGTAATCCAGCAAATCACAAGTGTAATTTCAACATTTCAAAGAAGAAATAGCAAAACAAACAGTATAAACAAAAACTTTTCACATTGCAAGTTGACAGAAGTAATTAGTATACGTTGAAGTCAGACTATGGTGAATCGAGTAAGGCGAGTTTCTACAACAACGAGGGAGCATGCCAACAACCGGATGCTTATAAAAGGTATACCTTTTCGTTCATATGAGCTCTATAATAAAAATTTTATGCATAAATCTTTCATTCCATTCGTCAATTTAATTAAATAAAAAGGACTAATTAGTATTAAGTATCTTTATTGTGATAAAACCATTGAAATCTAAAAAAATATTCAATTTTAACTCATTATACTGTTAAAAAACGATTTAAATCTTTAATATATTCAATTCTGATCTCGACTTGTGAGTATTACTGATATCTAGCCGAACCCTAAGAAGAGAAACGTCGTTTATAATATATGATTTCTAGCTGGCGCCGTACTCACTACATACACTAATAAGACAATTCTTAACAAAACTTATTAATAATAATAATAACTTTATTCATATCTCGGCCATATTAAATGGATGTACATGTAAGATAAAAATGTTCCATAACATGAAATATATATAAATATATAAATGCATATAAAATATTAGTTTTGCTAATAAAACAACTAAACTGTGTCAAAACAAAGAATATGTGTATATAATAAATTAGTAAACTGGGTAAGTATAAACAAATATATATAGGCACTTACACACATAAATGGAAGTCACATAAGGTAAATTAAAAATTGTTGTCAATTTATGATATCATTTATATATTCAGAAACTGCATAATAATATTTGCTGGCAAGAAGGTTCTTTAATATTTTTTTAAATGAGTTATAATGTTCCCTTTCGCAGTGTTCAGGAAGCTTATTCAATAATTTTACTCCTGCATATGACGGTGAATATTCATACTTAGATGTATTGTGATTTACAGTGTTCAGTTAATTCCATTTTCTTGTGTTATAACTGTGATATTTACAATTTGTTTCATATAGATCCATATTTTTTTTGAGTATAGTAGAATTTTAAAAATATATATGCATGGTCGCGTCATGATTTTATTGTCGGCAAAAATAGATTTACATGATTCTGTGCACCGCATGTTAAATATAAGTCTTAAAATATTTTTTTGCATGATAAAAATTCTTGACCTTTCAGGTGCATTACACCAAAGCAAAATATTATATGAAAGGTGGCTATAGACCAAAGAATAGTAGACATTTAATAGACAATATGTAGAGAGCAGGGGGTCGATTCTCAAATGTCACCACACCGATGTCGTGGACGACAAATACCAGTTGTCTATTGAAATGAACATTTCGTTATTCTCTAATGTCGTAGTAGACAATTCTTAATAGACATAATGTAGAGTGGGTATAACCCGTCGACAATCGAATGTCGTGATCGACACCATAGATAAGAAAGGATAATAATTGACGTGCTCTCTCTACTGCGCTAGGGAGAGGAGTGAAAAACGTTTCTACATCTGTGTTTGTGTGGTTATGTTTAACTCAGCACAGAGATTCTTTTGGTTTTCGCTGTTTAATTATTTATTATTTTCTACCAATTGATGAATGAAGACATAGAAATTTTAAATGTGGAAAATAATGAAGCTGCACTACAAAATCAGAGAAAACCCATGTATATATGAGAACGGCTATCTTGCCGATTCTAACAAAACAATTTTCTGTGAAATTAATTACATTTCAAGATTTGGCTTTTCAGTTTTCTCCATTGTTTCCAACCTTTTTTCGATCAAGGTATTGAATTCAGGATCACTGCTATTTCTTCCCATTTTTTTAAGCGTCTTTAAATGAAAAATTTGTGGGGAATTTCCCCGAAATTAGAATCTCATATTCTCGACTTTTCAATAAATCTATCATGTTCTTTTGCTGTTGTGAGCAGTAGGACAATTTTTTATTATCTATATTTGAAAGAATGGAAAGGCCTAACCTCAAGGAAAAAATTAAATACATTCCCCACAGATTTATGTAAGCGTCGGGACTCGGGCACACTCGGAATCGACACAAAAATGGGTAAAATTATCCGAATGCGATGTTGCCACCTGCTAATCATCGAGAAACAATTGTCTACTAAGATTTGTTGTCGCAGAGCTCTCGAGAATACGTTTATCACAAGTTACTCGACATCAGTGATCGACAATTTGTCACAAGTGACAATTTTGATCGCCATTTGAGAATCGGGTCCCTGGTCTTTTATTTTTAAAATAGCATGGTATGATCTGAAATCGTTTTACTGACATGGTTTATGTGTGCTGACCAGGATAAATTATCATTTAAGAAGACCCCTAGAAACTTGGTTACTGAGCTCCGGTTTAACCCGACATTGTTAACAACAATTTCGTTGATAGGTTATTTCTTTTTGTTGTAAAAGTTGAGGCATATAGTTTTATCAATATTTAAAAGGGGGTTATTTTTCTCACACCAACTTTGAAAATCATATAATTGTAGATTTGTTGAAATCGTGAACAGTCAGTGCTGAAACCGCTACTGTTGTGTCATCTACGAACATTGTAGTATATGTAGATGTTAGATAATTTGGCAATTCGTTAACGCACAAAATAAATAGTAGCGGACCCAGCACTGACCCCTGGGGTATGCCTTTGTGTATGCTATAACAGTTTGAAGGATTTTCTTGAACTTTAACACATATTTTTCTGTCTTCAAGTTAGGACATTATCCAAGTTAAAATGCAGCCCCTTACTCCTAAAGTATAAAGTTTTCGTTTAAGAAAAGAGTGATCAATACAGTCAAATACCTTTGACAGATCAAATAATACTCCAGCTTCCAACTCTCCCTGAAATGTACTTTCATAAATATATTCGATGAGTTGGCAAGCTGCAGATTCTGTTGATCTATTCATCCAGAAACTATGTTGACAGTCAGTTAGGATATTCTGATTCTTTAAGAAAGCTGTTAATCTATTATAAATAAGTATTTCAAAAATTTTTGATGACACATTTAGAATGGCAATAGGTCTATAGTTATCTGCGCTATGCGGATCGCCTTTACTTTTATAAATTGGAAATACTGATGCGACCTTCAACAATGAGGGAAATTGTCCTTCTTCAAAAGATAAGTTTATACTATAAACTAGTGGGTTCACAATATTTTCTGCAACAGCTTTCATTAATTTAGTTGGAATACCATCCACACCTACACTGTTTTTATTTTTCAATTGAGAAATGATTTCTAAAATTTCCTCCCTATCAGTAGGTGTAAAAAAAAATGATTTTGTATTGACAGATGAAGTGCAGTTTTTAGAAGAAACTGTCCCATAATGATTTTTCAAGCAAGTATCTGTTATATTTGAAAAATAAGAAACTAAAGTGTTAGCTACATCTATAGGGTCTGTTATGTGTTAGTTTCCGTTTCTTAACTTAATTGTTTCATTTCTCTTATTTCTGACTGTTTTGCTCGTTAACTATCTGCCAAATTTTTTAGGTTTACTAGATGATGATCTTAGTATTCTTTTTTTTTAGTTTTTGAATTGATATTTTAATGCCTTTTTTTATTTTTGTAACGTTCGATGATATTTATATTATTAGTATTTTTTTGCAACCAGAATAGATTTTTTAAATTTTTACTTTCCTCAATTATCTAACTTGTTACCCACGATTTGTTGTTCTTTTTATTTGCATTTTTTATTATGTACTGTAGAGGACAAGTACTATTAATTCTCCAAGTTAATATTTCCATAAGTTTGTTGAAGGTAGCATTGGTATCTGTGCTATTATATATGTCTGAAAAACTAACATTAGTTAAAAAGCATTCTAAATCTTGTAAATGACTATATGCAAATTTCCGATACCCGTAATTTCCTTCATCGTCTTCTGGGTCTTCTGATATTATCAAATTACAATTTATATAATGAGAGCTAAGTGGTCAGCTATGTTAGGCTGCAATACATTTGTGTTATACTGACTATTGTCCAAGTGGGTGAATATATAATCTATCATTGATTCAGAGTTATTTCCTAATTTATTACTATATATTCTCATAGGTTTTGTAGATGTACATTTTAAATTATAATTTTCAAGTAAGTGTATTAGTAATTGTTTGTACATATTATCTGTTAGATAATTAATATTCATATCTCCACATACAAGTAAAATATTTGATATCTTACTAAAGTGATTCAGAGTATCTGATAAATTACAAAAAATATCCCGTAATTATCATCTGGTGGCTTATAAATACTTATTAGACTATAACTGATTTGTTCATATTCAAGTTTTATTGCAAAACATTCAAAATGGCGCTCGCAGGAATAGTTTTCCAGTTTAACTTTAGGGACGTGGTGATATTTAACAAGAAACATTATATATATCTAAATTATATTACAATATCAATATAATGCATATAATTGTGAATCAGCTACTATAGTTTTCCTCACTGACAGTCTACGACTTTGTCAATTCCTTGTATATTTGTTTGTAATATATGGTTTATACGATACTACATTATTTACCTACTTGACTTAAAATAATACTATACTATTTTATTAGGAGCAAAAGTGACTTCTACTTCTAATAAAACATGATATTTTTTGTTCAAAGGTCGATTAGCTATAAAAAAAATAAAGATAAAAAATCTTGAATTTCACCACCAAAAACGCATTATATTAATATCGCACGACCGGCACATTAAACAAAATACGCGTTGCTATGAATATCATGATTTGGAAGTATTTTAATAAATATTCTTTTTATATTATTCTTTTAAACCACATTTATTTTAGATTAGTGTGACAGACTCAGTTTTTGACTCTACACCCTTTGATGTTGCGGAAATTGCCACAAATGCCATGAATCATTTATTACCTACAAAATCGGGTAATGTTTATGAAACTACACTTAGAAGATTCCGGACGTGCTGCGTTCAATTTTTCTAGGCCCACGCTTAATAATTGTTCGTTCAATATTGTGTTCAAACTGTAAAATTATAGTGTATTTTTATTTAATAATTTAAAGCATGTAAGTTTTGTATTATTTAATATATCGTTATATTTATAAGCAAGCACTCGTACTTTTTCTGCCGCTCACAGCGTCACAAAAAGAACTTTTACCTCCGCTAATGGCAAAGCACAGCTTTCTGAAATGTCACGCTTTATTGTCGTGAAATGAGTTAAGAGATGTCATATTTATCGGACATCTGAAGAAAATAGTATATTGTTTTATTTGGTATTAAAATTGATACTTTTGTGACGAGTCTGTAGATTTTGTAGTTTGTAGAATTTGGTAATTACAGACGAGTAACAAAAGTAGCTTTTACTCTCAATAAGACATGTTACTATTTTCTTCGAACGTCGATTGGTTGTAAAAAATAAAAATAAAAAATTTAGCTTGGCGTTGACGTTAGCAACGGAAGTAAATGTCCGCTCGAGCGGAAGAAAAAGCACTTTTACTTCCGTTGCTAATGGTGACGCACAGCCGTCTGAAATGTCAAAGTTTAATGTCATGAAGTGAGTAAGAAATATCATGATTTTCTGACGTTTAAAGAAAAACCATATAATAATAAATTGTGCCTTGAAAGATAGTGCAAAAAATGTAATGTGTAGTAATATGTTTCAGAGAAGTTGAGAAGATCAGTTTAATTCCATTATGCATCTTATTTATAATAAAAAGCAACAACTTCATTTTGACAGTAAATTTTTTTTTATACATTTATTTAACGTCGGCCTATTTCCGCTACTGAGGCCTAACACCGACGCCTGTAGACGAGCTACCTCCAACCAGGAATTTTGCCGAACCTCTTCCCTTAAGAAGAGTAGGGATCTTTTACTTGCCTAACATTTAATAGACAAGGGACCGAAAGCTTTATTTTATGTACATAGTAAAGACGCACCTACGCTCGCCCCTTGACAGTAAGTAAAAATCATATAAAATAGCATATTGCTTTATATAAAATAAATCAACATTTTATGTGCCGATGATGTAATCGGTCCGTTCATCTGGCAAGAAAATCTGAGACACAGAAAATCATTTTACTCCTCATAAAACGTGTTATTCTTTTTTTCAAATATTTTAGTGCCTTTCGTGAGCGGCAGTAAAATACTTTTAGAAACTGTTTCGTGGATAGTTCGATCGTTTTCTTAACGATGGATAACTTCAATATCTTGTCTAATCCTCATCAAGAAGTTAGTATGTTATCAATTATTTTACTACGCTATTAGTTCTTATGTTTTTTGTCAAAATTATAAGAAAAAAATAGTAGCTCAGATCATATAATTTTAGTTATAGGGGACCTTTAATGACATTTTCTTTGGATTTTCTGCAGAATCTAAGACAAACTCAAAATAGGTGCATTTTGTTGAAAATAACAATTCAATTCAACAAATATTTATTCACTTATAACAAACAAATACCTCCCCAGAACGGGGACCGACCATGCAAATTTTTAGTCTTAACCTAGACACCTTTTACGAACAGTAAATAAAAACAGATAATAACATTAACAATATCTAATACAAATAAATTTTAAAAAACTTATAACTACACAATTATTTTTAAGACTTTTCACTTTACACTTTTTATTAGTTTCTATAGTTGACGCAGTCACCTCAGTCCAAACGAGGAACCCTCTGCGAGATGTATGAACGCAGGGCTGGCATAAACTTTGATTTTTTTTTTAAATAATAAAATTCGGGTCAAATTCTGGTATAACAGAAAATGTGGCCATTTTGAAAATATTCTCTTTAAATAGATTCTATCCAGTTAGGACTATAGCAACGTTTTCAAATCATTACTAATATCTTTTTTTTTTCCTCGATATACTTCTAATTGACGGCCAAAAAAATCACCTGTATGCAGAATACCAGGTTAACTTCAAGCAAATATATTAATTCATTAATAAAAAAGTACCCATATAAATAAATTTGAAATTTAATAAGAAAAGAAGACATATTAGACTATTGCGTTAAACAGGGGTTGGAAATAAAACTGGAAAAATTACTTTAAATAAATTAAGTACAATAAAGCTATTTCGAATAAAAAGTATCAATATCATCTTTAATATGAGATGATAATAAGCTTTACCAGCGGACCTACAGGACAGAATATTAAAACGTAGAACTTAATATTCCAGTCACAATCTCCTCTATAATGTTTGTATTACTTGGTTTCCTTTAACTCACAATATAGTATTTTTCAGTTTTCATTCACAATGTTTGTCTTCAAATCTTCCATTGACAAAATCAATTAATGAAATTTTGCAGTTACTAAGATCGGGTCGCAATATAGTATTCCACTGTTATTTTTGCAAATATCCGCACGTAGGACGTGCGGTGGTAAAAATGAATGAAATATACTCTCCAACCGGCACCTCCGGCAAAACATCGACTATAAAAGGTTGGTTTTTTTTTTCTTCTACGTCTATTTTTTTCCTCGTCCAAATTGTAGAATATTAGCTCCGGAATGGAATGCCGTTAGCTTTATACCTCGGAACCCAGCTCCAATGAATGAATTTATGTAAATTTGTTCTATGGATTATAAATAATTAAAGTATGACTAAAAAGTAAAAAAAAAAATAAGAAAAAATGTTTAAAAACTGCTTTTCTTACAGAAAAGAACATACAAAAATCAAACAAAAAAGTCGTACGAAAAAGAAAAAAATATTTCTTTTGCCACATATTTGCTAGAAAAACCAGGCGTGCGCACTTTGTGTATAAGTATATGTATCATCTTTATGCACGTATGATTGAAGGCAATATGTGTACAACGATTCCACCTCTTCCATAGAATCGTGCGTACAATCATACAAAGTGCGCACGCCTTGCTTTTCTGACAGATATGTGGCGAAGAAATTATTTTTCACTTTTTAATGTGATTTTTTGTTTAATTTTTTATGTTCTTTTTCTGTAAATAAAACAAGTTTTTAAAATATTTTTTTCTTATTTATTTGATTTTAGTATAAGGAACATAGCCAGACTTCAACCAACAGTTATTCTCAGGGCTGTGTGCCCCGCCGGGCGCTGAATTACCAGCTAAGCCCAGCCAGGCTATTTATTTCGATTTCAACAGACACTGGAGCTAGATGGCGCCTATCGACTGTGTTACATTTCGCAATCTTAAGGATTTCGTGGTGTGCTTTCGAAACTGCAGTCTGCAAGTGGTGTGGAACGACTGGCGCGAAGGCTCCTTTAGACAGGAATTATCCTTTCGGTTTGTTGCAGTCTAAGCGCTAAGTATCCTGTTGATAACATGTGATTATTACACTTAATGCGCCAGGCTTGTAATTCGCAATTCAGCGCTCGGCGGGGGACATAGCCCGGGGAACAGCTGTTGGTTACAATCTGGTTATGTTCCTTATAAGGAAAATAAGGACATTTTAGAGGAAACTGTGAGTGGAATATTACATTTTACGATTTCATATATATTTATATATAATATAAACATCATGACTCATAAGTGAGGGACCTTAATGGCAATTAAATCGGGATGTGAATTTATAGAACTCTATTAAAGAACAAAGTGAATTTAATGACTTTGAATAACAAAGTTTACACATACTAACCCTCTTCACATCTATGATTTAGGAAAGATATATAAAAAAAATATTCCTCTAATATGTATTTAAAATACAAGCGTAAGAAGTCATTCTTTATTGCACGAATGGTTAGGTTAAAAACATTCGCTTTGCTCGTGTTTTTACAAGTGTGTTACGTTTCCTTTTCGATCGTGTCAATTATCGTAAGAAATGGGCAATTTTTCATGAATACTCCAAAATTATATCGACATCTTGTAAATGTCACATTGACGGTTAGTATTATTCTAGTTGTAGTTGAAGTTGCCATTCTACTTTATATTACTCTGATCGTGACTGAAAATCTGTGATGATGGACTAAGAAAACGATATTTAAATAAACTGCCGTATGTAAAGTCACCATTGTTCCTCTTAGATGTTTCATTTATAATAAAGTTAAGAGTAAGAGAGTCCAACAAAAAACACGAACAATCAATTAGATTAGTATTAGGTTGCGAGTTATTAAATAATACGTCTGGTCGACAGCCGAGTGGGTTAAGGCGCGAGGTGGCAATCGCGATTAACCACACGGACATCGCACCACCAGGTTTGAATCCTGGCTCCGGCACTGGCACTGTCGGAGGAAATGGTTGTATGTCCGTGTTTTTTCAATGTGTAACCCCCTTCCGCACAAGCTCTGGCCTCTGGAATTGGGGGTTGTCTAATTTCTGTGGTGTTTATTATTATATTATTATTATAATACACGCAATGTTCGTGATTTGTGAGAAAAGAGTTGCCAGTCTTATGCAAAGGTATTTGTAGGGAATTGGCACAAGAAAAATATTATCACACATGTTCAATCTTTCTGGATCTCTCTGTATAAGTGCAGATAAATAAACTGGATAAAATACCTTGTTTATCTATTATTTCCTAGAATTTTATTTATTGTCAATGGTATGGCGCTACGCGCTTGTTTTGCAGATACTTTGGAATTTGCATTTGTTGAATTATAAATTTGATAGGCGACACGATGCTATACAAATGTTGGGAAACAAATACTTTATTTTAGCAACATCAATAAAGCAAATTGATATGTACTAAAAAACAGCCAATGCTTTATAATAGTCATTTGGAAGCTAGAATTAAATTAATTGCAAATAATTGTTAATGGTGTGTGTGTGTAGAAAGAACTTGCTGTGAATTGTAAAATAACTTCTGTGAGCGAAATTTTTAATATGGCAATGAGGCCCTTGCTAATGTCAGCAATACATTTATGAAACATTTGTAGAATAAACATGTCTTATGGGCAAATGACTATCTGGAACTATTTTGAAATTAAGTCTCATAATGATGACCTATATCGGATGGTCACGAGACCCAGTAATTAATTAATTTATACCTTCAAAACAATGAAAAAGCTATACGAGAATTATTATATCTTATAATTCTTAATAACAAAGTCCACATATTAATAAACAAATAGGAACATATGATTTAAAAGAATCATTAGCTGATGTCATACTTCTGTAGATAATATTAAAAAAAGTAATGCAATTACTATTAATGCGGAAGACAAGCCTAACGCTGGGTCACACGTCAAAGATTTGAGCACCATTTAGGATGGGATTTACTACAAAACTTAAAAGAAATTCATATACCCTGGCCTTCGCCATAAGGGGGTTTCCCTTAAGGTCTATAAATCTTATGTCATTCAAACTAAATACGATGGAATAAATGGTCGACAGATGCAATTGTGATAATATAATATGAAATATATTACACTAACATCAATTTGTATACATAGCAGGCATGTATATAGAAATAGCACTTTACCACCAAATACAAACGATAGAAGTGCTGTTGAAATACAAAGAAGCAGCAGTGGATCATATTCTTGACACAAAGACAGTGTTCGGTAAAACCTCCTTTAATTCCATTTCGGGACAAACAATAGGTCACTCTACATGACATCAATTATCAGCTTTTCTACATAATCCCTATAGATATATGACAGGAAGTATCGGTCAACAGTCCTGATACACTTCGGAGATGACTAATCTGGTATACATACAGGTATAGAATGAAAACAGGAGTCGAAGCGGCAATACTACCAGATGGTTAGTATAAGTTTCTCTATAGACTACACTGTATTGCAGGTAGAAATTTCAGCTATATTTGAATGTGTAGAATATTAGTAAACCAAGAGATCGCCATTGCAATGCACAATCACTAATGCCATTAACGTCCGATAAAGTCTCAATCATGGGACTGGGACTATCATGAGGAACTTAAATGTCTGGGAGAACTGAGTAAAGTTAAAACTGCTTCGTGTGCCGAGGCAGTCTAGAACAGCTGGTAATGAAAAGACTATCAGACACATTTCACAGAACACATTTCTTGCAACATAACTCGTGCCGATATGATCAAAATCACAGCCACAATAGTTATCAAGGACTGGGCCAAAAACAAACATAAAAATCACTGGAAGAATATACTCTCTTAGTGGCTAAATGCGCATACACTAGGCTTGAGATCAAGGGGCCCCGAATTCGAATCCTGATTAGGGTATGGATGTTTAGTTGCGTTTTTAATGTGTTAACGAGTTAGTAACAGTGGAATAGACAGGATTGTATGAGAGGCAACACGGCGAGTCACTATACCACTCCTGAGTTCGAGTTTCAGCTGCGGCAGATGGCAATGTCGTAGGGAATGGTTGTTGCGTAATTGTCTGTATGTATGAGTCCTGATTTAGTAGTGGAATAGCTAATGCTAAAGAACGGTAATCTAAATAAGTCGATAAAGTAAAAAATGAAGTAAGTATTCCAGGAAACCGACATCGGGAAGCGTTCATCGAAACATGTGAAGAACTGCTTTCAAGGAGCAAATGGCTGTTAATAATAATAATACTAATAGAACTTCCCTATGAAGAAGCTCCTACACAATCGTAATATTTGAAGACTATGAGAAACAACCGGAAACGTCGAACCATATTATATAAAAGACGCTGGGAAGATGATAGACGGGTGCACACAAATAGAACAAGAAAACCATTAACATACGCCCCTCTATTACCTCATCAGAGGTACAGGGATGCTAGAATGAGCGGTGTAACATTAAGATATGGAGAGTACAATAAACCCAAGACGCTGCGGTGGAGGGAAAAATATCTAATGCCTTAAGTATTTGATAACAACAAGCTATGTTATGATTCATATGCAGAAATCGGTATACTGGAAGTAGTATTTCTGTACAATTCTGTCAGATTATGGCCTATTGTCAACGGTCGAAATTTCAATAGCCTATCTTTCATAATAACCGAGTTATTCTCTAGACAGTACTTTTGTGGCCACCCAGTATAGTAAATTTCGTTATGTTGGAAACCAGGAGCAATATTTTTGTTAACAGTTTAAATGGAATAAAAGCTTAACTACTTAGAAAAAGTTATGTACTGCATTAACAAGATGAATTACCTGTAAAGACCAAGTTAAGTGAGTCTAGACGTAACTTGTTCATTTCAACAAAATTCCACAATAACCGTTAATGTGTAGGAGCAACGCTGCACACTACTACTAACTGCTTTGTCAACTGGATAAATAGCAACACGTCGTCCCTTACAAATGATTCAAGCGTTCGGATTCAGCCCTCTTAAAAATGATGGCTATTATCTGGTAGACAGATCGCTGGCAAGCAATCTGACTAATGTAAAGCACTGGGCGCCCCATATACATTCGAGCTAGTGAATATATTTTAAAAATATGTTTATAAGATTTTGATTTATTTTCGCATTATGTTTCCGCATCTGAGAACGTAATGGTTTCAGTTGTTGATGAATCACAACGATTTTTGGTACTTACTGGATCTGAAATTGCCGTATATGTGGGATTATTTTATGTGACACGTTGATTTATAAGGCAGACAATAATATTACATTTACATATTCATATGCTGATACAAGAAGCGAAAGATTTGTATATAGTAGAGTGATATTTTTGCTTCTTTAGCGAAACGATCACTTTTCAGTGAGGAAGAGGTCATGCGACATATATTTTTCATTTGTGTACTAGCCAAGCCAATGTAATTACAGTAAAAAAAATATTTCTTTTTGTTATTTTTTTGCATGGAAATAATGTACTTATATCCAAAATAATACACGAATTCTCTTCTTCTTAGCAATAGATCATACGATTGCTCCAAATATATAGATTATTGCTTCAAGAATAATATGGATATTTTCGAACTTTCGTAAAATTATAAATTAATAACAACCTCATTTTAGTAATAAATCATTACACAATTCTTTCATATTTTTATTACAAATTTAGGACTGAAAGAAATCCATTTTAACGGAAAATTAAGCGGAAAAGAGACATTTCAGAAAAGCAGTTTCCTACCCGCTAAAAACAAAATGGCGGCTTATTCCAGCCCACCTATTAATAGATCTCATCGGATTGTTGATTTCAGGCGCAATTTTTATCAGTCATCAAAAAATTATATTAAATATTTTTATACATGTTTCAATTGATTGGTATATTAATGCAGTTAAAATTGAATTTGAAATAGAACTTTTCCATAAGTAATTTTATGGTTGAATCCTGTTGGGAAGGTGCTAAGGAGTATCCAAAAATGTTTGTTCTTCAAGGACCCTGTGCTTCAATTGTTATTAACAATTTAATTTTTTTAGCCGCGTTTTTCAACCTAAAAATGGGAATAACTCGAGTTATGTAGGTCCGATCGGGACAAAAGAAAACAAAATTTTTGTAATTAAATTTTCTACAAATCTACGTCTTGTGTAGGTCTTAGGAGCGGAACCATGACCTACAAAAGTGGAAAATCTGGCCAAAAATCGGTTTTTTTTTCATTTTGCTACCCAAAGCCACTAGGTGAACCGATCAACAAACCTGCCTTTTACTATAACAAACCACTCTGAAAATTTGGTACAAAAAAATTGAACCCAGTGTGCGCAATTGAATTTATTATTTAAAATTTGATTTGGCCGCCATTTTATGCCATTAAGTCCAAAACGGATCATTTTTTTTTTTAAAGTTAGGTCTCGGCACCAGCTTTTTGATGCCGTAAAAATAATTTTTCTTAAACCTATTTTGGCCATTTTTTGCATTTGTTTAATACCTAGTTAACAAAAAATGAATTTTATCGGCTATTTTCAAAAAAATTTTGACCAAAAAAACTCTTCTTTCTTATTAAAATAAAGGTACTAAAATTTTCTTTATGATCTGAAAAATGTTCAAAACTTTTCCAAAATGGCCGAAAAAATTCATTTTTTGTTTATTGGGTTTTAAACAAATGAAAAAAATAATGGTCAAAATAGGATTTAAAAAAAATTTTTACGGCATCAAAAAGCTGGCATCAAGACCTAACTTTTGAAAAAAATGATCCGCTTTGAACTTAATGGCACAAAATGGCGGTCAATTCAAATTTTAAATTACAAAAAGTTTGAAGTGCCAAATTTTTTTTAGTACTCCTTTGTGCTATATTTACTGCGCTATATTATTAGTTTAGTTATTTACTATTTTATCTTTCGGTTACCCAAAAAATTGAACTTTTGATATTATTAGGACGTGTTGATAAAAAAAAACGCAAAAGCAGGTATGCGAAATCTTCAATAATAAGTATCGTCCCATTTCTCAATCTACGGTTCATTGAAAAGAACAAAGATTTTATAGATTGGAAAATGAAATGTTACAAATATTCCTGAATCTGAGAGAAAGTCTATTTTAGTCCATGAAAAGAGATTGGATATATCGGTAGATATTCAAGACAATCTACTTAAATTTACAAGACAACTTTCCGCTGATAATGATATTAGTAGAACATCCATATTGCATTTTCTAAGAAAAAATTACTACTTATGTAAAATTCACTTAGTTCAAGAAATTTAACGACACTGATCCTGACCAACGGCTCCGATTGGAATTTTACTATATTATGGCAAATATATGCCAAGATGATCCATTATGTATACAAAAAATATATTTATTAAACGGTATAGTCAACAAATAAAACTTTAGATACTAAAAAGTCCATATTGGATAATATAGGCCAATACTGAATTAGAATTTTGAACACCAAATATAGTGTCAAAAATATTAGTATGTTTAAAATATTGCAAAAATAAATAGAAGAAAAGTAATTCCAAATACACTACACATGCACCTACTTTAAAGGTTCCTGGGATCGATTAATTTCTTTGCACCTCAACGTCATCTATATCTCAATGAGGAGAAAGCCCGTTTTTGCTCAAAAACATTTACAAATTCTGGTGAATGTTTCTTATAAAATTCAAATATCTCTTTTGGTCATCCAGAAAATGGCCCCTGGAGTTTTAAGAGGGACACCCTGTATATAGATATGGCCGGAAAATAGAAGGACTGGATATATTAAAAAGCTCAAGAAAATTAAAAGGGACAGGAATTTTCGTAGCAAACGATTACTTACCAGAGGAGTACGAGAAACAATAATTTTTATGGAACCATTTGAAATTAGCTAGAGCAAATAATAACCAGTCAATAATGAAAATTGCACTCTGTACGTAAATGACCAGGAATTCGTATACAAAGACTTAATTAAAAAAGATATAACTTCGGTGGATGAAGAAAAAAAAGAAGAATAAGAGGAAGAAGTACAGGAAAAAGTTGAGAAAGGAAACATTGGTGCAAAACAGGTAACTCATAAAGGTGCCTTTATTTTTCCAGCCAGTAACAGAAAAGGGAGTAACAAATACCCGAAAAGGAAAATCCAACGAGACGGGCTACAAGAACAACGTGTAGAAATACTTTTCCGTTTATGTAAATTTTGTAATTTAAAATCGAATTAATTTCTGGTACATCTACACATAAATAGTTGAATACAATTTTATTATTTCATATTAAAAAAAAGAAGGTATACTTACGTATTATAAATAATAATAAAAAAATTGTTAGTAAAATTATTAATAAAATATGGGCCTATATATTCGAAACTTTCCTGTGACTAATTTTAAAACAGAAACTATAAGTAGTGTACAAGTAGCGAAAATAGTCTTTGAAATAAATAATATCTTTGAAATTAGTTTACTTTAATATACGCAGTGTACTAAACAAATTTTCTGAAATTGAAATATTTCTAAAATAGCTTGACACAAAGCATAATCTTAACCGAAACAATGGCAGATACCAAACATAAACTTGACTAAGTTACATGGCTACACTTCAATACACAATGAAGCTAATTTTCATCAAAATGATAGGACTTCTATATACATTAGAAATGATAATGAGAATATTGATTATATATTCGAAAA
The DNA here is from genome assembly GCA_963675555.1 of Leptura quadrifasciata. Taxonomy (NCBI): domain Eukaryota; kingdom Metazoa; phylum Arthropoda; class Insecta; order Coleoptera; family Cerambycidae; genus Leptura; species Leptura quadrifasciata. Next base: position 43,156,163 of record OY776678.1, read on the forward strand.
AATCAGTGAGGCATCAGCAATTAATCTCACATTCAACTTAAATAATACATGTTTCAATATTTATGCAATGTGTAAGCCACCTTCAACTGGTTTAATTGAATTTATTGAATCAGCGCAATTTTTTTTACAACACCAAATACTTAATAACGATTACAACATATTTGGGGGCAACATAACTATTGATATTTTAATAACCAATATACAATATACCAATATCATATTACAACATTACATTATACAAGTATAAGAGATATCGAACTAAAACTTTCTGAAAGCTATCCAAGCGAAAGAAAACAAACTGTTGATATTGCAAACGAACAGAGTGAATTCAGAACAATTACTTGTGGAGTACCATAGGGCATTGTTCTGGATCCGATTCTGTTTATAATATACCTAAACCATATAGTTGCAATTGAAAGAACACATTATTAACTTTGCCGTTGACACCCCTACATATTAAGATGCAGAAACTTGAACAAAATTAAAGTCGAGGAAGATCTGGTTGAACTTTAAATTGTTAATCCTGAATATAGAAAAAACAATGTGTGTACCTTTCAGTATATACATGAACTCAATTCCTGTTCTAGACATACTTAGATTTGGCATTGTAACTGATCTATTTGAAATGAAGAAAGCCAATAACGTAAAATATTTACGTACTTATATTGACTGTCATCTGAGGTGGTATATATATGTAGCTATGTGTCAAAAAAACTTAGATAAATAAGGCTCAATAATTTTTATTGACCACCCTCCCAACCAATCCAGATTCCAGAAATGCGAATTAGAGTAAGTCAATAAAATAAATTCTAACCTTATTTTAATATAAGGAACGTAACCAAACTGCAACCAACAGCTACTCTCTGAGCTATGTGCCCCGTCTAGCGCTGAATTACGAGTTGCACGCGTTAAGTGTATTAATTACATATTACCAACAGAACGCTAATGCTTCGATTGCAACAAACACCGGCAGAAAGACTAATTTCTACTTAAAGGAGATCCCGGTCGCCACAGCCTGTTGGTTGCAGTCTGGTTACGTTCTTTATATTAAAGTAAGGACTTTATGGAGGAGTTTGTGACTGAAATGTTATGTTTTAATATTCTTCCCTCTGGAAGCACACGTGAGCTTAAAAATGTATTATTTTTCACTAAATAATTAGAATAAAACATTATATTGCTGAAGAGGGAATCAAAATCCTTTTAAATGAGGTACTACATGACCGCCACTCCATTAAACAATTTTAAAATGATAACTGTCCCTCCAAGGGAAAGTATAAAATTCTGCTCCAATAATGTTATTTTAAAATTAATAATGGACGTGTTTTATGATTTTACGTAAAAATCGTAAATTACGTAGAAAATGAAGTTATCCAATATTTGTGAATCTTACCGCATATACATTAGAGATCAGTCTTATACTTGAATAATAAAGCAACATATGAAGTAGATAAAACCAACACATTTATATTCTGAACACTACTTCTACCTTATTATGTTAGTGAATACCGGCTTCGTTCATCGATTTTTTTTATTGAAAACACTGTAGCGATTGACAGCAATAAATAGTTGTCATAGTTGCCAATAAATAGTTGTCAGTGTTTTGCGTATTGCTTGAGTTTTGCTAACTGCAATTTCTAAACATGCTTTTTTTAAACGAAATGCATAAAATGATAATATTACAGATGGCTGATTACGCAGATAGAATGCAATCACAGAAGAAAATTGCTCGTCTATTTTGAGAAAAATTTCCTGATTTGCCGCCTATAAGTATGTCAAGGTACAATTAATAAAATTGAACAGCAGTTTCGCGAAAATGGACATGTCAGCAGATTAAAAAAATAAGCTTCCAATGCAATGAGTAACGATGCAAAATTAGATTAGATTAGCAGCTCTAGCATTGTTTCGCATGCCTCAATTATTCACATATTAAAAGAGAATAAAATACATCCCTATAAACTGACCCCAAATCAGGAGCTTAGTAAACACGATTTTGATAGAAGAACCTATTTTGTGAACAGACGGTGCAAAGATTAGATAACAATATTATCCAACTGGAAAATTTTCCATTTTGAAATGAGTCCACTTTTACTCTTCATGGCCATGTTAATCGTCAAAAATGTCGCTAGTGTGCTAGTGCAAATATTCACTGGATGAGAGAATTACGCAAAATCCTAAAAAGGTTAATGTTTGGGCGGGGATAATAATTGGAAACCATGTCATTGGTCCCCCGGTTGTCTGGTGGAGATATGTTGACGATATATTTGCAATTTGGCCTCATGGTGTTGATTTAGTAGATAGTTAAATATAAATAGCAAGGAACCGTTTATTAAATTCACATAGAAGTAAAAATTAGGAATGAACTACCGTTTTTAGATGTTTTAATTAAAAGGGTGAATAATACAATTGAAACAAGCGTTTATAGAAAACCAACACATACTAATAGACTAAATTTTAACTCAAATCCCTATGTTAAAAGGGGTGTTGTAAAATTATTATACGATAGGGCCAAAATAGTTTCATCAAACAGGTAATTAAATATTAAATAATGAAAAAAAATGTATCAAAGAGGTTCTAGCACAAACAGAGTTTTCATAAATGTTGAAAATAGGGACAATCAGGTACGACAAAAACCTGAGCGTCATTAAACAGCAACTATTCCTTATGTATACAGACTATCGGAGAAGCTACAAACATAAAACCGATAAACAGGGAGGAGAATTCAAAAAGCTGTATTTACAATATCCCGTGCGAATGTGATAAATGTTATGTGGGTGAGTCATTGAGACCTTTCGGTGTGAAGTTGGATGAGCACAAGAATTACATTAGAAAGAATGAAATTCAGAAATCAAAGATTTGTGGACATGCTTGGGAAAACAGACACAGAATAAACTGGGAGTCGGCAAAAATTTTAACAAAAGAGGTAGTAGATAACAAAAGAAGAAAACTTAAAGAATCAGCAATAATATTATTAAATGAAGATAAATGCTTATCGAGTTGTTCTGTATATATTTGTATAACCTGGCTACCAATGTTAAAAGCAGAACTTAACAAACTCAACATTATCTAAAAGAAAATATCATCAATTATGTGTAAGTAGTACGTATCTATCGCTTCTATGGAAATTGACGGTTATACATCTGAGTCATTTTCGGTAACATCTGGAGTGCCTCAGGGCTCCCATATTGGTCCCTTATGGCTTAACTTGTTCATCAACGACATTGCTAAGTGTATCGAATGTAAATTTTTACTGTTTGCGGATGACCTGAAAATATTTAGTAATATCTGTTCTCAGGTTGATTGTGCACAGATTCAAACAATTTATGCTTGGTGTGTTGGTAATGATATGATTCTTAATGTCGAGAAATGCTACTCCATGTCGTTTAGTCGCAGGCTGTCACCACTGTGAAAGACTTAGGAGTTATATTTGATTTTAAACTTTCTTTCCCAGAGCATTTTGAAAAAATGATTTCGAAAGCAAATAAAATGTTGGGGTTTCTTAAAAGAATGGCTCAAGACTTTTCAGATCCTCGTGCGTTAACTCCATTATATATTTCTCTGGTTAGATCCTTGGCACAAGAGGATCTTTTTAAACTGCGAGGAAACAAAATTATATTTAGGTATCAATTCCTTACATACCAGGCGTCAATATTACGATGTTTGTTTCGCATTCAAAATTATCAACAATTACATCATTCTCCCGATTGCTTGGAGTCTATGTGTTTTAGGGTACCATCTTTCAACACTAGAAATGTGTCCATTTTATCTATACCTTATTGTAGAACAAAGTATGCAATGTTCAGTCCTGTAAATAGAATAAGTTCAACTGTGAACGAATTCTAGAACGAACTTGATTTATTTAATAAATCTCTTGATGGTTTTAAAAATCAGGTAAAACGTGCTATACTGCAGTTAATCCTTATAAATAATCATATTTTTACTTATATATTATACTTGTTATTATTCATTACTATTTATATTTATTTGTCTTCACATCTCTTTCATATAATGTTTATTTTAATTGCTAATGCTATTGTCTGCCATGTAAATGTATTTATACGTAAATAAATAAATAACATAAACAGAATAACCACTTTCCGAAGCGTCAACAAAATACATTATTTCTGTGTTTATTTCGATTTATATTATTTGTAAAAAACAACCTCTGACTGTTCCTTTGACGTAAACGTCATAGGCGCAGAGGCTTTTTTCCAATAATTCTATTATTTTGTAGACTCGGTGATTTGTTTTTGAAGAGGATAATATATGTAGTAGAAAACACAAATAAAAGGAAAGAATGTTCAAGGATATCATTTTGAACATTTGCTACCTTGAAACTAAGTTTTTTTTTTTAGTTTGCTGTTGTGAGTTAAGTCAAGCACATGAATTAATTATTTACCGTTAATTTTTGCAATAAATATTAAAACCATATCATTCTTGGATAAAGAATGAAAAGACCTTTCAAATGAGGAATCATAAGCCCTTACTTTTGATTTAAAAATTTAGGAGTTGCAACTGCCACTCTAAGGGGGTTGACTTTAGGGATGTAATTTGTACGTTAGAGGAATCCAAAATCGCCGTGTCTCGGGATTTTTTATAAATATGCACAATAACTGAGATACTGAATTTACTCCATTCGGCTGTTTCGCACTGTATAAATATTGTAATAAGTAAATATGAGAAACGTCCTTGTTTTTACTTTGATAAATTATTATCGCATTAGATATTTCTTGCATAACTTCACTGATCCCTTAAAGAAAAAAGAAAGTCGCCATCTGCGCTCAATCAAAATGAATTCACTCCAGAGAGAAATTTTTTCATTAGAGGTAATTAAAACGTCGTTGCTCACAGATGTAATTCAAATGATTTATAGAGTTTCGTAAGTAGTTTGCGACATTTGCATTTGTATAGATAGCGATGTTAACAATGCCGCAAGTTAAATGAATTGTCGCAGTGTTTGTTATTAATTATGGTATCGGTTTATGGAAGCAAGGGTCGGCTAACTCCCTAAATGAATAGTGTTGAATGCTCGGAAATGCAGTGGTGACAGAACATCATTTGATAAATGAATTAAAGGGCAACATTGATCACCGCGATAAATTTGTTAGCAAACAAAGTTAATGGCGTACAGAAAAAGTCTTATTGCTATTTCTGTCAGCTTATTCAATTTAGGTAAAAACTTATTAAATTGGATTTGATAAGGGATACTGTTGAACATAAATAAATACGAGGTTTTGCAAGAATAATATTTCTTAATATTACAAAATGGAATAAAACAAAGTTTAAAACTAGCATACTCTTTTAAAACTGTTAATTTTATATTGGTAAAATAAACTCGAATTCGAATAAAACTTTAAGTTATCATCATAACTGTATTTATCTAAAAATAGACTATATACTATAGACAGCTTATTTTTCTTTAAACGTGTATTTAACGTCAGTCTATTTTCGCTACTGAGGCCTATCACTGACGCCTGTAGACGAGCTACCCCAAACCAGGAATTTTGTCGAACCTCTTCCCTTAAGAAGAGTAGGGATCTTTTATTTGCCTAATATTTAATAGACAAGGGACCGATGGCTTTACATCCCCTCCGAAAGATCGAAGGATGGTATATCACCTACACAACCCTCGCCTAATGTTACATAGCTTTCGCGCATACACTAATATACAAACCGCTGAAAGATATGTGAGGCGAGGACACGGTCTTCCCTTGAATACGAACGGCACCTCTGGTTTGGAAAAAATAAAATATTTTTGGCTGGCGAGCTTTATTTAAGACTCTAGAGGTCTTTCGCGTACTTTATTTTGTTTGATTTGAAGTCGGGGTGGTTAAACTTGAAAGGCTGGAACGGGCCAAAAGTTTCGCCCTGTATACTATCAGAGCTGATTTGCATTCGAAATTAATATTTTATTTATTTAGTACTTTGCTGAATTTTATTTCAGCTGGCAGGGTCAAAGGCTACACTTTGTATAGTATGGTAGCACAAGTTTTAAATTAAACCTTTAGTTTAGAACAAAAATTAACAACTTATTTATTTTCGGTTAACATACAGAGTTGAGTATTAAAATATTAAAATTAAAATTTTATTAACATTTTTTATTAAAATTATTTTAACGTATCGACACTAGAAATTTGCCCAAGTCGGGGTTGTTTTATTTGCTTTATTTAAAAATCGTTGTTTAATACTGAGAATATTCACTTAAAAACTAGGGCCGCCAAGGCGATTTGAATTGGAGCACTGAGGCTGATTATTAATAAAGTACTTCTTTACTAGGATCTGCCTAGGAAGGTGTACGGGCACTGTGTTAAATTCGTGAGATACACCGGACGACACACTTGGATTTAGGCTCTGGGGCGACCAAAGTGGTAACGCGAGCACTGGATTTAATTGTAACTAGATACGCCGAAAACACAACTTGCCGGGGACTCGTCTCGCTCCCTTATGATGTGGCACGATGCTCGCTGAGAGCTGGAGAAGCTGGAAAGGGCGCCAGATCATCATGTGGGGCTCAAATGATGAAATATTGTGTAATACTTGCTGACGTTTTGGAATTTTGGGTTAAAGTTTATATCACTAAATCGGCTATAAATAATGTAACAATTTGATATGGAAAAGTCGGCGGAAGTACTTTAATCCATATTTATTGTTATACTAAGTTATGGTAATGTTATATTAAACCATATTGAGGGTAATGTATTGCCAGTGTTGAACGGTGTGAGAGTCTACTTTAGGGTAATTGAAATGAAGATAGCGGTGGGTTGCTAGCAACTCGTGGGGAACATGTAAACTGGTCTGATTTTGATACGAATGGTTTATGGGCTGGCTGAAACGGTGAATGAAGGAGGTTTTGAAATATGAATAGAAGATTGGGTTTGAAACGTTTTTGAAGAGAAATTTGTTTATAGAAAATTTTTGAAAGTGACTAAAAATATTCTGACTTGGGGCTTGGGAAGTGGCTTAAAAGTGAATTGAGTTGATGGGGGGCTGTATTTTTTAGGGCGATCTTTTGTAAGTTTTTTACTGTAATTTGGTGAGTTTCGATGTTGAAATGACTTTAGTGATATATTCGGATTATTTGGGAATTATTGATGTTGCGTGAATTTTCTCAGAATTATTCATTGAAAATTGGGGTTTTTGAGTTCCCCGAGTGTCTTGATGTCTTTTTTATGGGTTTTGCCAAGTTGACCGTAATGGTTGAATTATTTGACAAATTTTAGTACTTTTTTCGTCGGCCATCTTGTTAATATGGAGAACGTACGATAACACCCTGAAACGGTCACCCATCCAAGTACTTACCGCGCCTAAGGTTGCTTTACATCACATATCGAAGTATGTACATGGTAAAGGCGTATCTACGGTCGCCTCTGGCAGCTCATCTTCATATACAATGTGAAACTCAGCAACACAAGTATGTGGTAATAAAAGAATGCTAAGAATTACATTTTAAGTTATTTCAATTGAATTATTAACAAAATAAAAAACATAGGTGAAAGCAAATGATTTTTACTGTTACTAAACACAATCATTAAAATTTTTACATTTTATTTTTGACAAAGATTTATTGGAATTATTAGGTACTGGAAAGCTTTCTGCATGATGTTTACTTTTTTATTATTCCTACACAAACCTTTTCCTGAATAGACTAATATGTTTATTAAACTCACTATGTCAACATGCATAATTTTAATCTACTCACTCAAAATATTTTTCTAGTAGTCTTGAGATAAAGAAGTTGTTTCGCAAACTCAGCCTCTGCAATATATTCTGTTACGACACTTGACAATGCCACTATTGGTTGCTTTCCGGAGCACCAATAAATTATTATTATCTCCACTGAAAATATTACATATCCAGTTCACTCCTTCGAAGCCTCATATCCCGAGCATAATAAAACAATGTAAATTATTTTTCACCTCCTTCCAGATTGTCAATAAGAATAAGAATGTAGTGGAGCCCCGAAACTGTATACTCCGAATAAATACTCATAGATAAATAGTAGAGCAAAGAAAAAGTAGAAGCGCATTTATTCAGAGTACCAGTCGAGACTCGGTGCTATGCCATAATTCCAGGCTTGATGCGAGGCTCAATTAGATCCTTACCCTAGTTTGATGCGTCTGAATACGGGAGACATAGCCCTAGGGTTTATAATAGGTTCCGAAACTCTTATTGGAGGCAGTTCATAGTTACAAATTATTTTTCAGAATATGGGTCTTAAACTCACTTCACTAGGTAAGCTAGACATACTAGCTACTAAGCTGTCGTCTTCTTAAATAAAACTGAGGGTCATAGTCCCCTGTGGAACTGCATAAAAAGGCGAAAAACGTTAAAGTACTAAGAATGCAGCAGAATACAATAAATTGAACAACTATCGACCACAAACCTGACCCCAAGGGTGAAACCAAATTCCCAAAAACCGAAATACTTTCAGAAAGCTTCAAATCAAACATAAATTGGTATACCTCCGTTTTTGAGGGAGAGAAATAAGTTGGTGGCAATATTTTCTCACACACCCCTCCCCAGTCATCGCCAAACGCGAGGAAATATAGTATATAAATAGTATAAAGTATATTTTTTATCTATACTATGAAAATTTTTTAAAACGATTCATAAAACGGTATGTGACAAAAAAGAATAAAATTTACTCTGTGTCGTTTATCCGTTGGATCTATTTACAAAAAAATAAATCTTGTGAACTTTTATCTAAATATATTCCAAAAAATAGGACGAGACTGATACCAAGGTCCTATGATGGAAAAAAATTGTAAACCTGAAACATTTTTGTACCTTATTTTTTATCGAATTTTAATCCGAATTTTGTATTTGCGTTGGAATGGTATGTATAACATATTTTCTTTGAAGCGATTTATTAAATCGCTTATGAGAATAAGAAGAATGATCAAAATTTGTATTTCTTACTGCTAACACGTCAATTTTTGAACAAAATATTCTAGATGTTAGTAAGCGCTAACTATAGTAATTTACTGTACTGTTCTAGTATTATTGAACTTAATAATTTGCAGTACTAATCAAACTTTAACTTGTCTATTTCCAATAGATAAATCCAAAAAAAAACTTTAAAACCTAAAAGATCAAATTAAAATCTCTTACCTTTTTATCCGAAAGTATGTCAAATTTATTTAATGGGCCGGCTAGCTTATCTTTTCCTTCAGGAGCAGGTTCAAATTCAGTTCCTGTTTTAAAATGAAATTTTATTAAAGTAAAATTTTTAATCTGATATAAGTAATTTATTTTCCTTGATATTTAGATAATTTAGCAGTTTTATAACAGATTCGAAAGTCTAATACACTATTTAAATTTTAATATACAACCTTGTCCAAAATTAAACACACAAAAACCTTCCTTCTTCGTACCTACACTATTCTCTTTCCAAATCCAACAATTCTCCTTTCATTAATTCTTCACCTTATCTCGTCCTTATCTCCTCTGCAATTCCTATCCACAATAACACCTCTTCCTTCTTATTTACAGTCTACTTTTACTCTTCTTCGCTGATCTCCACAATTTCTGACTTTTTAATACAATTTCAAAATTATTAATTTTTGTTTATTATTTTTCTTCTTCACTCCCTAATTTTCACTTATTCTTTTTTTTCTTAAATTTGTTTTTACAATTTTACAACCTCTCTTTTATCTGTTGTTTGTTGTTCTATATCACTAAATATCAAAGTACCCAAAATAAACAAAACAAAACACCATATGAATTTTGATTAATTTAATTCCAAACATAACCTAACTTAAACCTCCTTGTCTTTCTCCAGGAAAATATTTACCAACTATAAAAATTAAATTTCCTACTTAAAAGAAATGTCATAATGACTTAAATGTCAGAAATTATTTCAACTACAACTTAATAACCACTAACATAGATGTCAGTATCAAACTTACTGTTGACATCAAATAAAAACTTAAAAACTATTAAAACAACTCTAAACAAGTATTAACATTCTAAAACACATACCTTTCGGATCTTTAGCTAATTTAAATAAATTTTGAAAACCATCTAAAGGAAACAAACGAATTCAAACCCTGATCCAGCAAATAACACAAACATGCAACCTTCGTAATCATCCAATATGCGAATACATAGCATTACATTAAGAAATATCAGCCCTATAACTGCAGGAGCACAATGGCCTTTAATGTAGAATTATGGAATAGAAGATGTTAACATCATTCGAAAATAGACAGAAGATATTTGACGCTCTGACGAAAATTGTAACAATGAAATCGAGAGCTACATAATTATTTAATGGAAAATCAGTATATCTGTATAATATATTGATTTTCAACTCAGACAAACATCAATCAACAGAAATAAGGATTTATTCTTTTGGATGTATTTAGTGTTGTAACCGTCGAGGTTGTTTTACGAATAGCCAGACAACACGAACGCCGGATATCGTCTACTTCAGGCATGAAATTCAGTGATCCGAGGAAATCAACCGATGAGAAATCAGTTAAATAAGTAATCAGCCACCGTAGCATTGCTGATGTACATAGTGTTTCAGAAATAATAACACTCTACATTTTGATAAGAGTTTCCAAATGAAAAAGTATATTTCATGCAATTCCTCTAAATAATAAGCCTTTTATTGGTGAAATTCTTTCACCACCTTGCATATATAATCCGATATTTTTGTCTAAGTTCAGATTAACACTTACATAATGACTTTTTGTTTCCTGCGATAAAACAATAGGGAGGGTAACAGTGATCAGCATGAAAAATTAAAGAATTTTGCAAATCACAACCACTCCTTACACTTGTCTTTGCACAAATTACAAACCATTTCAGACCGCAGGCCACCTTGAAAACTTGTGGAGAGTGGTCTGGTAAGTAATGCTTGCTGCTAGCCCGGTACACGTGGACGACAGGTCCGTCATAGATTCTTTTGTTGTAGTTTTTAAGGGCCACGTATCTCTCATACATGCTTTTTTCTTTTTGGAATTTCCTGAAACATATATAATTTTGTGTGAAACAACCAATGAATGCAACAGGATTATCTCAGTATATTAATTTGGAATGAACCTCTACCTTTGTCACTTTAACGTATTAATAGCGCAGTAAAAATAGCACAAAAAATCAATATAAAAGAACTTTTTCCATAAGCAATTTTATGGTTGGATCCTGTTGGGGAGGTGCTCAAGAGTACCCAAAAAATGTTCGTACTTCAAAGACTCTGTGCTCCAATTGTTATTAACAATTAAATTTTTTAACTGCGTTTTTCAACATAAAAATGTAAATAAATCGGAATATATAGGTCCGATGGGGACAACGTAAAAGAAACAAAATCATTATAATTAAATTTTCTACAAACCTACGTTTAGTGTAGGTCTTAGGAGCGCAACCATAACCTACAAAAGTGACAAAATTGGCAAGAAATCGTTTTTTCTTCATTTTGCTGTCCAAAGCCGCTGAGTGAACCGACCAGCTTCAAGCTCTCGGAAAATCTGCCTTTTGTTCTAACAAAAACATCCTGAAAGTTTGGTGCAAAAATATTAAATTCAGTGTGCGCTATTGAATTTGTTATTTAAAATAGGAATTTGCTGCCGTTACATGCCATTAAGTCCAAAACGGATCATTTTTTTAGAAAGTTAGGCCTCGATGCCGTAAAAATTTTTTTTTTATTTATTTTTGCCATTTTTTTAGAATTTGTTTAAAACCCAATAAACAAAAAATTTGTTTTATTCGACCTTCTTTAAAAATTTTTGAAAATTCTTTTATCAGATCATAAAGAAAATTTTAATATCTTTACTTTAATAAAAAAAGAGTTTATTTTGGTGAAAATATTTTTCAAAATGGCCGATAAAATTCATTTTTTGTGAATTGGGTTTTTAAACAAATGCAAAAATGGCCAAAATAGGTTTAAATTTTTTTTTCTTACGGCATCAAAAAGCTGGCTACGCACACTGGGTTTAACATTTTTGCACCAAATTGTCAAGGTGTTTTTGTTAGCGTAAAAGGCAGATTTTTGATAGTTTGAAGCTGATAGTTTCACCCAGCGGCAGCAAAATGAAGGAAAAACGATTTTTTGTCAGTTTTTTCACATTTGTAGGTTATGGTTGCTCTCCTAAAACCTACACTAAACGTAGATTTGTATAAAATTTAATTACAAACATTTTGTTTCTTTTATGTCGTCCCGATCGGATCTATATATCTCGAGTTATTTACATTTTTAGGTTGAGAAACGCAGTTAAAAAAATTTAACTGTTAATAACAATTGAAGCACAGGGTTTTTGAAGTACAAAATTTGTTTGGATACTCCTTAGCACATCCTCAACAGGATCCAGCCCTAAAATTGCTTATGGAAAAAGTTCTATTTCAAATTCTAACTTTGGCTGCATTATAACAGTCAGATTATATTTTTTTGCTAAACAATGTAAGTAAGTCAAAATAAAATTCAAGAATATTGCGTGTAGTTTATGTTTCTTTATCTTTAATAATGCTATGTCATAATACTGTTTAATAAGTGATGCCATTGAAGAATGTATAAATGTTCAAGCAATATTTACAGAATCTGACAGAGAATTAAGAGAATGCCGACAGATGCATGGTTCATGTGACCTTTACATTGTATTAAAGTGGCTTCAATTGCACACTCCTTCTGTTTAGGTCATATCCATAGATACTTACTACTTACACAGAATCGTTAATATTCTAAATGATACTATGTTTGTTGACTGGTTACGAATGTTAAAAGAAAAACTTAACAAACATAATATCATTTAGAATATCAACAGTTCTGTGTAAGTAGTAATTGTCCATGGATACGCTGCGCATTTAATATACGCAGCCTATAAGAATTGCATTAATAACTTTGAAAAAGGAAACATTTAGTTTCTGAAATGTCAGATAAATACTGTATGCTTATTTTTGTCATAATTTGTATTGACAAAAAACAGCCGCTGACTGTTCGTTTCACAAAAGTGTCACATATGCAGAGGTTCTTTTTCCGATATACTAATTAATTTTACCATATTTGTAGAATTTGTGATCAGAAGTTATATGTGGTAGAAAACTCCATAAAGAGAAGAAATGAATAGAGTACATTTGCTTCATAAAGTTGTGCGGCGTAGACCATCACGTGACCAATACAAGAATTGCGTTATTAACCATTGCGGTCAGAATAATGTTATGATAATCGTTACGAAAATAGTGATGCATTAAATATTAAGATCTAAGAACAGCGGAGGAGCTCTGTCAAAGCAAAATGTAATATAGAAATTGCTGTGACAGATAAGACAATACTTTCAATTAATCAAGTCCATTTCCTCTCCAATAGCAAAAATAAGAAAAAGTTAACATGCCCCCATTCTTGGCACCGGCGACACTGGATTGTATTTTTATTGTTTATATGCCTTTCCCAGGTTACCTTTGCGTGGTCAAGGAGCCGGACTTTTGCTTCCATTTCCTTCAACGTTATTTTATTGTCCGTTACGACCATGTAAAGAGGATTTTTAGTTCCTCTTAGAGTGTATAAATTGTTCACGTTAATTTTGTGATCGTTTTTGAGTTCATCTACTAACTCTTCTTTTTCTATTTCATGGTACAAGTCCCGGAGGATGAAGGCGTGGGTTTTGTCCTCGCGGAGGCTGTACGTAATATAGAGTATATTACAGCTTGCGAATTTTTCAATTACTTTCTCCCAGTCTTCTTTGCTCTCTATCTGGAGGGAGGTGAACATTGATGTGTGTCTCCAAAAGTACTTGCCTTTGAGGTTTAATATAAGATAATTGTTCATTTTTTTGTCATCGGTAAAGCGGCCGTGGATAACAGTGGACGGTGGTCTTCTATTTAATGGCTCTGGTAAGGTTGTGGCGATTTGGCTACTCTTGTCAAGCCTGGGTGTGTGAAGTTGAGATCGGCTTCATCTCTTAATGTTAATTTTGATTCTTTGGTATGGACTATAAATATTTTCCCTAGATCACTATCACTGCCGTCTGCTGCCTGTATTATCTTTCTTACGCTAATCTGAGTTGCTTGGCTTTCGCTGTCTGAGCTGCTTTTGGCTGATTTAGCTCTTCTCTTAGCGGGTTTTAACTTTTTCCTGCAAATTATTCATGATAACATGTAGTGGTGTTAACTTCTTTATGTGATTAGATAACCGTGGTGTCATCTGCTAATAAGACGAAATTAGACGATTGCTCGAAGAGTTAATAGCAGTAATGTCGTTTATATGCATTTGAAATAAAGCTGGCCTCAGTAAGGTGGTCTGGGGGATCCATATTCTATATACACTCCATACTTCATACTACACTCCATATACACTTGAGTTATTTTTTAGATACGCGATGTGCTGCTACCTGTCATTATGGAACGATCGTATTAAGTTATTGCTATTTGTATCAAAGTTATAAAATTGTAGTGCTTCTGTATGTATGGCACAGATCTACTAGTATGATCACTTTGTTCTTACTCTTGATCTGATCGCATTACTCCTTCAAGGCTGATGTCACTCTCATTTCCCGATAAAGCGCTCCACTGTGATGAACTTTTGGGCTTATTGAGTTTCATTGTCGATTCCTTATTGTCTATTTGATTAATATTATTTAGTAAAGAGTTTATTTTACTTACTGTGCCTTTTTATACTGATTTTTAGTTTAGGTTCACCAAATAATTTAAAAATATATAAAATTTGCCTGTCGACTTTTGCGAAAAATGTCCTAATTTCAATTATGAGGTTGGAATCTGACTTTCAACTAACCGGTTAGATAAGTTTTCCGAAAAATTGTACTAAATATCTTTTAGGTTGTTAAACAAAAATTTTTTAAAATGTTACCAGGTTATCACTAAACTTAATTGTGTCTATACTCTCACTACTTATTAAATGTCACTGCCAATCATAGTTTTTTAAATACCTTTTTGGGGTTGTCCCGGACTTTTGCGGCCTTAGCGTTGCATTCCCACAATCTTTTTTCTTTATCTTTGCATTACACCACTTGAAAATTTTATTCTTTTCCTGAAATTCACAATACTGCCGGTCACAACATGGCCTTCCACCTCGATAATGCACATTTTTTTCCAATTCTTGTATACCGTGCATATTAAATACATATTGATCGGGATTCGTAGCTAATTCTGTCTCTGTCATGCTAAAGCGAAATGAGACAGGGGTTCATATATGGTAAGATATTGCTTTCTGCGCCATCTGCATATTTCTTTTCTTTTATATAAAGAAAACATAATCATTTAACATTGGTAATTACATGCGAAATGAGTTGTTAATAGTTTCATCTTTCAATTAAATACCTATCTTTAACTTGTCATCTTATCACAGCATTGCGATTGATGTTTGAATTTTGAGATTTGTCATTCCTTTTATAAAAATGTACTAGACGGAAATAATGTAATTGAGAAAGACACCTTCATTATCTGGCAGCATGAACGGGAAGAACTGGAGAATTTGAAAACCTACCTTAACAACCTTCACCAAAACATTAAATTTACCATGGAAATTGAGAAAGATGGAAAGCTCCCGTTTCTAAATGTACTCGTATACAAGAATAATGATGGAATATTAGGTCACAAGGTGTACAGGAAACAACACACACCGATAAGTATCTAAATGTGCAGTTTCACCACCATCCAGCACATAAGCAGGCCGTCGTCAATACATTGGTACACAGGGCAAAACAAATATGCGAAGAGGAAGATCTCCAAGAGGAATACCAGACTGTAACGACATCTCTACAGAAAAATGGATATAGACCCAGGGACATAAACAACGCATAGTCAATACGAAAGAATAAAAGAAATATACAGCGACCATTTATCTACCATATATACAAGGTTGCACGGACAGAATCGGAAGAATGCTAACAAAGTGATCTACAACACACAACAAAAAATCAGACAACATTTTCCTAAATACGATCCACCAGAAGAGCTCGATTCATCAGGAGCTTATAGCATTCCATGGTCGTGTGAAGAAGTTTACATAGGAGAGACCAAGAGGCATGTTAGTACCAGACTTAAAGAACATATCAGGTACACAAAGAAGGAAAACATCACTAAGTCTGCAGTTGCGGAACACTCTAAGGGAATCCGCCATTGGATAAAATTTGACGAGACCAAAAGATTGGCGAGTACGAGACACTACTGGCCCAGAAGATACAAAGAAGCCATAGAAATACACAAAAATCCAAATAATTTCAACCGTGACGCCGGACTACAGCTACCATTAACATGTAAATCAATGTTCCGGTTCACTGACCATGTGACATCACCGAAACCAAGCTACGCCTCCTGACGATACATATAAATAGAGGAGCTCAGGCCAACAGAGCTCACTTCGCTTCAGAAGAAGACCACGACGAGATGGTCGAAACGTCAAGTATTCAAAACGATCACCGCGGAAGAGAACCCGGAAGCCTGACTTTTGATCATTATCAGCTCCGCGAAATCTTTAGAATCTAAATGAAACACGTTCTGAAAAATGTAGTTTAAAAATACAAACAGAATATTTTATATATATGCATGTATATATCAGAGTAATTAATATTATCACTCCGAAATTTTAAATGATTTGTCGTACATGTGTAAAAGTGAACTACTAATGTTATTTGCTAAAAAATATGAAATATGTTTTGATAAGAAGAAACAATATTCTAACCATACCAGTCAGAAAAACATGACTGACAGATAGTCCTAGGTTTGCAAATGGGAAGGAAATATTCCTTCAAATGGCAGAAGTATCATATGGTATCGTGCATTACTACTACTTGCAGTGCTTCTTCTTCACATGTTAGAAATAAATTTATAAGTATGTCTATATTCAAATTTCACGGTTCTTTTACATAACCTATCTTAGTAGCTAAATGTGAAACCACGTACTGTTTCATAATGAAAAAATAAGTGAAATTCCCCCCCCCCCCCCCTAACACTTCCAATATAATAATTATAATACAAGATAATTTTTGACTACAGACTTTACGATGAGCAACATAATCTTTGCTTAAACCAAACTGGAAGACAATAACAAAAAGCGCTTTACCGTTATCGTTGTCGTCTGAACCTTCTGACCAGCTTTACTTTCTGATACAGATTAAAAATTCATGAAATCGTGTAAAGCTCATGTTTACACTTATATGACTTACGCACTTATTTATTTTATTTTAACAGACTAAAATTTCTCTAATTAATGTGTATTGACGGTAGAGAATAAAATATAACAAAAGCTTTACTGTTACCACAACAAAATACAGATTATAACTTTATAAAATCGTGTAGTACCCTTATTCATTTTAACAGGTTAAGTTTTTCTTTATTTTTTCTATTAATATAGACTGATTGATGGTAAGAAATAATAAAGTATTACCAATAAGAAATTTCTAAAATCGTGTTGAGCTTATTTTAAACCTGGACTATTGTGAAATATATTTTTTAAATACATAATGGTAGCCAGAAGCAAAATATTACAGGTTGAAAATTGTTGAAGTCATGTACAGTTAACATTTCAACATTGTTTTCATAACAATACAACAAAAAATCTGAAGCTGGATTCTACAGTTGAAATCTAACACGGGATTTGTTGGAGAAAAACTTTATTTTCCAAACATAGGTAAATAATTGAATACTTGAATTTCTATTTTGTCTTTACTTCTAGTAGTACTACCATAGTAGGGGTACCTTTTTTGCTCACTGGGATACCCACTGAATTATGCAAGAAAACCGACAGCACAAAGTACATTCCATATGTAATAGAAAAAATTAGTGCTACTAATTTTTTCCCTATACTTGTTGACTGGATTAAAGAATTATTTTTTGTATTTACATCATATCCATATATACTACTACTTACACAGGACCGTTGATATTTTGAATGATATTATATTTTTGTTAAGTTCTTCTTTTAACATTCGTGTGTCGTGCAAAAATCTGTAGAATAATGAGATACGCATTTATCCTCATTTAATAACAATATCGCAGATTCTTTAATTTTTTACAGACGCAGAGATTATTTTTCGAATATACCCATTAATTTTGTTGTTTTTTTTAAATCTGAATCGGAAGACATATTTCCAAAAAATTACTCGAAATAATCTCTAAAAACCCATAAATTTAATATCACGACTGAATTTTATTAATGTTCCGGCGCCTCTATGTTCGGGAACTTCTAATATGTTAACAATACCATTCCCTGGTATTTGTTGCCATCGAGAACAGCTTTATGTGAATTTGTCCGAACTAAAGTTTTAATTTCACCATACTAATATACACACTTGCTGTTGTCTGCAATATTAACTTTTGATCTAATTAATCAAAAAAAAGGAAGATGAATAATTGCTTTTTTAAATAATTCCTCCATTTTTATAATCAACCTATTCTAAAGGACGGTATACATTAGTCTCTCACACGATAATGTTACCGAGTAAGGAAGAAACGGAATAGGTATATAACAAGATTAACAGAAAGGAACATTATTGAACTTTACTAAAATAGATATAACATATTGAAGTCTATCGGTGTGTACCTTGAAGCACGTTACTGTTCAATCATACGACAGATGCACTCTGGAGCCCTAAAATTCCTTTGTTCTAAAATTATATACCCCGCAATGCAAATAGGGTGTTCGTTACGCCCTTGTCTCGGGGATTGCTGAGACGAACAAGCAGGATGACGTACTCCTGCAACCTACTGACAACACCGACTTAATCCACCGGGATTAACACCTGCTCTTGGTTGTGTCGACCTGATTAAATGTTATGTTATACTATACATAGACACACTTTGGTATATTGCTGCAATTCATTTACCCCATATCTGCAACGCTGAGTCGAGCGAATTAATATGAAATAATATTTTTATTCTCAATGAGTAATTTGTGCCAACGTGTTCCATAATTACAAACATTAAAAGGTATGGAGATGGAAGGTACAGCACAGACAAAAATGTGAAAATTCATTGTGTTAAACATGAGATAGGCCGTGGACAATACACTGGGACAAATAGGGCTAAATAATATACATATATGGCATGGCATGATATAATAATGTTCACAAAGACATTTTGTTGTTTCTGTGGCAGAAAAGGCTAGCCACTGAGCAGACGCAGGGTAATTCAAAACTACTACGCAATTTCTTAAATATATGTTATAAAGAAGTTGCTAGAAATATACATATAGTGTAAAATAATAATTGTAAAAATCTCAAAATTCACTTTGTATTGCTTTTATAGTCAAAAGTTAAATTGACTGTAAATTTGCATAAGTACTATACGCGAGGCTTTTAATTCTCGAGATCCCGTTTCGTATGAGATATATTATGATTATTAACATTATATGACAGTGAGAAAATAGGCTTCTCTTGCTTTTTTGGGGAGAACAGCGGGCGATTCGCAAAAGCCAACAAAAAACCTGTACAGTTCTAAATGAGCTCAAAATATTATTTAGATCACCGGAAAAGAAACGCAAAAATTCTATGCACTATGAGGCGGTTGATCTCCTAAAATTTTGTGAATATCATAGTACATTACCTATGAAAACATCAAAAATATTGTTTGTAAAAGTTTTTACCCCCACCTCTTCGGAGGTGTTATTTATTAAAAAATTCGGAAACTAGCGAAACCCCCATTGGAAGTGGTGCGTAAGCAAACATTTGGCTGGCTAACTTAGTGATGGTGGCGTGGTCAAGTGGTTACGATGAATAATCACAAGAAAATACAAAAATTTGAGCAAAGGTAAATATCTTTAACAATAAAAATGTAAAATTACTATATACGGCTCGATGGCAAAATAAAGGTCACGCCCTTCCTAAGGATATATCTGTAAGTCGGTTGACTACCGAGAGAAAAAGGTTAAACGTTGACCGGTCTAAAGTGGCGATCTAACGGGTCTCTCGGTCAGCGGGATGACTAGGATTTTAACAAAAAAAACACAAGTCCTCTTGGCAGTACATGACCGACTTACTGGAACAAAATTTGGGCCAACCAATATATTAAAAAACAGGCTACCATGCCAGTGAAAAAGTGGTATTAAAAAGAACCGTACAAAAAAACACAAGAAAAGGAATTCAACTATAGTTGGATCTTTTTAATAAACAAAAAAAAAACAGTAGACCAAGGTCACGCCGGTACAAATCCCAGAATTCTGGATGTGAGTGAGTATTTTCTCCTACAAACTGTAGGCATCGTCAACCTCACCACGGTTCTTAAGTGACTTATGCTGATGAAGCCGTTATTCAACTAGATTTATCAATCTTAACTAAATCACATAAAATCACATCAGCGTGTCTTGAGATTCACCGGAATGATGGCCTCTGAACCAGTTCGTCAGCTGTCAGTCGCCTAACGCCTCTCGCGGCCGACCCTCGGACTACAGAAATTTTAAATTTTAAATAAACGCTCTGACCGATATTCAACCAGTAATACATATGTTACGAACGATGTAACCAATTCAATTCAATTCAAAACTTCGTTATTTAACAGTAACTTATACAATAATTACCTCCCCAAGGCTTAACCCGGGTCCGACCGTGCAACCACTGCGTTATTCGCTGTGGCGGGTTGCAGAACCGGGCGGACTAGGACTGGTTCGGTTTTAAAACAATTAAATCTTATACCTAGGCTCCTTCTGCAGAATGTAACTAAAGCATAACAAAGTTTAAGCAATAACTGAGTACTTTTTGAGGGGGCTGAGATATAAATTTAGTTTTAAACTTCAAAATTTCGTGTCTATATTTCATTTTACTTTGCAAGTCACCCATCATATTTGAAAATGTGTCGCCGGCGGTTTTATTTGAATGATTTGCAACCGTTCAAGCTAGGACAAAATTATACAAACATTTTAAAGGTTTTCAAAAGTACTGCAACTTTGTTTATGGGTACTACATTTTCCACAAGAATGGTTTATTAATTATTTCTGTTTTTTCAATTTTTTTCTCGTAAATGGTCGCATTTATGAGAATAATACAACACACCAAAGTTTTAACTTTTGAAAAAAGCTACAGAAGTTTCTGAAACACAAACTCGGTACTCTACATCTAGGAATCTGATCCGAGGCAATAAAATGTCGAATTCTATTGGGTTTTCTTCTTAAATGCATAGAGTGTTTGATGTTAATAATTTGAACTTGAAAGTAGAATATATTTTTGTATTCTATTAGAAACACTCTATTGAAAATTGGGAATGCACTTTTATTTCTTATTGCAAACAACCGTTCCTGTATATAATTCTATATGTTGGGATGCCGTTTGCTTAGACACTCTAAATCGCAACTCAGTTCTTCGAAATATCCAGAATTATCCAGATTCTCTGGTCCTGCTCTAATATCGCATTCAGTCTTGATTTGAATTTCTTCAACTATCCGGCTCGAAGGATCATATCTGTTCTCGTATATAATTAATAATGTGTCATTCACATTAAAAATTTCAAAAGGCAATAGTTCTAAAAAATGTATCTCTAAAACTTATATGGATTATGTACCTAAATTTCCTTTGTTTTTGAACAATTCATCTACAACATCAAACCGTAAAACAAGCAGTAGCAGTAGATATTCAATTAAAAATGAATACTGTTTATGCCGAGGTATGAAACACCTACAAAGCAGCATTTTGGCGCATGCTGTATTATTTACCTACTCGCGCTTACAGGTAAAGGAAATATACGAAACTTATTTTGAATTATTGAAACTCCATTGTAGCTAAATATACACACGTACGTTATGTGCTGTTAATTTGATTTATTTTGCTTTATCGCGTTCATACCTCGTTCGCGGTATAATTCCTTTGTTTAAATGAACATTTTATAAGGCAATTTATATTGTATATTCATTATTTCTCAATTATCAATATAATGCAGATAGTGGCAGTAAGATAGTCCCAAATTTAACTTAAACAGTCAGTAGCTAAAATAGATAATAAATTAAGCGTCACAATTATTCGTATTAGCCTCTTTGAGAACTAAACACAAATAAATGAAAATCCTCACATAGACTAGGAACGTTTTAGAGTAAAAGCGTTTTTAAGCTTGCGAGATGTATTTTATATAACAATTTTCAAGCAGGGCTTTTAGGGGTATTTGACCCCGCTGAATCCGAAATTGCCTGTTACCAGGTATGAAAAGGGACTGGAAGCCCGTTATTCAAGATGGCGTCCAAGATGACGCTTAATTTTGAAATATTCCTAATATGAGCTTATACAAAGAATACAAAGGCCTATTAGGGGAGTGGTAGAACCAAATTTAATAATTTCCTAGTCAACTTCAACCAGCAGTTCTTAATTATGATGGCGACTAATATGGCGGATAGAATAGAATCGGATTGGATCAGATCGGATCGGATCGGATCGGATCGGATCGGATCAGATCGGATCGAATAGAATGGAAGGGAATGGAACAGAACAGAACCGAGCCGAACCGAATCGAATAGAAGAGAAGAGAAGAGAAGAGAAGAGAACGGAATAGAATAGAAATTTATTCATGCTATACATACATTAGCAATGTTTGCACGCCAAATATCATAAAGGTAGAATACAATATAAAATATAAAACTGTAAATATAAAAATATCAAAAAAAGTAAAAACATGTAAAGAGAATTCAGGACGTATCGGAGAGTTTTCGACGACATTAAAGTCAAATTTAATAATATCCTACTTATATAGCCAACCAGAGGTTCGTAGTAGAATGGATTAAGGGAAGACATACCTGATCTGGCCCGATTGTGCCTGTCTACAACATACTTTCTATGGAATGGAGACTTCTACGAGCAGAAACAAGGAGCAGCCATGGGATCACCACTTTCACCTGTGATAGCCAACCTATTCATGGAAGCTTTCGAAGAGGAAGCCATACGCTGCAGTGAGAATAAACCAAAGTGCTGGCTACGCTACGTAGACGATACGTTCATCATATGGCCACATGGAGAATCATCTTTATCTGTTTTCTTCGACCATTTGAATAAACAGCATCCAAGTATCAAATTTACAATGGAGACCGAGCAAGATAGAGCTTTATCTTTCTTAGAAGTATTAGTGAAAAGGTCACACAATGCTACGAGTTACACGTACATAAACAAATAGATACGTTGGATCTTAATGATTATCAGATATTACGTAACGAAATCACTTGGGCTACTGTAGCGTAGCAGATACCGTAGGCACTGACTTACCCGGAAAGTGATGTACGTGCCTACGATAAAATTTCTCTAGCTCAGACTATCTCAGGGCGTTAAGCCCAAGCTTACACAAACTATGATAAATTATTAGTTTACTTACTTAACAAATCACTGAGTTTTTCCATATGTAGTGGTCGCAGACGAAATAATGACACTTTCTTTAAAAATGAAATGCACTATATTGAACAATTTACAAAATTGGCTCTCTAGAATATAACCTGGCGATGTTCACAGTTGTGGCCAATATTTCACGATTAATCAGTTATAACATTCATAAAATGCCTCGTGTAGCTACACATCGGTTTACAATATTATCATGAATTGTCATAAATTCTGCCACAAAGGTTTGATTTAAAGAACCTCCTTAAATATATGTAAATATATGCATAAAATATTTGAAAATGTACAGGTTAAAATGCCAAAAAGTATAAATTGATGTCCAGCGGAACCACTGAAGGTGGTCCCCGGTAAGTAAAAATAAACACAACACAAACACACTTATTCAGGGTGGTACGATACCGAGTCCGGTGGAAGAACTGGAGCCCTGCAGAGATGCCTTCGGGACACAAGAAATGGACCCAAGGATGGGGTTGATCGTGGCCTCACCAGCCCTGGAACCTTCCATTGTTTGTGGATGCCCCGTCCGTGGAACTTCACTGACGTGCGTAGAAGCCCCGTCCGTAGAACCCTCACTGATGAGGGAACAATCCACCAAAACTCCTGGAAGCCACAGTCGGATAAATGGGGTCGAGTCCGCCTTTTGAGTTGACACTGTATTTCCAAAGGAAAGCCTTGTGTAATTTAATATCCTGCTTCCGCAGATAAAATTTACTCACAAACACAAAATATTCCGCTAAACGGAACAACAACGGATTGAGGAAACTTTCTTGAGTTGGTTATTCTAAAATCCATGCGGATGCCTTGGATAAAATCAAGGTTCACAGAATAACAACTAACCAACAAGCCAAGCCAAGCCAACCAAAAATGTCTGCTTCCGTTTTCCCTGTTGATTACGCGTCACAAATGTGTCGCCCTCCTATGGAGAATAGCGAAATGTGTTACGGACGTGTAGCAGTTGTTATAATGCGGCCCACAAAACGCTAAAGCGTATGGTGGGTCGCATACGCTAGAGGTCCGTAACAACAATGGCAAGCTGGCCCATGGTGTCTACAGAAAGAAAACGCACACCGATCGTTACCTACATGCGACATCTCACCACCATCCACAACAGAAGAGAGCGTTAATTAGAACCTTGATCCACAGAGCCAACACAATATGCGACGACCAGAACAAATCCGAGGAACTTCAGAATGTCCAACAAGCTTTAGAGAAGAACGGATACAGTCAAAGCAATATACAACGAGTAGTAAATAACCAGAGGAGAACTACAGAAGAACAGCAACAACCAACAACGTATGCATGCCTACCCTACGTCGCGGGAGTCACAGATAGGCTGAAGAAGATTTTATTCAAAAAGAAAGTAGGTGTACGGTTTCGAACAGTGAAGAAAATACAACAGATGCTTCCCTCAGTCAAAGACCCTGTCCCCAAACTGTTATCAAAAGGTGTTTACCAGTTGAAATGCACATGTGGTAAGAGCTACATCGGACAAACAGGACGGAGTATCCAGTGCAGAATCAAAGAACACCAGAGAAATACCAGATTTGGATACACGGATAGGTCGGCGATAACAGAACATGTCCATAATAATGAGAACCATAAAATCAACTACGAGGACGTCAATATATTAGACAAGAATACGCGCTATTATCCGCGAATCATTAGGGAATCACTGGAAATTATGAAAAACGTGAACAACTTTAACAGAGAGGATGGGTATCGACTTAGTAACACGTGGAGACTGGCATTGCCAAGTACCAGCACCGTAGTAAGTCACGGTCAACCAAACACGACGAATGAGCAGCGAAGCAAACCAAGCAGGACCAATGACCAGCGAAGCGAAGCGGCGCCTAGGTATATAACGAGGAGTGTAACACAACAGATTCAGCCTTTAGAATCCTTCTGAAGAAGCTGACAGGATGATCAGCGAAACGTCAAGTCAAGTTCGACGACCACGGCAAGACCCGGAAGAATCTACTTCATCAGAGGTTCGTAATTTAAAACTAGATAACAGGTCACATTGTCATGTTTATGGTACATTACAAATAACACTTAAGCGTTAAAAACTCTGAAACTAATTGCTCGTCTCTAATCAAGTGGTACTTAAGATACAGTACAGGTACAAGTTTTAAAATGTTTGAGACTAAATCACTCAATCCTGTTTACGCATCGCAAGTTGGAGGCACTGCAGGTGTATGACTTTAGACAAGGCAAATTACTTTTCCGGCAACCGGGTGACGCATCCCGTCTTGCGCCCACAGGGTATAAAATGTCCTTGCAGGCTTTCGGAACTACTTCCACTGCCGTGAGAACCGGACCAAAATTCCCATGTACATCTTTCCATCCCATTTCCCGAGAGTCCGGTAAGGGAGGGTCTGGCAAGTGGGCATTTTTCCAATGGCAGCACTGCGAGCGAAAAATGTAATTAATGGTGTGTATTAAGTGCTAGATATGCATGGTCTTTAAAAGAATACTTACTTGATATTGACTTATTGGTATGTGTAGTCTTAAAGCATCATTTGTAGGTGGTCCCTCAAGACTAACTGTCCCAAACAGAATGTGTCGTGCTTCATCACCCGTGGAAGTTTGTGGTGTCACCTATAAGATTAAAAAGAATGATTTTAAAAAGTTTCAATAAGGGAAGCGGTAGTGAAGTTTAAGTGCTGACCTTGTAGAGTTGGACGACGAGTTTCTCCATATAAGAAATAGTCGGCTCCTCCAGGGGATGATTTCCTAGTCCAGATGGTAGGTCAGATGACTTTAAGTACCGCGCCCGTGCAGCAGTTTGCTGACGGTGGCAAGGTTCGATGTGGTGTCCGAACGGGTGATTGCATGGAAAGATAAAATATTTTGTCTCTGTATTGGGGACAGAGTTTCTACGATTGCATGAATTGGAATGTATTTTCTGCCCTTTTCTGTATTAGCCAAACTTCTGAGCATTTCATTGTGTGGAACGCCACGGACTTGTACAGATTGCAAATATCCCAAACTTTCCGATCACTTTTGCTGTCAGGTATTTGAAAACTTTATGACTTAGTTTGTACTCAGATCTACAAACATTTAGTAATGTAATGCTTTGCCTAGGCTTACTAAATAAAGAAGGATAACTGAAAAGCGCTCACGTCGGAGGTAAAAAAATATTTTCATTTTATGGCATTTAAACGTTTGGTACTGATCACAATCATGAAATATTGACTGGTTTTCTTGATTGTGATATTGTCATATTAGTTTCAGTGGTGCCGAAAACCCCTGATGCGCTCTGGAACCCCTTTATAAGTACATATTTGCAACATTTTAAAAATAGCCCCCATATTAGCCACCATCTTTAATTACGGATTTCTGATGAGCCATATGGCTATGGTGTTATCATATTTGGATTTTGCGATGTCGACAACCCCCAGATACGCACTTGATTCCTTTTATAAGTTCATATTAGCAATATTTCAGAAATTGACGGCCATCTTGAACAACGGGCTTCTGGTTTATTTTTCGATTTGGCAACAGGCATTTTCGGATTCAGAGAAGTCGAAAGCCCCTAAAAGCACCGGTCGCCAAATTGTTATACGAAATTTTTCTCGCAGCTTGAATTTGGATTACTGTTCTGGAAATATCTTGAAATATATTGTTGCAGTTCTAGCAGTGGCGGGGTAGATTTAATAGTTGGGGTGCATTTCGAATTCACACACAGTTGACTATTGGAATATAATACGGGGTTCATATTTCATATTGTCGTTCACTCTACTCTTGCATAAAACAGGTTTTACGAGAATTTTATGCATAGAAAATTATAAATAAATTCATGTGCTTTTATTATGCCATGTCATTATTATACCACCAGACCATATTTATTGAAAACAATGTAAGAATTAATAAATTATCATTTTATCGGTGGCAATATTCTAGTAATTCAACTATCAATATTAATAAATCTATAATAACATAGTTTACCTACTAATTCAGGTATTATTCAAATTTATTCGGGTATTAATCACTACAATATGCACGTAAAATCACCTGAGCTAAAAGATTGTGATGTGATGCCTCAGAAGTACACACAACATATTCATGAAATAAGATGGAGCAGTATGCAGCAATAGTAGAAATACATTACGTAAATGGAAGGCATATAACAGTGAACATCGCACACATATATTTAACAGTGCATAACATTAAAATCTATATAAGTAACACTTACATTATAATTTAAAGCTATACTTTATATACAATTCTATACAAAATATACAATCATGTATAATATAGCGGAGAGTAACGTCCCTATGACCTTAGGAAGCTGGACATCCAACATGAGCTCGAAGAGAGTCATACAAATTAATGTGGGGGATGTTTCTGTACGAGGAGCGGTTGCGGGAGGCTGTTTGCAGGGAGGTTTAATATCACCACTGCTATGGAATCTCGTTCATGTTAGCCTCTTGTACTGCTTTAATTCAGCGATATTTCACACAATTGCCTACGCAGATCATTTAACAATAACGCTTAGCGGAAAATTCGAAGGAGTCCTTTGTGAAAAAATGAAGGGGGCCCTAAAAATAATGGAAAAACGGTGGGTTAATCCCAGGGAGACGGAGATGATTCTTTTCACAAGGAAAAAGAAACTAGGAGTACTGAATGCACCTGCCCTCCTGGATATAACACTAAATTTCGCATCAGAAGTGAAGTGGGTAACCTATGATGCCAAGCTGATATGGAGTCTTCACTTAGAGGACAAAAGAAGCTTGCGCTTTCTTATGAATAATGTTGTAGGACCGTGGTGAAAGCCTGAGGAATGAAAACCAAAGTGGTCATGTGGATATACACTGCCGTCATAAGATCAATGATAACCTATGGAGCTGTGGTCTGATGGCCTAAGAGCAAGCAGACTACAACTAAAATCAAACTTAGCCTAGTGCAGAGTGTTGCCTGCCCAAGCATAACCGGAGCTATGCGAACAACGCCATCGAGAGCTATGGAGGTAATGCTGTGTCTGCCACCACTAGATATATATCTAGGAGAAGTGGCTCTGACAACAATGGCACGCCACAAATCCGTTGGCATACAACAAAATGTAAGTTGTGGAGAGGCCAGAAGTCGCCTATGGAATGAGGCTGTCAGGAAGATGCCTCTTATACAGACGCGCACAGATGGCATTTCTCCCCGGTTTGTCTTCAACAGACCCTACATAATACAGGCCAATAGTGACAACGAGGATACTGGCGAAGGTGTGATCAACATCTTCACAGACGGATCAAGAAGAAGGATGGAACAGGATGTGGAATATTCCCCAGAAGTCTGCAAATCCAATACACATTGGCTATGGATGGGCGAGCCAGTGTAACATAGATGGAGCTGGCGGCCATAACCATAGACGCAAAAAAAATTTTCCGTAGACAAACTACGGGATCAGGATCTACACAGATTGTAGATAATCACTACTAGCCCTGAGAAGTAACAAAATTACCACAGGCGCAGTATGGGAATGATACCAAGCGCTTGTGGGTGCCTTCAGCATGAATATCATATCGGTATTCTGGGTGAAGAGAGATGCACAATGCAGTTGCAACAAAGTAGCCGACAGACTATCCAAGAAGGCAGTAGTTCTAAATATCTCAGGACCAGGCCCGGCCAGTCTGTTATCGATCAGGCGATAACACAAATAATTAAGGAGAACAATCACAATGAATTCAAGAAGCTGTTGTATGAAGCAAGCGGCTAGGGACTACTAAAATATCCGAACAAGAGTACAGCAAAGGACTACCTGACAATGTCCACTACGTTTTATAACGGGAATTCAGAGTAGACACTGTCCGTTAAAAGAATATCTACACAATACGAAATTAAACGAAACACCTCTCTGCAGAGGTTGTGAACAAGAAGACGAGAAGATCCAACAGTTACCCTGTTACTGTGACATTGGCCTACTTTCGCCGATGTAAAGGAGATGCTCCTGGGCAGCATTACTATCTACTTATCAAGATTAGGTTGGTTGTAGGCCTAGGCGAGGGTCTGTCTACAGGAAAGTAGTACGAGGGGCCCATTGGGCCCTAAGTGCTGTGGTTCAATATTTTTCTTTGGCCACCCTTCCAACCAATTCCAAACTATATATAAGCAACAGTGGAACTGGAGGCAGCTAAATAACTTTTTTAGTTTTTTTTTATTTATTTTAATCTGTTAATTAACCTATAAAGTTTTTAATGTATGGAAATTTTCATTTATGTATGTTTTTAATTCAGCTCTGTGAGATTTTTTATTTTAAAAGGCAGTATGTTGCATAGCATTGGTCTTTGATAAAAAATAAATTTTTGCGTATAGATTTTTCTGCAGGAAGGGACATTCACACTCAGATTTAGTGTTATAAGCATGTATTATTATATCGCAGGTTTTTCAACATCCACATTAGACCTTGGTAAATATATAATTTCCTTATTTTAAATAAACTAGCCTCATCATCTCTGATATATCAATTGAATATCGCGTGTTGTTTTTTAAAACTCATGATCGAATCAGCTAAGCCATCATACACCATAAGCATGTTTTCTCTATTGAGGACTTCTCTTAATTGATAGAATTTAAATGTCAGCTTTCTGAGCCTATTTATTAGATAATCAATGTAGTCTGTCCATCTCAGATATTGATCAGTCGTGATGCCAAGGTATTTAATTGGGTTTAACTGTAATATTTTGTTAGATCAGAAAAACTATTACACTGAGTATCGTGATTGATAATATACTGTATATCAGATCGATCCATTGTAGAAAAAGTTATAAATTTTATTTTTCCAATATTTAATCGTGGATTTAACCAAGAATATATAAGTTTTGTTCAACATTTTCATATACCCTATGCCAAGAATTACCAATAAACATTATTGCAGTATCATATGCATAAGAAATCATATGAAAATTTATATTATTTACTTGTGAGAGACTATACTATGTTAAAAATAAAATTTGTCACATCACCATCCCTTGTGGGTCGCTGGTGGTAGTTTAATTAAATTTAATTAGCTTTATTTGATTAAATTAATCCAAAAGTGTTTGATGACGATATTAAACAATTATGATTGGCCAAATTTGTGACAATGGTTTGATAGCAATAATTAATTCCAAATTACAAATTTAGAGCGTCTTTTAATTGCTGCAATTAATAATTCAGTGCAAAAATTCACGATAAAAACAACTACAACATATTAGGTTCAAATGGGATAAAAATAACATTTGCTTCCAAAAAATGCATAGGGTCCAATCAAATTTCAGATTTTTAAAAACATGTACAATTCCTTTAAGCTCCCTATTGTTGTTATTGTTTTTGGCACTGGAATTCTTCAATAGGCGACAGCTGCCTTTGAGCTTCTTAAAATTTAAAAATTAAATGATTGCTGTAGTCTTTTAACAAAGTAATTAATATGTGTATTCCATTTTAAGTATTGCTTGCTCATAATTCTGAGATATTTTACTTCTTTAGAAATTTAACTAACTTATTTTCAAATATAATTATATAATATGTTTAAAACTAGTTCAAATATGATGGTGAGAAGGTCAACAGAAGTAAAAACATTTTTTGATGTATATTAAATACGTAACAAGAAAAACGTTATAGCAGCAATTAATTTCATAACCCCCGAGATATAATCTCCTGGGAAATTATTATTAAAATCTAGAAAGTCAACCACAAATTGCATATTTTAAAGTAAATATATTTTAATCTTTTCAGCTGTAACATTTTCAGTAATTGTTTCGCTGAAGTCTAGACGTATTTTGAATAAAACGGATATTAATGTTTTACATTTTTTCTTTTTTCAGTTACTTTTTCCGTAAGTGCTAACTAGTTATTTTTATATTTTATCACCGCCAAACCAATTCCCCACAACGCAAATTTCACACAATAACTATTAGAATTTGTTTTGTCTATTATACAAAAATTAGCTATAATTAAGTAGAAATATTTCCCGACAAGTTTCTATATAGTTTGAAGTTTATTATCTCAAAAATCAAAATATTAAATTTTTTATGACATTTTAAAATACATATGAAAACCTACCCATATGCCGGGTTACAACGAGATTAGTCCAGTTCCAATTTCTCGGTTGATTTTAGAAATAAAATTTTTAAACATTTGTGCATTAGACTAGGCGGTATGGGCGCTATCGTTTCGAATTCAATTCGGAATCGATTTTTTTGCTGGAATCAGTTCAGTAGATAAGCTATGTATGTTCTGGCGCACTTTCAAGGTCATTTTCTCCGGTTACAATGACGTCATGAACTGGATGGCATGTGTCCATCAGGAGTCTTTGTGAGTTAGGACCTGTTTAAAACCTGTTCAGACCTTAAGACCAGTTTGAGAACTGTTTATTTTTTGTACAGACCTGTTTATAGTTGTTCGAGGCCTGTTTAAAACCTGTAGAGAAATGTTTAAAATCCGTCTTATATCCTGATGGACACATGCCATCCGGTTCATGACGTCATTGTAACCGGAGCGGGTGACCTTGAATGTGCGCCAGAACATACATAGCCTATCATAGCCTTTATGATATCTTTAGACTTTGTATATTAACTTCCAATAAAGAAAATTGTCGATTTATAATTCGTTAAAAATTATTTGTTTTTACCATTAACCATTAAAAATATCTTTATTTCTTATCTATATACATGTCATTAACTAATATATTTCATATATCTCAATATTGAATTTTAACAATGTTTTACCCGACGCGTTACATGATGCATTTGCATTTAAACACGATGGTTGGCGGGTGTTATGCCAAGCGAGATATTTACTATTCGCGCGCACGTGCCAGTCGTCCTAATTCTCTCCAAGTACTGTGTTGCTGTCTTATGCGTATCGTGTGAGTTCTGTCGTTTAAGGATGAAATTGAAAAGGTTAAAATGCAGTAACTGTAATGATGATTTCTCAATAACGGCAATATCACATAATCCAAAGGTACATATATTCGATGGATGGTTTTTGTACACTTACTACAGTTATATTATTTAAAACTTTTGTTGAATTTGCATTTTTTAAATACTTTTATCACATAATTTTTTAGTCAACCTTATGTATGCAGATTTGATGTAGTATTTGACAAATATGGCGATGTGGGTGGTAGAAACATTATTACGATCCAAGAATTTCAATACAGCCCGAAATAATAATTCAAGGTCCAGACACAAAAATATAAAAAAATCATTAAAACATTTCTGGCAAGTTCAAAAAATAAATTGGGGTTGGTTAAATTCCTCTGTCAATATGTTTTAAATTATGTTGCAATTCAACCATATCAACAACTTATAATTTCCGGAAGGTTCCATGAAATTAACCAAGTTTACAAAATTCAAGGATCAACTACATCTGAGGTACCGGAACTACAAACAAACTATCTAGAAGCAGATACGTATAATTTTCCATTAAATACAGATATAATAATACACAGTGTTGATACAGATGTCTTCATCTTGGCCTTCATTTTTGGCCACTATTCGAATTAAAAGGCTGTGCAATAATTTGGTTAGAAAGACATAATTAAAAACCATGACTATTCTCATGTCATAGAGCAGCAATCTTCTTGACATATCCTATTTGCAAAATTGCCAGCATTTCATGCTTTTACAGGGTGCGATAGGACCAGTAAGAAAGAGAAAAGAAGGTGTTAGAATCTATAAAAATGTAGAAGATCAGTAAGCTCTTAGATGTCTAGGTACTGGTTTAGAATAGGATTCAGAACAGCTGGAAAAAGTGGAAAAACTTTATTTACAAGGGAAACAAGGTAATGATGCAAATGAAGCCAGAGCTATTATTTTGTCTCGATCTTTTGGGATAGGGATAAATTTATCACTTAGGTCCAAATCGATCAAAATCGATATCTGGGGGCTTTCGGGGTCGCGGATTACGAATTTGTAGTAAAAAATTTAGTTCAAGATGGCGGATCGTGTCACAATCGATATCTGTGTATTTATTATAGCATATCAAAAGACTAAAAAGTAAAAAATAAAATTATATAAAAAATATTTTTTAAAAAAGCTTTTGTTTAAATGCTCTAAGACGTACAAAATAATCTTTGAAGTAAATCATTACATTATATATATATTTTTTATGATATAAAGGCTTGTCGCGAGCAATCTCCTTTACACAGGATTATCTCTCGAAAAGCTTTTATATATACACAAAATTATATAATGTAACAAAATGATGAATTTGATTTACTTCAAAATGTATTTTCTACATTTTAGAGCATTCAAATAAAAGCTTTTTAAAAATTACTTTTTTATATAATTTTATTTATTAAAATTAGTTATAATTTAAATACCCTGTTCTAGTTTACAATTTTATTGATATATGCATATTTAAAAAGAAAAACTACTATTGCATGTATGCGCAGAATATTTATGTATTATAAAATATATAAATATATATGCATAAATCATTTTTAAAAATTTCATGGAGAGTAATAATTTAATAAGAAACCTATATAAAATTAAATACTTATTTAGTCACATAAATTTCTAATAATTAATTAATAATAATAGAATTAGTAACAAATTAACCATCATGATAAGTACATAAACAACAGAAATCGCACGATACGCAGAAGACAGCAACACAGTACTTGGAGAGAAATAAAATGGCTGGCACGTGCGAGCGGGAAAAAACAAATAATTTTTACATATATAACAAATTAAAAATCGGCATTTTCTTTATTGGAACTTAATATACAAAGTCTAAAGATATTACTAAAGATTATGTTCAGTTAAAAAAAACATGTTTTATTACACTTTTAGATCGTCAAAAAACGGAAAATTGGTGATTTTTCAATTTTTAAAAATTAATAACACTGGGAATGTCAACTTTACGAAAAAAAAGTTGTTGAACATTTCTTGTTGGAAATCCATAAAAAAATATTAAAAAAATTTGTTTGATGAGTTTTTTTTCTATTTGTCATAAATAAAGTTGTTTTAAAAAATAACAACCCAGATTACCGTCTGGTAACATGGATTTTCATAATCGATTCTATCTTTTGAACCGATTCCAGCAAAAAAATCAAATCTGAATTTAATTTGGAACGACAGCGCCCATACCGCCTAGTCTATATCATTTGTGACATAAAAATTGTGGTAACAACTTTTGATTTCTAAATGGCACGCTGTATATATTTTTGCATATTTAGATTCCACATGAAACTCTCGTTACAGCGATGTATCACAAATATATATATTTGTTTTCAAAATGGCGTCATAAATTCTACAAAGTGAAATAGATAAGCTGACTACTGGAAGACTGGACTTTCAAAGTTTACTCAGTCGAATATGGTATTACCTTCGTTTTTATTGTCGTACCATAATATGGTTAGTGAAACGTGAGTCAAGTAGTGTGTTCTCGTGTGTGGGTTCAAATGTTTTGTCGTTTTTTAAAAGTGGTATTTAGACACCATAGATATTGGTTTGTAGAAAATAGCTATCACACGAAAACGGCCCCACTGCCAGGAACTAGGTTCAGCATAGGGTTGTCTGCTAAGCACCATAAAAGTTGATACATGTTCTCAGATGCTCCTTAAAAAATTCAGTGACTCTATATCTTTTACCCAAATTTATTTCATTGGCATTATTGCATTCATTATTGTGTTTAAAAGAACTTAAATTGTTCTCCATTAACAGTATTGCAAGATCAAGACAAGTCAATCAAGAGGCGAACTTTTAATAGCGACAACAGAAAGAAACGTTTTCTACTTCAAACTAATAAAAAATAATTTCACTGTTATTGTAAATCAGTTGTCGGCAATTTAGTTATTTAAAACTGTTCTGTCAATTTCTTATGTTTCAAATCTTCGACAGCTTAATAAAAACAAAATCATCGAAATGTATTGTCATAAAATAAATAAGAAAGTGTTAAGTTAACTTACAATTTTAGTTATTAATAGATTATTTAATTTTATTCATCATTATACTAATTTAAAGGCTTAATCTCGTTTCCTTACTTATGAAAGAGGAAGAATAGAAGAAAACAAATAAAAACTGAAATTCAACATTGATTTTAATTAAATTTTAAACTTAATTAGTGTCATTATGTCACATTTGTGAATCTCATTAAATTTTATCTTTTCCTTTAATACTTACTTTCGTAGTTTCAGAGACAATCTATGAAATTTATTACTTAGAAGCAACATATGTGCCTGTTATGAATACAGCTGAGACCGCAAAAAAGTGCCCACTATTTAAAATACGGTTTTTAATTTCGTGTTAATTTATTACTGAAGTTGCTCTATAATGTTTTTTATTTAGTCCGACAATAAACTGCTTCATAAATATTGGGAATAAGGTACGATTGACAGTCCTAATGTATATACTTTTTACTTGCTTTTCTTTAACTCACAATGCGTGCGCAATTTTTATGTTCAAATCTTGCATCCTTTATTTAACGCACTTCCTGACATAATCAACTGATAAAATTTTGTATAGTTACTAAGATCCGAAGACAATACAGTATTCCATCATTACTCTTGCAAGTATCTGCACATAGGGGGCGTGGGGGTGAAAATTGTTTTCAAATCTTGCATCCCTTATTTAACACGCTTCCTGATATAATCAATTGACGAAATTTTGCACAATTATTAGATCGGATGACAATACAGTATTCCACCGCTATTTTTGGAAATATCCGCACGTAGGGAGCGCTTGGGTGAAAATTGTCTTCAAATCTTGCATCCTTTAATTAACACATTTCCTGACATAATCAACTGATGAAATTTTGCACAGTTACTAAGATCAGACAATAAAGTATTCTATCGTTACTTTTGCAAATATCCGCACATAGTGGACGCGTGGGTAAAAATTGAAAATATGCAAAACGAAGGAAGGAGAAACCGAAGGAGCGAGTAATCAAAACAAATCGTTAAGAAACGAATTTTTATTGAGCGATCTCTGGGGGAGGGCAAACCCCCCAAAAAGTATGACTAAAAAATAAAAATATATATTTTTTTAAATTTGCGTTTCTGTAAAAAGTCGTACTAAAAAGTAAAAAATAAAAAATACTAATGTACGAATACAAGAAAAGCAAGGCGTGTGCACTTTGTATATAAGTATATGTATCAGCTTTATAATAATAATAATAATAATAAATTCTCTTTATTGAGTACTGCATTATACAATACTTTGGACGAAATCTAGCCGAAGCTACTCTACTTAACCCTAGCGAACTTAAACTATGGGTTCTAAGAATTACAAATAGACATATATATTCCACTAAACTAATCCCAGGTAGAACATAATATTGGCTGGACCGTGGTTCAATATTGGATCAATATAAATACATTGAAGTTGTAACAAAAATATTGAACTAATATTAATATGCACTGGTATTAAATATCGGTGTGCCTATGTTGGTAGTATATTGTTTTATCACATTCCAATCCAAATATACGCAGACAATATTGATAGATATCTATTAATATTAATTTCACAACATTGAAAAGTCTATATTCGCGTTATATTGTTATTACATTTTTTGATAATATTGTACAAAAAATATCGATTCTAAAATATTGGGAAACTCATATTTAACTCATATTTGTCAACTATGTGTAAAATTATATTGTTTAGGGAATATTTTCTAATACCAATAAATATTGATTTTCCAATATTATGTTGTTATTGAGCTTTTTAGTAATATTGCACAACAAACATCGACTGATAATGACAAATATTAATTTTAAAATATCGCGTTATTCATATTGAGATTATATTGTTAAACTCTCCTTTAAATAATATTATTTAGCCGATTTATATCTATATTGGATAGTCATACTGCGCCTAGACTGATTGCAATCAGTTGCATAGATGGCTCTCCTTGCAATATGCTCGTACAAGCGCACAATTTCTGACTTAGGGTTTCCAGGCAATGTGATTCAATAATGACAAAGAGAAATTTACCGTGGTGATGCTCACCTAATCTGTACTAACAAAGGCCCAAGATGCCTTTAGTAATTTTAGAGATGATGTAGTTGTACCTACCATACACAGGTTAAATATATCAGCTGGAGGTTTTACTACAATCACTTTTAGATCTTGTTAGTGAGGTTCTTAAAATGATAATTATTATTAAACAATTGTACTTTATGAAAATTACAAGAAATAGCTTTACTATCTTTGGGCATTAGGCTAAATTTTCATTAAACATTGGGCCAATATATGATTTCAAATAATAATTTATATTGGAATAAAATATTATATATGATTTTTAAATATTTGTTGAATATAGCTTAACCAATATTGAGTATATATACAAAAATGTTCACATTTTTTATTGGTTCAATGTTGCGTTTTTTACATTGAGCCAACGTTTTTGTAATATTAAACTAATATTGGTTCAATATTAGTGTTCTACCTGGGATAATATATATTCTGCAAAATATGATAGGATATAATATAAAATTTGAAAATTATTACAGAACAATTTGTTGGGAAAATAATGCAAAAAAAAACAAATACACAGTAGATAGATATTTTTCATCACAACTGAGACATAATAAAAATAAAATTACAATTAGCTAAATATTCATAGCAGATCATGCCGTGAATAAATGATGGTCATTGATTATTTTGTGATGCCAAAAACTTTTCTTTAACTTTTTTACGAAAACTGCTTAAGAGGAGGTTCTTCAGAGTATCATCTAAGTTGTTATATATTCGTGCCATGTTATACGTAAACGATCTAGAAAATAAGGCTGAATAAAATCTAGGCAGGGATATTTGACCGATATGCCGTATATTTATGTTATGTAGATCACTTCTAAAAATAATTTTTTCCCATAAGTACGGAGGTGAGAAGGAGGACAATATGCACTTAATAATTATTGACATGTGATGCTTGAAGATATTTTCTGTTTTTAATCAACCAATTTGATTTATTTTCGCAGAAACTCTATTATATTTTCTTAAACCGTAAACAAATCGACAACTATTTTGTACTTTTTGAAGTCTACTTTGGGTAACCAAAATAAGACAAGGATAATATAATGTAATTCCGTAATTCAATACTGGCAATACAATAGTCTCCGTACGCTCCTTGCGTAGATTAAATTTAATAAGTTTTATATTTCTATATAAAAGTTTTAAAGTAAGATACACGAGAAGTGATACATATTCGAAATCGTAATCTACAGTCAAAGATAACTCCTAGATTCTTCACGCTGTTAACAACTCGTAAGGGCTCATTATCAATCATCAACTTGAGGTATATCTTAATTAGGTTTTCTGAGCGTTTTGGAGAAAAATTTTTTTTTTATACATTTATTTAACGTCGGCCTATTTCCACTACTGAGGCCTAACACCGACGCCTGTAGACGAGCCACCCCCAACCAGCAATTTTGCCGAACTTCTTCTCTTAAGAAGAGTAGGGACCTTTTACTTGCCTAACATTTACTAGACAAGGGACCGACGGCTTTACATCTCTCCGAAGGATGGTATATCCCCTATAAAACTCTCGCCTAAGGTTGTATAGCTTCCACGAATACACTGATTACAAGCCGCTGGAAGATGTGTGAGGCGAGGACGCGGTCTTCTTTATACGGTCACCCATCCAACTACTAACCGTGCCTGACGTTGCTTACATAGTATAGACGCACCTACGCACGCCCCTAGGAAAAATAATAACGTTACATTTATCTGTGTTGAGTTTTAAATTGTGCGATTTAGAATAACCGGATAATTGCTCAAGGTCATGATTTATGTGTGAGCATGCGACATTGACAAGATGTGGCTCGAACGAGTATGATACTTGGGTGTCATCTGCAAATGCATGTATTTGAGAATATTTTACTACATTTAAAATATCGGCGGTATATATAAGGAATAATATGGGACCCAGAACGGAACCTTGAGGAACGCGAGATGTTACGAAGGTAATTTCAGAATGATTATTATCAATTACAACTTGCTGGCGTCGATTACTAAGATAACATTTAAAGAAATTGATTGAGTTAAGAAACCGTAGTATTCAAGTTTAAAAAGAAGCAAGACGTGATCCAAGGTTTCAAAAGCCTTAAAAAAATCGAGGAGCATAAGAGCTGTGGCTAAGCCATTATATTCTCAGTAATATTTGGAGCAGCGTTGAGGTGATAAACTCTTTTCTGAAACCAGATTGAGAACTAGATAAGATGTATTGTTTAGTTACATAATCATACATTTATATATTAACGATTCTTTCAACAAGTTTCGACATAGCGGGAAGAATACTGATAGGCCGTAGTTCATTATATGCTTTAGGGCTAGTTGTCTTTGGCGAGGGTTTAACCGGTGATATCTTCCACATTTCTGGGTAATAACCAGTTTCCAAGCAACAGTTAACAATATGAGTAATATATGAACACACAGTAAGTAGGCAGAACTGTAGCATTTTAAAACAAATATTATCCTTTACATGGGCATTAGATTTTAAATTATATATTTGACATTTAACTTCTTCAATCGTCGCTAATCTAAATGTAAATTTTAAGTTATAATCATGGCTGTTAGATTTATAACTGCAATTTTTTAAAAATTTTCTAGCTATTGTAGAACTCGAGATATTGAGGTCCGACGCACTATTGTCCCACCCTGTATAATACATATATGCAACACATAAGGAAACAAAGCTAAACTATATTTTGATTCTCATTTCTTCTAAGAACCCAGTTAAATAATCAAAAATGTTCTTTTTTTTAGAGATAATAGATAAAAGACGTTGAAGGGTGCCGAAATTTTGCCATAATTTATTAAATTATTATATAGTTTATCAGTGGCTTCTGTGTGCTTTTTACTTTCAAAAAATACATGATCAAGGTCTCCAGTAACATTGCAATGTTCACAATTACCCGAGTCGTCAATTTTAAATTTAAATAAATGTGCAGGGTAGCATACATGTCTAAATTTCAATCGAGAAATTGTTGTAATATACTTATGTGGGCAATTATAGTTAGTCTTCCAAACATCATATATCAAATCGTAGTAGATTAATGAATCTCTTGTAAGATGTATAAATGTTTTCTTAGTGTAGATTTAAGTATATTTGTTACGTCTCTTAAGCATAATTTCTAGTTGG
This sequence comes from Leptura quadrifasciata, assembly GCA_963675555.1. Taxonomy (NCBI): domain Eukaryota; kingdom Metazoa; phylum Arthropoda; class Insecta; order Coleoptera; family Cerambycidae; genus Leptura; species Leptura quadrifasciata. The sequence continues at coordinate 43,196,470 of OY776678.1, forward strand.
AATTGAACCCTGAATTGATACTTTCTTTGGCTAGATTATCTACATATTCATTGTCTTTTAAACCTATATACGCTTTTATCCATATGAAATATACTTATTTGCCGTCATCAAATAAGTTCTGCACTAGATTTTTTATTCTTATAATAATTGGATTAATTTTAACATTAAATGTAGTGGTATTTTTTAAGATCAGCGAGAGGAGTTTCTTTCTTAAAATTTGTCAAGTAGAAGCAGGGATATTCTCGAGAAGCTAAATCGGAAACAGGAGAAACATATGATTGTCCGGAAAAGTCGTGAAGAAATATGCTACGGATGGCGAATTTGTCTACAAGCTCAGCTAGAAACTTCGGTTGATCCCTAGAATATTTAAGACAAAAACCGATTTACGGAGAAATCCTATTATTTGGTGAAAACTTCCGGTTATGGCTCAACAATATTTATTTCATTGACAATACACTATCCAACAAAACAGTACATTTACTAATCAGATGATTAATTTAATTACCTACAAATTTGTGACAGAAGAATATAGAAACACAACGTAACATAGATAAAAGCAAAGAGAGTAAACAAAACAAAGTTTTGATTTATGAAATTAATCTTTTTATCGCAGCTACATTGTAGTGGAAGATGTCAAACTGGTTTGAACTAAAAGTTCGCCGCTCTCAGGTAGTTGCAGAATCGCAAGACGCTATACGCCATGGAGACATCTAAGGCGTATAGTAGCAATTGACCATATGAGAGGATTCACTTACCTCTCACCACTATTCAATTTACTATAGTTTGTATAAAACTAACAGGCCACTGTCGTTTGTCTGTTCCATGACCTATGGCATATTGATGAGAACTAATAAGTTCTAAACCGGTCTATGTCTGGTCAGGGAATTAATAAATGATATTGACTACCATTCTTTCATGATTTGTAAGGCATAATTCAATACAGGTCGTTGGTTGTTTCCTGCAAGTCATATATTATACCATTATTTTTGGATGTACTATCATCCGCAGACATATCGGGAGACAATTTTGAACCCCCTCGTATATAAATAACATTTTGAGAAAGAAACTTATTAAATGTCAAACTTGTCACCAAAATTACAATATATTATGGGATAATAAGAAAGTACTATCAATTTTTATTATTTTCAATGTCATGAAAATACATTATTTTCAACGGATTTTTTAATATAGGTTGTTAATAATATAAACTCTTTAAAGGCAAGAGGATGTTAAAATTGACACGATTTCAAATTTGCTTAGCACCCTGACCACGATTTTGCAAGATCTGCATCTAAAATGAGCTTTGTTACTCTCTGTCATGATCAAATAGGGAGTGTAAGTAGAAATCTTATGTTACTAAACGGAAATGTTCAAATGGGCATTTTAAAAATACTTACCTGGAAATAATTGGACATTTTTATTATGCCTTCAGTGATACTATTTATACTAAATGGATTATATCTTAAACATTTCTATGGTATTAAAATTATTTTAACACCAATGAATCATAATTTGTTCAAATAAATAAAAAATAAAAATGTGTTTTACTGCTTTATATGCGCTTCAGTGAATCCTATCAGTGTAACATGCAGCTATCTCTTATGTATTTAAAACTGAATTTCAGCATTTCAGCAGAGTACATTAGTAAATATTGATATTAGCATATAAATCCACACATGTATGACTCACTGACGCTATTTCTTTGCATTCGTCGCACATAAATTGCAGTGTATTTTAAGTAAAAAGTAATGTATTATTCTCATTCAAATGCAAATTAAATGAATTCTATTATTGACATTAAGATTGTGCATTTATTAACATAGTAATGACCTGCATTACATAATTTACGTTTGAGCTGTAGTGTGTTCTAGAAGCTTTGTGAGGATTCGGTCTGCAAATAGTCCCTTCTCCCTACATCAGAATTCACATTATTTGCAATAACTTTTCATTCTCTTGTAGAATATATTAAAATTTAAGCGACGTCTTTTTCTCTGCACTGTAAACACGAAATTTATGGATGTTTTATTTAATATGAGTCAAAGATCAACTTAGATATTTCTTATTTCTTGGGGTTCTCCAAACAAGAACGTCTGTGACGAGGAATTTTCTATTTTATTCTCATGGCAACTGATTTATTTACATAGCTTAGTTTTGCATGTATTCAATTTTACAACGCTTTCATAAATGATTACGTGACACGTATTCTGATAGTTCCTTTTAAGTAAATATTTTCATTTGGAATATTTGATTTGCAGTAAGTAACTAGGAATATTTAGCATCTAAGGTTGCGTTTTCACTTCATTTTATTAGCTGAACCTGTAGATGATACCCAAGGCTAATTGACCCTTGAACACCAACAGCCTCTTCCGTGGGTAAAAATAATAGATTTGTGGTAGACTGCTTAGCTGAGACTCTTGAGGCCGAAGATGTACTTAATTTGTAGATTTGTGAAGGTGGGGGATTGTACTTGAAAATGTTGGACATAGCCAAAAGCTACGGCCTGTATATTTAATTTTGGTAATTTCGATGCACTGACTCTAATTTTGAAAGTTTTGATTGATCACTATATTATTAAAATGTGTCCGGGTGAAGACCAACACCCTGTATATTAAGCGTTTCGTGCTTTTTTAAAAGTTCAATTAGAAATACAAAAATTACTTTGATTTGATTTTAAGTTTTTTATCATTTGAAATTGCAACACCTTTTATATGAATTTATGAAGATTGGTTTTTGATTCATTGTTGTTAAATTATTTAAAAATTTGTAATTTTTTGCTTTTTTGTAGTTACTTTTTCATCACCGTGTATGTGGTGACTTGGTTTTAACGGCAATAACTGATTTGATTTAGAAAAATGAGAAAATGTTCGACGGATTATTTTTAACAAATTTATTTCGGTTTCCTTTACAGTTTCTAAAAAGGTAACTCTTCGACAATAATACTGGCTTTTGAAAAATTTATTCAGGTTCACGTAGTTTAGTTAAAAATCACTTGTAATTAATGCTTGGAGGCAGGTTTTGTTTAAAACGTGTTATTAGATGCGCTGAGGCAGGTTTGTTTAAAAAAGCCTGAATAAGTTCACTTGGTTTAATGCGCGAGGGCAGAGTAGATTATTTGTTGAATTTTTCTTAAAGCTAGGACACTGGGTGCAAATTAGTTTGATATGCGGAGGCATAATAGATTTCTTATTGAAAGTACTTAAAATTAGGGCACTAGGTGCGCCGTTTTTTCAGGAAATAAAATAAAGCGCGAGAAATAGGAAGCTAACTAGCCGTCGGAAACCGAAAAAAGTTATTTCAGAAATCTCCGGAGATTCTAGTATAATAACTAATTACAATTTTAAACACTATTTAGTTTAAAAGGAAACTATTTTACTCACAAAACTTGAATTACTTCCGAAACAGAACCTGCATTCGCTTGCTACAAGGGGACTTTTATGTGTTTAGAATCGGTTGCGGTTTTCGCGCCCCAGGCGTCTCGCATCCCGTTTTAAGGTTTGAGAATGCTGGATATCACTCCGTGCAGGCGAGGCTGGCTCATCGATCGCGTAGTATTGCGCAATATTGTGCAATAGTGTAAAATGTTTGAAATTTTGAAAGGAAACCTACATGAACGTGTTTGGCATAAAAACACGAATAATTTTTTTATATAAGATTTATGTTGGAATCGATTTGGATTAAAAAGTAACGGAAGGTTTTTATATCGAAAATTAGCGAACATTTTGGATTACTTCGCAATGCAGTATTAAAGTCATGCACGTATACGGGGGGAGACGAGAAAGTATTGCTTATGAAAATAAAGTGGCGAAAGTTATATATGAATGGGTGATAAGAAAGTAAGAACTTTTTGAAAGGAATTAAAAATATTCTGACCGCCTGTTTGGAGAGTATGTTGGAGGTGATCTTAAAGTATTTGGGGGGGGGGGGGGTTATTTTTTAGATGATTATTTTATAATGTCGGGACTGTAAAATTTACTTTTGAAACTTTTTGTGAATTTGCTGACGGATTATGACTATTTGAGAATTATCGAATAACCGTGAATTTTTTCAGGATTTGTTTTAGGAAAATGTGGCTTTTGTTTGTAAAAATAAAATTGAACATTGCTTTTTTTTCATAGATTGACTGTTTGGGATTGAAAATTAGATCGGAAAGTGATTTTTAAGATTTTGTTCAGTTCATTTTCTTATAGTACATGAGATGTACTATAACACCCTAAGCTTGAACCAAGCAACGGAGCCCATATTTCTGGCAGTGAAATTTCTTGCGTTGCATAGTTTTATGGAAGACGCAAGAAAATATTCACCTATTTTTTTAATATCCCATGAGCGTAATATTTTTACATGTTTTAATATAAGGGATTATGCATTTAGATCACTTTTTGTTTGGAGGTGGCACCTACCCCTTCTGGAGGAGTGGATAAAATATAACCGCTGAATCTGATAGAGAACCAGATTTGAAGACAAAAAGTGTATCTTATATGACAGCTTTAGGCTTTAATTATTATTAACTGTAATATTTCTTTCAAAAAATATTTATTAACTGACATTTTGAAGACCATTTGATACAGAAGAAAATTTACATAATGAAAATGTTTAAGACGAGGTAACAGAGTCGATCGAATCGAGTTGGGAGTGCAAACCCAGCGTCTTCTTTTAAATATTTATAACTGCTTAAAGAGAGAAAGTAATCAAATGACGGATACAGGTATTATAAAAAGATTGTTTGAATGAACTAAAATTCTGAGTTCTATTAATCTTATTATTAAAAAAAGGGGCTGTTGTAGATCACTGTGTTAAAGGAAATCGGAAAAATAAAAATTTTTGAAAAAATACGATGCTTGAATAGGCGTTATCCGAATCCCTACTTTGGAAACTTTAAGAGGTATTTTATTAGAGTGTAGATTAAAATATGAAAAAAAATTAATAACCGTTTAATAGTAATGCAATCACGCCGGCGCCGTATTGGGGAAATTGGACAGGAATATTTGCGTAAAATAAAAGATTACCGCAAATCAAATAGGACGGCAATATATCTTGAATAGACGTGGTTTGATACGCATGATACCTTTAATTACGGTTCGGTAGAACCGACTCAAAATTGTAGTTTAAATGCGCTATGTTCAAGGAGAAAACGTATTATAATTCCACATGCCGCAAACAAAAATGGGTTCGTACCCAACGCACCGCTCTTGTTAGCCAAAAATATAAAACAGGGTTCTGCTGACTATCACGAAGGTATGACCGCAGATTTGTTTGAAAAATGGTGGCTGAACAGCTCTTACCTAATATTGCCCCAAATTTAGTTTTTATTATGGATAATGCTTCTTATCATTCGCTACTATTAAATAAAGTACAAAATAATAATACGAAAATAATAAATCTTATGAGATCTAAAAATATAAATATTCCTGAGAGAATTCCAGTAAAAAAAGATTTATTGAGAACTATCAAAGAACATAATTTTTAAAAAACCATGTTGTAGACCATATCTGCGAAACACACGGCTATAATCTGTTAAGTTTACAGCCATATTACTGCATATTCAATCCAATAGAATTGATTTGATGCAGTGTAAAACACGAGTTGAGAAAATGCAATCAGACTCCGACTTTAAGCGCTGTAAGTCTGGATAATATAAGAACCGTAATATCCGATTTAGACAAAACCGACATATGGAAAAAATTCGTGAATCACGCTGTAAACAAAGTAAAATAGTATCCCGTTTCGCTGCCCGTAAAGCCTATTGTTATTCAGGCAGGGAATGATTCTAGTAGTGAACTTGCTGATGACTCCGTTACCGTGTGACCATTTTTTTCTCGAAACTATGAAAATTTCTTTTATTATTATTTAAACGTTCTTATTTTAATAGAAGTTTTATTTTGATTTGAGTTAAAATAACGTAACTAATTCTGTTTTGGTTGAGATACGACGGTGTTTTAATGAGAATTATATTTTATTTTATTTTTATCGTTTTTAACAAGACTTAAATATTATAATTTTGTTATTAATGTTATTACTCTTATCAGGTTTGTTAAGTTTATTCTAACGTCCTACCTTACTAACATTATATACGTTTCCTATAGATGGCACGTGTTCGATGTTGCTTATAAAGGAATACCGTGCTCTTGTTTTTTATATCGTTTCAAGCTGAGATTGTATAATTTCTAGCACTGAACTAGATGGGACTGTGTGAGCGATCCGCCATCCTTTCTATATAAGGGAATAATTGAAAATATCCAACAGTCAGTCCACTAGGTGCCATTCTACGCGGTAGACGTACCTTCTACCTGCTCCGATCTGCGATGAAAATATTCCTAATTTTGCTAAGTCGAAAATATTCCGAAATATTTTCCATCTTCTGTTTGACGTCATGTTGATCCATCGCGCATCCACTACCGTCGTTTTCTTCGCTTGTAAGTATTCGAAAGAAATAATTGATTCGTCCCGTGTTGGCAGTCAGCCAGAGCGACTCATCGGCAGCAAACGTGTCTACTCCGAGATCTGAACACAGAATTTTGGCAAAGTTCATACTAGATCATCGACCAGCAGCGCATCCGTCTGGCGTCTACTCCCGCTTCTGTAGTACAAGTTGTTTCATTTCAGAAACGGACCTGAAGAGCCGTACAGTGTACTCGGTTCCAACTGCTCCACTGCAGCAAACTTCCCCGACCGTAACCACAGGAAGTAAGTAAGTCCATGGAGAACTAAGTAAACTGAAGTATTAACCAAGTATTATATATAACTTCTCTATAATTTTGCCGCCTGCTGTCTCTGTCATTTGAGTCACCTGGTACTAATTTTCGTTGAACCGCTTGGGTTCATAACTACATTTAGTAAACAAGTAGATTTGATAATATACTAGTTTTAGTTGAATACATTAATATTTTTTTTAGAAAATTCTGAGTTTTATTATTTGAGTGTGAACGTCTAATGTCCCAAAACTGACCCACTCGAGTGCCGTTTCTCCACTTGAGTTACTCAGCCTCGTGTATCAGGCTTGTGGTTAGTGTGTCCTATCACTTAAACTGGGACTAGAAAAACAGATTTCCGGAGCTGGAGTGTCAAAGAGTGGCCCTTTTTCTCCTTATCACCGGCTGAAGTGGAGAAAAGTGCGTCACAAAATAATTAAACAAACATCTCCGATTTAGTAGTTCAACGCTTACAGCTTGAGACCAAAGGCTCCTGGGTTAGAATCCTGGTCAAATTATGGATCTTTAATGATGTTCTTAATATGTTACCCAGATGGTACACTGAACTAGACGGGGTTGTGTGAGCGGCTAGTCAATGTATTACTCCTAAGGTCTCAGCTACAGCGAATAACAATGTCGCAGGAAGTAGTTGTTGTGTAGTTCTCTTTGTGTATGCTCATGTCCTGATTGAGTGGTGGATTAACTGTGGCTAAATTCCGCCATGTCATTAATATGATTAAGAAAAACCACATACTGATGGAATTAAGAATCTCTTCGTGTAAATAGGCACTGAATTGAAATTTAATGTACACAAGTTATCTAAAAATTTAAAAACCGAAAGGCAAGAATTAATAAAATAAAATGAAAATTTTAAGTGATACTTTTTCAATGGTGGGTAATTTTTTAGGTAGGACGATCAAATTTTAATGGATTAAATCACAGATTTTTTCTTCATATAATCCGTAAATTAATCTACGAGTTAATAAAATTTACTTCAATTTTACAAGAATAATGAATATGCGACATTAAGAACAAACCTACATGTGGAACATTTGAAACTAATTTAATTTTTGTCATATTGTTATGAAAGTTTCGCACTTTGCTCCGTATTCATTAAAATTCTAGAAGCGCAGTAAATTAGCACACATGTTTGTGTAAGTTTCATAAAACTAACAAAAAACTAGTTCATCACGTAGAAAGCACGAATGTAATTGTCACTCATGTCCAACAAAAAAATTTCATACACTCTTGACGGTAAAAGTTGAAATTATTATGCAAGTGTTGTTATATGCGTTTCATATTTCATAAAATAGAATAAGACGACGTAACAGGTAAAGATTAAAATTAATTAGACAAAACAGTAACTATTTAATAAGTATATATATTTTTTGAATTTTGACTTTGGAGAAGTCGAATGAATTATGCTGTGACTTTCGGAACAGAACATGATTAATGTAATTTGAATGAAAATTATTTGCATAAAACAAATCATATGTACATTTTATTTTTTATAATATTCCAACTAAATTGTTTACATAAGTTTAAAATGTACCTTTCTTTCTTCGTATTTTTTTTATTTATTTATTTATTTAATTAATTAATCAACAACAATTTTACAGTTTGTAATTATCAATTTAAAGAAGCACCTAAATTAGGAAATTTGTACTGTGCTTCAAACGTTATTGTCCGAGAGTTGGCAGTGTGTTGTAATAATTGTTTCTGAAATTTTGTGTGAATAAATGTTATTGATTGTAAAACATAAATAAGTCTAATATTTAGTAGCATTTTTTCATCATATAGCCGCTGTGTAGAGTATATTTTAGGTTTTTTTAACATTACTTTGATGATGTAATTTTGAGTCACCTGTAGCATATTAAGTACGTTATCATATAAACCACCCCAGCATATTATAGCGTATCTAATTATGGATTCTGCCAAGGCCTTATAGACTGAAATTAATTGTTTTTGATGTAGTATATTTCTAAGCTGGTAGAAGATAGGGATAAGAGTTCTTTTTTTTTTTTTTAATTAATTCTATGTGACTCTTCCATCTTAAATGCTGATCTACTATGACTCCTAGGTATTTTATTTCTTTTACTGCATTAATGTTTCTATCACATGCACAGTTTTGGAGTTCATTTAGCATGCAGCTATTGCTATGTAAAGTTACATTATTTATATTATTGCAGTTAGCACTTGAGATGGAAAAGCCAATGAATTTAGTTTTTTGATAGTTGAGAGTTAAAAGATTTTTATCTAGCCACATTCTCACTGTGCTGAGACCAATCGATGCCTTTTGAACTGTACTTTCCCAATTATCTCCATGAAACAATAATACTGTATCATCAGCATATGATACTATTTTAATTTCTGAATTTATTTTGAACAGGCTGTTGATGTAAATTAGGAATAGTATTGGTCCCAGTACAGTACCCTGTGGAACTCCAGTTTTTGTAATTAATGAATTACTTAACTTGTTATTAATTCTTACATATTGTTGTCGGTCTTTTAAGTAATTTTTTATTATATTTAATGTAATGCCTCTTATTCCTATTTTCTCCACTTTTTCAATCAATCTCTTATGTGAAACCGTATCAAAGGCCTTGGCAAGGTCCAAAAACACAGCTACACATTTTTTGTTCTCATTTAACTTGTTATTTACAAAATTAATAACGTCATAGATAGCAGACTCTGTATTTTTATTATTTCTAAAACCATACTGATTGTGTGAAAGTATATCAAATTTATCCAGGTAATCCACAATTCTTGGTTTCAATACTTTTTCAAAAATTTTTGCGATATTACTAATTAGTGTAATTGGCCTATAGTTACTTACATTTAATGAGTCGCCTGATTTATAAATTGGGGTAATAACAGATTCTTTGAAATTTTTTGGTACTATTCCAGTTAAAAAAATTGCATTAATAATATGTTTTAATGGTAGTAAGATATGTAGATGATTTGTTTTAATTAACTTACTTGAGATTTCATCAAGGCCTGGACTGCATTTATTTTTTAAAGTATTTATAATGCTTATTAATTCTTTATCATCTACAGGCTTTAAAAATATCGAGTGTGGTACATTTGGTTCTACATCATTAAAATTATTATTATTGTTATCTATTCCATTTGCCATATTTTGTCCTATTGTAGTAAAGTATGTATTAAATATGTTGGCTTTTTCTAAATTGTCCTCAATTATTTTATTATTTTCATTCTTCAAATTTATTAATTTTTTATCTTTACAACTTATATTTGTAGCTTCTTTGATAGTGTCCCATATTTGTTTATTATTTTTTCCCGCATATTCTATTTTTTTTTTATAATAATCGTTTTTAGCGTTCTGAATTATTTTATTTAGTTTATTTCTATATTTTTTATATCTTTCCAATGCTTGTAAAATATTATTATGGTTCATAACTTTCTTTTTTAATTTATCTCTTACTTTTATAGAATGAATTATGCCGTGACTAATCCAAGGTTTTAGTTTTCTATATTTGTTTTTTATATCATATTTTTCGGTTGCTTGCTTAATATACCTTTTTAAGGTGTTAATAAAATTATTTGTTGAAATTTCAGGATCTTTAAAATCTGTAACTATTTTCCAATTTTCATTTTCTAAGAGTTGTGCTAATGTATTTTCATTTATTTTATAATTGAATGTGTTTTGCTTTTGTTCTATAATTTTCTTTTCATCATAAATAACTAAACTAGTAAGAAAATGATCGGTTATAGTACATTCCAGAATAATTGGTAAAAAAGAAAATTTGCTATTAATTTTTTCACTTACATATATATGATCTAAACAACTGCTACTTTGCTCCACAATTCGAGTGGGTTTATTGATATACGATTTAAAACCATAAGATCCTAATAAATTTTTGTAGTTTGCGCTTACATTACTTTCATTGAGTATATTTATATTTAAGTCTCCTATTAAAATTTCTGTGTTATTGTGATTAAAGTATTCATTAAAATATTGCTCTAATTCTGATAGAAAATTATTTATGTCATTATTTGGTGATCTATATACGCTGTTTATAGCTATATTAACATTATTAAGTTGAATAGTAGTTCTAGATATGGTTATACTGTCATAAGTTTTGTGAAACACATTGCTAATAATATTTTTACTTATATATATGACCATTCCATCATTTTGATTTCTGGTTGAGTTATTATAATATATGTGGTAATCAGGAATATTAAAATGATTAGAATCTTTAATATTCCAACACTCGGATAGTAATATTATATCAATTTTAGTGCCTTTAAGTGACTCTAGTAAAATTAAAAGTTCTTCAAAATTTTTGTTAAGACTTCTTATGTTAAGATGGACTATATTTAAACTCACCTTTTCAGAAAATTGTACGGTATGTGTTTTATAATCATTTATATTACATACTAAGGTCTCAATTTCTGCCTCATCCAGTAGAGTGTACAAATCACTTATCATACTATTAATATCTCCCTATTCTCTTTCATACTACAAACACTGCAAAAATAATATAATCATATGCCTGTAAAAATAATTAAAACGAAATAGTATATATTGAACCAATAAGAATTATTAACCATTATTTTTTTTTATAACAAATAATATTACTTAATAATTTTTTAATAATTATTTAAGAAGAAAAAGAAAAACAAAAATTAATCATCTTCGTCTGAGTTCTCTTCATCATCGGTTGATACTATCCGTTGTTTTTCCCTGTATATAATATCATGTCCTTCCTTTGTTCTTGCAAATACTGTTCCATTTTTAGTCCATGTATTTTTATAGCCATATTTCTGTGCGGCTTGATTATATATTCTTAAGTTTTCTAATGTAAGGTCTTCTTTAATTGTGATACCAGTGCCTTTAAGTTTCTTCTTCATTCTAATAATATTAATTTTACTCTCATAATTCATGAATTTCACAATAATGGGTCTTGGTTGATTATAATCCATTTGATTTCCTAGCCTGTGACATCTATCGATAGTTTGGGTAGTTAATTCGGTTTTCAAACTGGAATTATTAAAGAACTCAATAATTTCATTTTTTAGGTTCTCACCTTCGCTTTCTTTAAAACCAAAAACTATTATGTTTTTCTTCCGTGTTTGTTGGTCTAGCATGTTTAATTTTTGTTTGCATTTTTTTTTCATTCTCACTAGCTTGTTTTTTAAATTCTTTAAATTCTTGTTTAACGGTTGTTATTTCTTGACGTAATTCGGAAAATTCTTTTTCAAATTTATTATACAAACATTTAGCAATTGACTCACTCAGCTCTTTAATAATAGAATCCTTTTTGAATGATGATACTATAACTTCTTCTACATCAGAGATAAATTGTTTCTTCAACACCATTTTGTTTAATTATATTCAATTATTTTAACCACTTTGTACACCAAAATATTCTTATTTTATTATAAGTTGTTCTTATTGATACTAAATACTTCAATTATTATCAATTTTTCCGTTTAAGAACTTTTATTTTTAATACTTTTCTGCAGCTGTCTGTGTACACGACTACTCACTTGTCGCCATTGAATTCTGCTGAATAATTATTTTTATCTATTGGTTACTTAAGTAAACTAAAATCTATAATTTTGTTTTTACTCCTTTGAGCCTATTTCCATGCTAATAATATAGATCCCAGATAATATTCCCACTTCTGGATTTTGTAGAATTTAAGACGGTTCTGGTTATTCTACAAATAGTGAAGCGACTCAGTAATTTCAATGTTATTGCTATCCTTATTTAACCAAGTTTAGTTTAAACAAGTTGTAAAATTTTACGACTAAATGGAACAGTATAAGGGCCGGTTTTATAATATCATATTAAATTGCAGAGTATCGATTAAACAAAAGATGTAAAAAAATATGTTTCATAATGTCGGTAACATTTAGTTTGCAGATTAATTACTTCACAATAAGGTTAAGTTTCAAACAGTGGATAGTGACCGTTTAAACAATGAATATAATGAATAATGTCATAATTTTCATAACCTCAGTATTAATATAATTCGGTATGAATTTGATGGATGTATTCGAAATATGTAATTATTTACAATTTCGTGATGACAAGACAATATAAATATTCTCAAATTCCTGGAAATTTTAGAATCAAGCCTATAGTAACATGGAAAAGTGTAATGTGAAAACTTTATAAGTTGATTTAAATTATCTAAGCAGTCAGTTATTATTTTATTGGAACCAACTGAAAATTTCTTATTACATCTGACAGAAAGGTATGGATTTATTTTCGACTACCTCACAGTTCTAAGCATTTATGATTATTGTTATCAGAAATTTTGGAAGCATATACAAATCAACTTAAAAATGTCTCCCTAATCAAATTAACTATCTCATTCAGTAAAGTTTGCCGTTTTTCTATTTCTCTCTATTTTACATAGGTCAAAATTTCATAATAGGTTAGAATTAAGCCACATGATGCAATTTCTGGTCAACAGTAGTGCCAACTATATAATTTTATTTTTATAAGACAGGTATTTTTAAAGTTTAAATCATGTCTTAACCTTAAGTTTAAACTTAAGATAAAAGGTAATCTAACATTATAAAACTGGCCTAAAGTCTGCTAGTTTCGATAATACACTGAAATGAATTTGCGACCCTCATATTTCGATAATACACTGAGAATGAATTTGAGTTTGCGTTAACGAAAAGATTTTTATTGGAAAGTATTTCTAATGGTAGTAGTATTGCGAGACGATCGTTTCCAGCCATTTTGTTTTGACCTAAAGAACATTGTGTTTCTGAGTATTTGTTTGAGCTGAGTTTACTAGATACGGATTTGGAAATGACCTATTGAGTCTACCTGTCATATGTATTTCAAATGTGCTTTTTTTTTTTTTTTTTATACATTTATTTAACGTCGATCTATTTCCGCTACTGAGGCCTAACACCGACGCCTGTAGACGAGCTACCCCCAACCAGGAATTTTGCCAAACCTCTTCCCTTAAGAAGAGTAGGGATCTTTTACTTACCTAACATTTAATAGACAAGGGACCGACGGCTTTACATCTCCTCCGAAGGATGGTATATCTCCTATACAACCCTCGCCTAAGGTTGTATAGCTTCCGCGCATACACTGATATACAAGCCGCTGAAAGATGTGTGAGGCGAGAACGCGGTTTCCGTTGGAATGGTCACCCATGCAAGTACTAACTGCGCCTGTCGTTGCTTTACATCGCATACCGAAGTATGTACATAGTAAAGACGCACCTACGCTCGCCCCTACAAATGTGCTTCTAAAGGGCAGAAAATCAAAATATAATCGCATACTTCCAACAGAACGCTAATGCTTCGATTGCAATAAACACCAGCCGAAAGATTGATCCTATTTAAAGGAGCTCTCGTGCCAATCGCCCCACACCACTTGCAGACTGCGGTTTCGAGCTGTTGGCTCGCGTCAGTGCAAGGTAGGCATTTGACGACCGGCACAAGGATCCTTTGACTATTTGGTACATCTCGGTATTTTTACGATAGAGACATACAAAATAGTCAGCAGGTGCCATCTAGTGGTCCAGTGTCTGTTGCAATAGAAAAATAAATAGCCTGACTGGGCTTAGCAAAGTTTAAATGTGCTTCTAGAGGACAGAAAATTAAAGCATAATTTTTCTGTCGCAAGCTCATCTATGAAATTCTTATTTTACTATAAGGAACGTACACAAACTTTTGTGCATAACTTTAATGAAACAGATTAAAATAAAACTTTTTTCATGCAGACACTTGGATACATACCTAATGTTAATTCTGGTTATTGCAGCTCTGGGATTTTAGTCTTATGGGGGTCTACAGAGACACTTTTAGACCTGGAACTTCGCAGGTACGGTAAATTCAGTGCTAGCAAAAACCCAAGAGGTTATAGAACTGCAGTTGTATGTAATATCCATAGCCACAGTGCTAGACAAGCTTTTCAAAATATTTTCGTATACTTTTGTGTGGGAATACTTTTAAAGTGTGAAAATTGATGGGGGAGTACCCTCAAAAGTTCAGATGGTGTTAGATGTAAGTAAAAGCCATTGTTCGTCAAAATATTAGTATAAGTTTGTGTAATAAGTTATAGGAAATAGTTTCCATTGGTATTTGGGATGTTAAAGCTTAATTTTAAGAAATAACTTGAAAAAGTTTCAAAAATTTTAAATTTGTTAATATCCACCCTAGAGTTCTCAAAGAGGTATCGAAATAATCGGCATGAGACATAGATAAAGAAAATCAAAAGACATTTTAGGTAATTTATGAGAAAAGGCATTAAAAATCTACATTTAGTTTTTGACATATAATATTTTTAAAATCCAGGAGGCGAAATTGGCAAATTTCGGTCATTTCCATAGTAACTACATCAGAGGAGAGTTAATTCTGTATTGCTAGAGAAAGCTGCGTTTATATTTGCTCCGTATAAATCTCAAAAATTATATTAAAAGACAGCAAAATTTCGATTTCTAGAGTCCACACGCTAAATTTTTCCTTGACAAATAACCTCTAATTTTAGTCACAAAATGTCAGGGTGACGAAAAATAATAAGAATTTAATTTGTTTGTAGACGCGAGTAATAAATATTAAATTTTTGAAACTCAACAAGTAACGAATTGTTTGCATACAATTATTCATATAGAGGGGAATGTAACTCCAAAATATAACTTCGTACTTACGGTTTATTGTGATTAATCCTCATTAAAAATAAAAATAGTAAAAAAAAATGTTCGTCGCATTGAGAATCTACAAAAACTTCAGTAGAATTTGGCGATAACAACACACCGGAGTCCACATTGAAGCAAAATAGCTGACTGGAAGGACCGATTCGCTTGTGCACAAGTACCCAATTTACGAACCATTTGAATAAAGAGATCTTGATACCAATCGGTATAAATTATTTATTATTTTTGATCGATTGATTTTGTCACACACCCGAATACCAAATAGAAGGTTTTAATTATTGTTGTGCCCATTTATTTCAGCCGTCGCACCATTCAATTGCAGAACTTGCTCCTGAGGTAAGATTATTTGCTCTACTGAATTGAGTAATTTTTCCTATTTTACATAGATGGCGCCCAAGCATAAGAATTGAGCAACTTTGTTCAACATCTTCTTGTATTTACATTAACATTTCATTCAAGATAACTTAACATAACTTTCATTTGCTGAAATATTTTTAATTTTAAATTCACACTTGCATAAACTTATTAACTATTTCATATTTACAAATATTTCACCATAAATTTCAAACCTATTAATATATATATATATATATATATATATATATATGAAGTGTTGTTGTACTTCCGGGTGCTCTCCCGCGTCGATGATCGACTCCTCCAGGAGTCACGGTTGTCTAAACGATGTTTCGGCAGATCTCGTCTGCCATCTTCAGGTTCTTACTGAAAGCTGCCTACTGGTGCTTCTTGTTGCTCGAATTGAACTTCAGTTCAAATTAAAAAAATTGCTCTACAATAGAGTTGGTAATGACATCTTGGGTAATATCGGAGAGACAATAACGCAAAATACAGAACCCACTACATACGGCTCAATCCCATACATTAAAGAACTTTCACCAAGAATAGTTAATATTTTTAAGCATGACAAAAACATAAAAATAGCACAAAAGAATACTAAACACATTGGTCAGTTGTATACTAAATTAAAAGACAAAAATATCTCCTTAAAAAAAAATCAAATGTAGTATACCTTGCCAAAATTGTGAATTAAAATATGTTGGCCAAACATCTAGAACATTGAATTCCCGGATTAGTTTACATAAAAGTGACTGCAGAACACAAAAATGTACATGTGCACTGTCAGAGCATGCAATGGATACAGGTCATCACTTAGATTTCAATAACTGCAAAATATTACACAATGAAAAAAACACAACCAAAAGACTTTTCCTTGAAATGGTAGAAATTAATAATGAAAGTAATAATATGAATGAAAAAACTGATATTAGTGGTCTGAGCAACATCTACTCGTATGTGCTAAAGTTGGACAATTCAAAGCAAAATATATAGTAGTAGTTCTACAGATTAAAAAACTAACAGACTGGATAATGGGGTTCAATTACTTATTACATATGCTGGCAATTCTTGGACAAAAATCTAAACAAATTAATTCTTATAAAATTTAAACCCAAGAAATGCAGGTGGACATGAATAAGTAAACCTAATACCAAAAAAATTATATTTTACAAGTAAAATCAAATATTAACAAGTTAGATAGTAAATGGGAACCATGACAGCTGAAAGTTAAATAAATTGTTTGTAACCTTAATTAAAAAAAAAAAAATTGAAATAATCTTGTAGTTGAAACTATAATGTAAACGTAGTAACTTAGATAGAGGAATTCAAAGAACAAGATGGCAGCAACACTGGCTTCCTGTAAGACTTTTTATGTCCTATTGAGCACATGTGAATGTGGGTAGCTAGACACAAGTTGTGTTTAGCAATGGTCCTTAAATATTAGAATAATCCATTTATAATATTCATCGATTTATTAATAAACCATTGTCAACAATGGTCCCATTCACCGTCATAATAATAGTGTTGCTGGGTTCTTGTAGGTCTTCCAATTTTTACATATAACTTCACCATATAAGTAAGTTTTGAAATTTAAAATAGTAATATTTAATTAATTTAACTAATTTTGTTGTTCAAATTGTAGCCTTGGAAAAGAAAATAAACTTTTTCGAAAGCTCGGCATAGTATACAAGAGTTTACTTTATCAATCCACCTGTCCGAAGCCCTGCTAAATTGCATTTTGTTGTTTAACTAGTCGGACGTGACTACCTTCTTTAATTTTTATAGGAATGGGGTTTTACCAAAGCAGCAACAGTTTGGATATCAAATTATGTTAAAGTTAAAAACATGGACAAATATTAACATCAAATTGGCAGCTGCAAGAAACCGAAAAATTTTTCTACTTAACTGTAGGAAAAAAGGCATTATTCCCTCACACATTAAAGACAACACAAGAAATCTATTTCACACACTATTGTTCACTGTTTTTGGTGATTAATATAAGTTTCAAAGTGATAATTGACTACCTTTTAGAAGTTACAAAATTCAAAATTTTAAAATACCGTTTCAATTTAGTAACGAGGAATAAGGAGATTTTTGTGCATGGTTTTTGCAACTGAAATGGAGGAGCTGCAAAGAAAGAATAACTAAGACATTTTCCAATTCATCTTGCATCAAATAATAAAACATTTTCAGTATTCCAATTTAGTAAGGAACACGGTAAATTCCTTCAACAATCAAAATATGCAACATCCGCCCAGGTTTCTTCGACGGGAAGCGAAAATATTACAGGTTATCCTTGATAATCCATCGATAAGTGTGGGAAAAGTAAGCCATCAGTTAGAAGAACCTAAGTGAAGGTTATGGCGAGCATTATAAAAGGAAAATATACATCCTTTTCTTGTTCAAAAGGTTCAAAGACTCGAAGACGGCGACGACATTCCCCGCTTAGTATTGTGTAGGTGGATTCTAAGACACAGAAGAACAGTGTTTAGAGTTCTATTCACGAATGAAGCCCAATTCACACGTGATGGAATTAATAACAGTAGAACAAGCATACTTTGGCAACCGAAGATTCCCTACACAGCAGTTCAAAGAAATTCCCAACGCAGACTTGACATTAATATGTGGTGTGGAATTTATAATAACTATCAAACAAAGGCTCACATTGTTATATGAAGGTTAACTGCTATTGTGAAACTGGTTTTAAGATATATTAATGCTAGAAATATGTGGTTTCAGCACGGTGAGGCTGGTTCTCATTGTACTTTACCGATCTACATCAGCAATACCCCAACAGATGGATTGGTACAGTGGCTACAATCCAGTGGCCACAGCAGTCTCCTGATCTTACACCTGTAGGCTATTTCCTATGGGGCCTTCTAATGTCAGAGGTGTTCAATGAAGTATTCGATACACGGGAGCACTAATTACAGGAAAATGTTAACATATGTGATGGTATTAAAATTAACCCGCAAATCATATTTTCAACTCAGCTAAGTGTGTTCTGTCTCCCATTTCTCTGTGTCCGCTTAGATTTGGGACATCCTCTATGTAGTTTAATGATTATTTTGCATTCTTATAATGTTTAAGCAATATTTTAATCACCTCTTATGATAGTTAATATAAATTACGAACTATTGCGTGAAATATTCCGTTCGAACGACATATAGCTAAAAACCAAAATCTATTTGGCGTGTGTTCTTTGCAAAAGTACCGCTTATACCGAATTTATTATATAATAATATACCCGTATCGTATATAAAATACTGTTTAAGTTTTTCATGTTAAATATTTTCTAATTGTTTCGGTTTTAATTGAATTAAGATTCGTATTGAGGTAAAAAAATGAACTTCTTATCATTAGAAGCTTTAAAAAATGGAATGTTATTTAAATTTTAATAACCTCATGCGTCACGCGAGAAAATTACGGTCTTAGGGTACCATACACATTTCTACATGTATTTTAAGAAACATTACGAGTTGCGATGGTATTAAATCTAAATTAAAGAAAACATGACAAAGAAAATTATTTTAATAACCATTTCGTTCATATGAGTCATTATAGTTAAATAGTAAAGAAGAAAACGCATGGTTACTATTTACCATTTCTCTCCTCAATAACTTCTAAAGAGTATTGCATAGTTTGTGAAATCAAATTTTTGTTGTGACGTTTTTTAGTAATTACATTTTTCAATTTATGGAAATGGCATTAATAAAGGAAGTCAAACATTAAAAGTAAATAGTGAAGTAAAGGCTCATTAATCTAGAAATATTCAGCTTGAAGTAAGTTTTTATGAAAATTTTATCCTAACGAAAACTTGTTTTGCGTATCAAAGCGCAAACATTATGTAAATTCAAACATAAAAGATGTTCATTAAATTCACTGACTCTGTAAATCGCTAAAGAGATAAATATTAAAAGAGTAGATGAGACTTTTTATACACTTACTCAACATGCCTAAATACTCAACGAGCTTTTTTAGTTTGTCTAAGGCGGATGGAATTTTTGTTTTTAATTTACTGTGCTCGGGTCAATATGATTCAAAGGGAATGTAATTCATCTAGTATTTTATTAATATCTCTCTTAATTTACATTGTCATTATAACTGTTAATATTTTATTAATCACCATCAGGAAAAGTCACAATTCGCACATTAAAATTCCATTAAAGTATGCTGCCGTATTACGCAGTCACTTTAGATAATTCTCTTGATAATTTAAATTAGCATCAAACCACTATGAACAACTTTTTATCGTCCTAACACACGAATAGGGCGTTCCTTGAAATAAAATTGTTGTTATTTTACAAAATGGAAAATACTATAATAGGCGCATTATGCTCTAAAAACGCAAATCTTGAGCTCTGCAGGAGGTTGGAACATTTGGCGTGTCACAATGCCAATGTTTACACAATTACACTGAAACGCTTCAAAATTCCACCGAATATTACACGACTAGACTCATGTTTCGCCAATCATGTGAGCATTATCAGAGCGAAACGCACGTCTAAATAAAATTAATTAAAATTACTCTTACAAACTAAGATTGGAAACATTTTATTAGAAAACATATTGAATGGAAAAAAATTTGTTTAATAAATATTTATAGACCACCATCAGGTGACTTTGAAGAATTTATTCAGTCATTGAGCCAAATTATAACAAGGGCAATCACCAAATGCGAGATTATATCAGTTTGAGGAGATTTTAAGATTGATCAAAATAAGAGCAACCGAAATAAAAAAATGTTATTTGGCATTTTTTGTTCATTTAATATGACGTCTCTCGTATATGAAACTACAACATTTTCTACTTTACATAACACGATAGACGAAGAGCCAGCGACGATTTTAGTTAAGGAATTTCAGGCAGGCTAAAAGTGTTTGACCATTTAGGTAAACCCGACCACGTACGACTGCCAGATCGGCCATACTACGTTTAGTAATTTTTCTTTTAACGCAAATTAATATTTTCATCCTGCTTGAAATTCCTTAACTAAAATCGTTACTGGCTCTTGGTCTACGACTTCTACTACAATAAACTATATTGTGACTAATAAACCTAACTTTATATGCTGCGCCAACTTTGACCCTGGTTTCTCGCACTACTACGGACGGATAATAACATTTAAAGATAAGATATTTTTGAGGAAATCGATTGCTAAAAAGAACTGTTTATGCCAGGAAAATTAATGATCAAACGATAGCAAAATTTAAATTTTTATTCAAAACCTTTGAATTTAATTTCACATATATTAATATAGATGAGGATTTCAAACTATTTTTTGAATACTTTCAATGATGTTTTCTGGCGTCCCTTCCTGAAACAATTCATAAAGTGAAGCAAAGATATAAAAAAATTACATTTTCTTAGAAACGTACAAATAAACGAAAAGAACAAGAAAAATTAAATTGGTTATGAAAAAAAGTTAGTGGCGAATATGTAGATAAAACAAAACACTAAAATTAAAAATAAATAAAGATATACAAATTGAAAAAAAAACATTATAATAAAATAATAAGTACTTCCAAAAATAAAATAGAATAGCATGGAATTTAATTTAAAAAACCGCTGCCCAAGGAATTACTACTTACACATCCAGATTTTGTATCCCAGCCTTATAGACACTAAATCCCAATGTAATATTGTACTCCCTTTAATAATAGGGTGGGGCTAATGCCAAAATAAATGTTAAAGGCCCTTGGTTCTCGTACACACACTAAATCTCAATTTAATTTTTTTACTCTCTTTAATAAAAGGATGGGAGTGGCAATGGGGGTGGTAGAGGGGCTAGCTAACGCCAAAAAAATTTTTGAGACGTTTCGTTCTTGAATACACATTAAATCACATTTTAATTTTTGATAAGAGTTTGAGGGTGGCATTGGGGGTGATAGTGGGGGGTGGTTGAATCCAAAAAAATTTTGAGACCTTGACTTTTCGTACATGCCCTAAATTGCAATTTTATGGACTTTTATCTGCTTGCCTTACTGATTTACCCTTATTTACCCCATTTATCTCCGAACTCTTCAACGGAATTACATCTAGATATAATCTAGTTACAGATCTCGTTATAATACATAAGTGTACCAAATTTAAAGTCAATATCATAAACGGTTCCAGAGTAAATGTGCGCACAAAAAAAAGTTATAAATTTAAAACTCGACGTTTCTGACATTTTAAGCCTATTTCAACAAAAAAATATTGTTTTTGCGTTACTATACTTCCAGTGAACGTGGAAGTAATACTTATTGAACATCCTCTGAAAGACAACCTATTCCGTGTATAGAATATAATAACAAACTTTTTACGGATAAACACGAGATTTCTAACATATTTGGAGAATATTTATCTACTGTAATAGATAATAAACTCTCAAATTATTTTGGGAAAAATATTTCTGAAAAGTGCACCCAGAAAATAACATATAGTAACTCTATTTTTATAATTGCGGCAGATATGAGTTTACTAAATAAAAAATCTACAGTCTCTGACATGATTCCCATTAACATTGTTAAAAAACGCTGTATAGAAATGTAAAATTCTATAAGATTTGGTAAACTTATCAATTGCTTGTGGAACATTTCTAGATCTCCTTAAATATGCAACCATAGTACTAATTTACAAAAGAGGTAATCACCAAGATATTGAATACACATATGTTAAGCGCTTTTTCAAAAAAATTTTTAAAATGTAATCTATATAGAAACATTTAGAATATCTTATCATCATACCAGCACGGTTTTGGTGGCTGGTTAGATTTTGTTCAACATGTTTATGATAAAATGAATCAAAATGAAATAGCAATTCTTCTTCTTCTTCTCTTTGGCCTCACTCGCGCATTTGACACGGTTGATAAAGATTTTCTTTCCATGAAGTTATATGCGCTGGGTATTAGGGGGCAATTAAATAACTGGTTCACATATTTGATATTTCATATAAAATTTTATGTCAAAGTTGGTAATGTAAGATCAGATGTCCTTGGACTGCTTATTTTTTTACTGTTTATCAATGACTTTCTCACAAGTGCGTACTTTTATATATGCGGATGCGGACTCTCTCCATATCAGACTCAAAACCAGAAAATATTCATATTAAGATTAATACTATTCTCATTCTCAAAGAATTTGCTCTGTGGTGTATAAAAAATAAACTTATGATAAATCACAATAAAACAATGTGTTTACCAATTCATAATGAGTATCAAGTTGACCCTAATATTAGTTTCAATTTTAATGGAAGGGAATTGTCCTCAAGTACATCAACTAATATACCCCAGCGGTCGTCTTGTCGTGACTGTTTTAAGCCAACAAAATATTTACTATTACCTATATATCTTTAGAAACTGCTAAGTTTGATATACACATATATTACTACTAGTTATATTACCTCATACAACATCCTAGGTAAAGATAACATTACCTCATTAAGACATGATCACGAATCCTACAAAAAATCACCCCTGTATGCATTATCTCATTTTTTAATGTACTTCTTGAAGATATTCGAAATAGTATTTCTTTAATTATTTATAAAACGATTGAAAAAACCGCTCATCACTGAACCATTTTATTCAATTACTGAATTTATAGTATTCTTAAAAAAACAAAATCTCCTGAGAGTGTGGTATTTATTTACATTTTCCGATTTTATATAGGTATGTATGTTTCTAGGATGCTTTTTGTTATACATTTTGTACATTTTCTGATCCCGTTTTGATGTATCCTATTTACAGTGATTTGTAGTATACAAAGGATCATTAAAGTTTATTATAAGTCCGTCTGCAGTTTTGATCAAATTACCTTTAGTATAAATAGAAAAAAAAATTTTGAAAAATTTATTTAAAAATACTGAATTAGCAGTAAACCATGACTTGTCCATGCAGGAAAGGATCAATAAAACAATATTATTATTATTAATATGTAGTCTGTAGATTTCTAACTGTACAGAATTTACAGTCAATGTGTATAATAATAATAATATCAAATTTAATGAATTTATTCATTATTTACTACTTTACCACACTAATGCGGTAAAGTACATCATTATGCGATAAAGTGAATTTCGTAAAGTTTACAATTACACACTAAAAGTGGACAAAATCAGTTCAAGCGATTAACGGAAAGAAAAAGAAAATAAAATATAATCTCTTATTCTCTTTAATATTCAATCTCGTTATCGAGCCTCTTTGTGAAATAATTTAAAAAAAGTAGTAAATTTTAAGTTTTGTGAAAGAAAGGTTATATAGCCTCTAATTTTTAATGAAAATATCTGTACTTTTGTCAAACATTTGCGCTGCGCATGCATCTTATATAATATTATTTAAAATATAATTCCTACTTTGTAGTCATTTAGCAGAATCCTAAATACACTCTATAGCAGTGTTGGTCATTTTTTGACGCCGTCTAGTAAGTTTTTATTTTATATTTAAATTTAAATTAAATTAATAATTAAATGTAACATTATGTCTAAAATTAAGAAGAATTATATAATATTCATCTATTATTATAGAGATGCCATCGGACGGATTGCTTCGACCTATGAAATTTATTGAGATTTTATGATCTTTGTTCGTTTATTTCATATGTTTATAAATTAACAGGTAAAACCTATAAAAAGATTATTTTACGATCTCTTGGATTTATATTTATAAAAATCAGCATTTTCCTTTAAGACAAGAAAATCTAAAGAAATGAAAAATACAAATAGTCTCAAGTTTCTTGAGAAAGCATAAGAGGATGGTTTGAATGAATGAATAATGGTGCGCATATGTGGGTGTTTCTAACAAATTGTCCCTAATGGAAGGTTGCTTGGAAAATGAATAATAAAATAAGATGGAAGCAACACATCTTATCTATCTTAGTAGATTTTTCACGTGATTTATTTTCCAGAAAATATGATTCATGTGCTAAATATATCCACGTCTATATATACCAGCAGCTTTTAGTTATTAGACACCGTATTAAAAATATATGGATTAAAGTATGAATATGTTTCACAATTTCCGGATTTTTTGATCATGGGCTGCCAGACGAACGTTATACTAGTATATTGGCTAGCGTTAGCATAAAATGAGGTAGCACATATTTTATAGCCATCCAATTTCTGTTATCAACGAAGTTTCTGCATAAGTAAAAATTTAATTTGTCTGCATACTGACACGTCTATGCTTTATTTACATAACAATACACTAACGGAATCCTTTTGTTATATGTCGCATATAAACTGGTCTATAGCTACCTGGAAAAAATGCGAACCATCCTGAATATGTATACAAAATTTGAGCAAAATCAATTGAGTAGTTTGGGCTCTAGGTGCGACCACAAACAACAGACGGCAAATAGACATTTTTTAAATACCACGTTTTTGACTTCAGGGGACCTGAAAACACGTAAATTCACCGAAACTCAGAATAGTTCTTTTACTCGATGACAATGCTTTATAAGTATTAAAAAAGTGTTACACAGAGATTTCTAAATCTATAGTACGCGAGTAATCCTAAGTTTATAATAGGAGTAGCTTGAGCAAATTACGTAGTATTTTATAAATTAGTAGAAACAGTTTAAAATTCACGTTTTTATTTCTACGATCGGAACAAAAATATAAGTTTAAACAAGTTAAAGCTCAAATAAATCTTTGCTGATTAATAGTAAATACAATTGTAAAATTAAATAAAAATGAAACGTATTTTAAAATATAAAAAGGAGAAGACACTAAAAATATTTTCGCTACGTTCATTTTAAAATTCATATTACAGGAACCGTATTTCCTACCGCTCTTAAAGTCCAGGAAGAGTATAATTTCCGAGCTCCTTTAGAACAGCACACAAACTTTTAAACAATATAAAAAAAATTGAACCACGAGTCTTTTAAAACTTTTCGCATTTTTTCAGCAAAACAACAATCTCAGTTATGCAAGGAAATGAGAATTCCAAGAAAATTACATTTCATTGAGACGGCATGGTTTACTTTCTCCTTGAA
This sequence comes from Leptura quadrifasciata, assembly GCA_963675555.1. NCBI lineage: Eukaryota > Metazoa > Arthropoda > Insecta > Coleoptera > Cerambycidae > Leptura > Leptura quadrifasciata. The sequence goes on from OY776678.1 coordinate 43,222,144, forward strand.
AACATCAATTAACTTGTAATTATAATTAACTCTAATAGACCATTTAAATTATAAATAGTTACTTTAAACTCGAACAATTCTAACCAATCTTGTGTATAAATTAGCACTATCGGGAAATGATTAACTTGGCGTTACAAATTTAGTCATGAGTTTTAATTATATCCCGATGATGCTAACATGGTTAGCGGAACACAACGTCGACAAGTATATTCAAGTGTAGTGTTCAATTATTTTTATGTCTTATGAAAGTGGCTCTCGTACACTAAAAATATTGATTTATTTAAAATCCCTGTGTGATTCTTGCCAGAATTCCATTCATTTAATCAGTCAGAACAGTAGCTAAGTACCCAGAAAAAGTAAGAAAACCTGAACTAGCCACAATATATAACCATCGATAATGAAAAAAAGTCTTCGTAAAAAAATATGATTAGGATTATGATCATCTAGGTTTCTAGTCGTAGAGGTAGGGAATTCAATTTCTCTACTTTTACACTACCGAGCCCTTAGAAGTGAAACCAATATTAGCCCGAATGTCAGCGCAAACCCATACTCCACCGCAATTTAACTATCGAGAAATGACAATGAAATTCAAGAGGATACACCTTCAGATAGTTGCACAAATGACATTTAAGCTGAACTAGGTGATGTAAAAGAACCAGAAATTGGGGGTACAAACTGGCAGCGCTAAATCTTCTGCACAACTTACGGTGGAAGCTGACAAGGGCCTTGAAAAATACAAATGAGGCTATACAAGCTTTGCGCGTGAACGGACAGGCGTCGATGACAGACGCTCAGAAGGATCTAGCTACATATTTTGAGAACATCGACAATAACAAGATACCAAATAATTTAGAGCACGACGGCATCGAAGACGACATAACCAATCACTGATCATGACGTACAAAGGACAAGACGAGAATTTCTGAAGATTATGGCCAAGCCCTCGGAAGTAGCACAAATTGTCGAGAGAAAAAGTATTGTGCAGTTGACGTACACAGTTAACGTAACCCTACAGCTATAGTACCGGCCTAGCCAGTGGAAGTGCGCTGTGGTCGTTCCTACCTCGAAGCCAAACAAGAATGCAAAGTTCGTCGGCAGCTACAGGCCTATCTCGTCGCAGTTGGCGATCTCCAAATTGGTGAAGAAGCTCGTCCTGATCAGGTCAAATGCTGCTCAGGAGGAGCTCTACTCGACGATGAGTCCCAGTTTGGTTTCAGAGGGGGCAGAAGCACGGTGCAACATGCCGTTAGGATAGTTAATAAATGGCGTCTATCAATCGTTCAATTTTACATTGACATAATTACTGTTACTTGATGTTTCCAAGGCGCCTGTGGTGTAGCGGCTACAACATGTAATAGGTTTTATACGTAGAATTACAGAAACTATCGAATTCCTCAATAAAATGTATATGGGTCCATTTAAATTAACAAATTTGATACCGTTTCCGGTAAAATCGGAAATGCATCTTCGGCCATAATACAATACTTACGGGGCGGGGCCATGTTGAATCGTATACTCACCTAAAATTTCAAATCGATATTTCCTTTTATAAGAAAGTTAAAAGCCATAATGTGTGACATTTAATCTACTAGCGGCGCCTCCGGCAAAATATAGAATGTAGAAAACCCTAACGTCTGGCGATTTTTTTTACGGGTAAACGGCGCATCACAGAAAAAAAACATCTAAAGGGTTTTCATCTACAAATCTCTCCCCTACGTGTTCCCGTGGTCTGAACGGCGATTTTCCAATTTTTTTTCTCCTCGATATTGAGAAGGAGTTCAACCCCGTCTGGATCCCGGGGTTACTCTACAAACTACACCACTACAACTTTCCGATTTATCTCATTAAGCCCATTCCTCGTTCCTGAAGGGCAGGTTCCTGCAAGTTCGAGTGAATATCAAACTGTCGACACGGCGGGACAATCGCGCACGATCGTGCCTGTCACCGAAGTTGTACAACTTGTACGTATCCTACTTTCCAGAGTTTCCGAATACGAAACAGGCCAAGTATGCCGATGACACAATCACGTACGCACAATCACATAACGCACAAGTAGCGAATATGCTGCTGAAGGCGCACATGGCTCGTGCCACGGCTTACTACGATCAGTGGAAGATTCGGGTGAACTCTGAGAAGTCGGACACCGAAAACAAAATTATAACACCCATTTCGATCAGGGGAAACAAAATTCCTACTAGGAGATGCGTGAAGTACTTGGGGATTAAACTGGACCAGAGACTAACTTTTAACACCCACATAAATGAGACTATACGGACGGTCTACTCCCTGTTCAGGAGTCTGTATCCGCTCACGGTAAAGGGTAGCAGACTCAACAAAATAAAAAATTCTTGTATACAATGGTGCTCAGGCCGCCCATCACATACGCGGCGCAGCATACCGGCCACGATAATGAAAAAACTAAAAGTGTTTGAACACAAATTCATGAGCCTCATATCAAATTCTGGAAGGTACATCTCCCTCAGTGACCTAGACGCACGCTGCAACAACATAAAACCCCGTTAGCGGAATACGTCCAGTAGATCTCCCAAAACTTCTACTCGTTCAAGCTGGGCGATAGTCCGCTAACAAGACACATAATGCAAATTAGACGGCATAATGCCCCATTTCGGATTAAACACCCCTTACCGTACCAGACGTTACCGATTTTCCGACAACCTCTGTAGCCAAACTTCACATTTTCGCTTACCCTATCGACCTTTACTGATATTTCACATCATTTGTATCCTTAAATCTTTTCTGTCTCCCTCTTCCTTTCTGTTTGTAAAATTTTTTGTCGCGTTTGTTATTCTTGTTTTCTTTTCACACATTTTTGTCTCTAAATTCATTCATAAACCTTTAATAAAATAAATCCTTTTGAAATAGACAATTCTTAAAATCAAAGTTTAGGTCAGTCTTGTGCAGACCGGTCATCATACATCTCGCAAAAGGTACTTAGTTTAGATTGAGGTGCCGGCGCCAACTGTACATTTTTTTAAAAAGTGCATAGTGAAAAAGCTTTTAAAATAAGTGTGTAGATTAAATTAAATCTAAATATCTATAAAATGTGTTTTTTTAGATATTTTAATTGTATTACCTATTTTTTTATTTGTTTTTTTGCACAAAAGATTTAATTTTTTCCAATTCTTGTTTTGGGCGACCCAGACCTTTTTCGCGTCAGCGCGGTGGTTGCACGATCAGGCCTGGCTAGCCAACTGCTTGTACTATATAATTTTTAATAAATCTGTTTTGAATTGAACTGAAAAGGTGCAGCAATAAATATTTTCCAAACTAAAGAGACCCCTTGATATGCAATGGTTCAGTGATTGGTAACCACTGATTCAGGTGGAAGACCAAATAACTATAATCTTGGTCCAGTATATCAAGAGTAATAAATAAGCACATCATTCTTCTTCCATTTTTATTTGCTAGTTTTCCTCTGACAACACTCAGCAAGTATATTATGCTTTTCTACTTGTGTGTGTGTTTGCTTGTTTGCTTCTTATCAGCCATTTGTTATTATTGTTGTGCCTGGTGTGTCCTGCGACACCTTTCATTGTTATTTTGCTAACCTCGTCTTCTAGTTTGACTGACCAATTCCCCACTCTTATAAGTTAAATGGCCATCAGTCACGGCTTCCCGAAAGGTGGGTCGTGGCATTATTATTCTAAATAACTATCTTCATAAAATTTTGACATAGTGATAATTTAATGAACTAAATTTTTCATAATTTTTATTTCTTATTATCATATCTTATCATTATCAGATATCTATTCTCAAAATCTATTAAACAATTATCTAACGGGTTCTTTTGTAACATCTGCATAAGACTAATAGTTTCGTCCTGCTAGGATCACATTATTTAGTTACATCCAATAATTTCATAAACAGCTATCCTACGAACTCTCGGTTGTGCTACTGCTAAGCTCCCGACAAACGCCAAAAAATTAGAAAGATACATAGAGTACAAGAAATATTTTGAATTATTTTTATAATTATTATTATTCTTTCAAAATATAATTATTAACAATGGTTTCAAGACTTTTTTAGAAGTTGAAATAAAATCGATCATCTAATAAATTCTAACATACTCCTAGAATATTACGGCTATTCGGCGTATATAAATGAGCCAATTTCCGTAGTTCTCAAGAAATCTGTGTGAAATTTTCGGTTGAGTTTCCAATATGGTAGGGCGACTTGAAGGGCTCTTTGTTTTAATTTATTTCACAAAAGGAAGTTATGAGCTAGTTTCCTAAAAAGTGTTGGTCATAAATATGAAATACAGAAATCCATTGAAAATATAGGATAATTAATAAGACAAGTTAAAACAATATTATATAGAAATCAAGGAACTAACATATTAAATAAGGAATATTTGGAAAATACGCTAATGTTGAAATTGGACTAAAAAGAAAAAATGTTATTTTGTTTCCGCAATCACATTATTTTTATACGTACATGACAAATGAAGAGGTGTTTATTAAAAGTTTGGGTGTGTATTACATAGTTTATTTTAGTAAGTTTAAGCTTCTTTCGTTTTAAACTTTTCCATTATTTTATCGTTTTTACTATGAAATATTTGAATATAATATATAATAAATCTGTTATCTAAATAAAGAGAAATGAACAATTTTAACAATGTTTTCGTTATCATAAAAAATTTCCAATCGTGCTTTTGCATCATTTTTTATTTTCACGTTATTTTATGAAGTTTTTAAAAATATTTAACACTTTCACTATATTTGTTTCTTCAAAAGGATACCGTTTAAGGTATTCCTGAAGTTCACATCTATCTTTTTTGGTACATTTAATGCAGTACGAAAGTATATCCCTGCCATCTCCTGCTTCAATTTCTTTTCTATTGAGAAATATTAAAACGATATTAACCAAGGAAGAACTAATTAATCTGTATTATGCCCAAGTAGACTTTAGATTAAGATATGGTGTCTATTTCTGGGGAAATTCCACTCTATCACAGGATGTGCTTGTTGCACAAAAACGTATATTACGTTGTATGGCGAGTGTTTCTAGTACGCACTATTGTAAAGATTTTTTTAAAGAATACAAAATATTAACTTTACCGGCTCTATTTATTTTTGAAATATGTGTTTATGTTTTTAAAAATAAAGGAATATTTACTGTGAATAGAAGAAGTATATAATGTATATACGCGAAACCAAAAGGGAAGATATACTACAAGGTTTCTTTTTTGGTATGTGGAACAGAAAGGTTTAAATGCATACTGTATGATATATATTTTATCCGATGGGTTATAACGAAGAGGTACTATACTAGTGCAATACATTTGGAGCCCTCACTGGGCCATAAATGTTTTTTTAACATATCTAGTTTCTAATAACTATTTTAGAAATCGATAGGATAAATATTTAAGTTTATGAAAAAAAGTTGCAAAGGGGCAATAACTTTTATTAATGTATTATTACAATTTATATTAGTTAAATTGATATAGATTTTGAATAGAATTTTGGGTAGTTTGAAGTTGTAGTAAAATATTGTTCAATGATGACTCCCACCAAACACTTTTTCATTTCAATTTTTGAACCACTTTTTCTCGATTTTTGTTGAATATCTCCAATTTTGTTTGTTGTCACATCGCGGAAGTAAAAATACTAAAAATACGAAAGTAAAATACTAACTACTTCGCAATTAAATTCTTGATAGAACTAGGATAGTAAAAGTTGTTTCTGTTAATTTAATAAATTGTAAAAAATAAAAACAAATAAAATATTTTATTTGAATCTATTATATATTAAATTACTGCAAGCTAATATTTCATATTCAGCAAAAATATATATGCATCTTATTAAACCAAAATATCCTACCAATTTTTTTTCTTATGATTGACTTTAGACATAATCCATTCAGCCACGAGAGTGTACCAAGTTGGAAAATTAAACATTTGCTTAAAATCTTTACAAGAAATTATTAATTTGAATTTTCGTCTCTTAATGCTTTAGGTGAGATTGACAGTAGAGTGATTTTTTTTATCTCAGATTGTAGACTGTAAATTGTTTAAGGAATTCCTTGGCTATGAGTTAGCCATACTTCACTTCGACCTAAAAGATCTTTTGTGAATTACCATGCAACTAATTGTTACTCAGGACTCCAAGACTTTACTGGATTCTAGGTTCCCTATGTCTTCAGGAGTTAATTCCGCCCGTTACAGATACTTTAACCTAATACGAATTAACACCTTGCACAAAGTATATGTTCTGTAGTCTCAGTTGCAGCATCGCAGTATCTGCATTTATCATATACTCTCTTACATATGAAATGGTATCTCAAGGAGCAGTGGCCGGTTAGAAGGTCTGTAATCAGCCGTAATTTGTAGTTTTTGAGCTCGAGAAGCTTTGTGGCATTCTTTGCTGGATAAATTATAAACTTTTTTGCTTTTTTAGCCTGGAGTATTCCTTCAGTAGGGCTTCTTCTATTTCTTTTTCCATTTTTGGATCTCCTCCGTGTTGTGTCCCTTAGATAAGTTTGAAAACGGTTCGGGTCCGAAAAATGGTACTTCAGCTCCTGTTTTTGCAAGGCTATCAGCTAACTCATTTCCTTCTATTCCTTCATGCACTGGCACCCACATCAAGGTAACCTTGTTGTTATTTGTCAATTGCTTCAGAGATTGTCTATATTCTCAGGCCATTTTAAACTCGAAGGTATAGGAGGAGCTTACAGCCTTTATTGCTGCCTGATTATCTGAAACTATATACATTTTTGCCCCTTGGATGCCTTTGTTTAGGCATTTCTGGACACACAGATCTATAGCGTAAATTTCTGTATGGAAGATGGTTGGGAAATTGCTAAGGGTTCTATATAGCTTGCATTTAGGTCCCGCTATGCTCACATCCTGTACCAGGTGAGTGACACTTTTTCCAATCGCAGTGCTTCGATCCTGCTCTTTAGACTTCCTTCAATCAGCACATCAAAGTATAGTGGATTTGGTCATGGACTCCAAATGGATAAGCTCCAAAATCCTTAAGTGACCACCCAGATCAAATTTAAGTGTCTGATGTCTTAGGGCACCCTCTCCTCACATCGAGTATTGCCTCCGTGGCTGCTGTGGAACAGGAGATCATTGTACTTGTGGTCCTTGAGCAGGCAAGGCATTTTAATTTCGGCAACTTTCCTTCTGCTAATTTTTCTTCTGTTTTGGCCACCGTAGGCCATAATCCTCCAAGTTTTCAGAACTTTTGGCTCCGTTAAAAGTTTTCCTAGTATCAGCCCTGAGGTGATTAAGGTCCCTATTCTACCAGGGCAACTATCTTTGTTTAATGGGACTTTTTTCATAACACGAAGTCATAACATATTGTAGTTGACATGATGCTATATCTAATCCATTTATTGTGTCGACGGATTGTGAAATGCCTTCGACCTCCGGCCTTAAGCACTATTTGTAGAGACTCCAGTCAGTCTAGGTATTCTCTATTCCCCAAAGTTTGTTCCAGCCACCTCCAAGTCGAATATGCCTATGATCCGACATGGAGGGCCCATCTGAAACACGCCAGTTTTTTATTGAATCAGTTATAAATGTATCCTATTGGTCTTAGAGGTTTTGGCGTATATTATTTTTAAATTTTAAGTTTTCTCGTTATGAACAAGTTAACACCATTTTTGGCTTTTGATCTAAAATGAAAGCTAAAATTATAGTATAATAGTACTTTGACAGTCCAACAATGAATATACAAGGTGAATACAAAATATTAATTTGGAACGAATTTGATCTGTATCTCTAAGCATTTAATTTTACTAGTTGTTTACGATTTTTTAAGTACGATTTCACCCAGTCTAATGCTATCAATATAACTCTATATCGGTCCAGTTTTTGTAGCAGAATTTCTTTATTTACTGTCATAAGTTTTCAACAGATTTAAAAATATAATTGATGGTCTTTAATTTTCTTCAAGGGTGGTTAAAATTTTATTGATATAATCGAGTACCGCATTATCAATAATTTTCCCTTTAATAAACCTGTGATCATTTTTACTAAACAGTTTATTATCACTAAAAAATTTCGGTTATTTGAAAGCATACTATCTTCTCGAAAATTTTAGAGGAAGCTGATTGATCTGAAATTTTCTATCTATTTTTCTTGTATTTTTACATGTAGAGGTACAACTACAACTGATTTAAGCGATTCTGGAAAAATTCCATATCTAAGATAATTATTGATTGTATATGTGAGTAGCACGGCTCTTAGAGTTTATACATTTTTAGTCAATGATGTTTATATTTTATCATGTGCTGAACTGTTTTTATTTTTTAATGATTTCACAATATCTACTATTGCAGTTTCAGAAATGATTTCCAAAGTGAACTTATTTGGTTTTATTTACAGTTTTATTATTTGTTTGTTTTTTGTTTTTTTTATTGACTGAGCTATGGAGTTTCATTTTAAATTGTGAGAATTGTACGATATAATGGATTCTCCACGTTTTTGGCTATAGCAGGAAATCCTGGCGCAAAACTAATGCCATATTTGGTTCCAGTGGGCAAAAATACATAGGAATCCATTGATCTAATCCATGGCGTAGACAACTTATGGGTCTGTATAATTAACCATCCTCCTTATAAATTGATTTTATATTTGATGATTTGATAATATAAGTTGAGGCGTTACGTGAATAATGTAATTAGTTTTAAAATTAAGTTAATTGTAATATCTTTACATATCGTAACTGTGTTATTTTAGTAACTTAATCGTATTATGCTCACCCCTTTTTATTTGCAAATAATAAATAAGACTTGAAGGGACTACTACATAAAACGAATCAAATGAAGGGTAAACTATTAATTTTTATTTCGCACCATTAGTGTTTGCAAATGTTGATGTGACGTATATTTGAAATTTCATAACCATCATCGTAAATATCCGTTATTTGTTCAATAATCAATAATACCCCAATTGTACGAATATGGCAGAGCGTAAATAAGTATAAATAACAATTGGAGGCAGTTGCGTTGGTTTAGCGTATTTGTTGAAGTGGTCCGAAGGGGATCTGCAGAGCCAACTTGTCATTGTCACATAACATGAAGCTGGCTATACACGCCAAATGCACACCCTCTTTTCAATACGGAAATCTGCTTTATGATATGTTAGCAAATATAATGTATGTTTCGGATTTTATATATTCGAAATATTTATGTGTCAGAACTCATCAACTAATATTTCTAGAGAATTGTTTTGTGTGGAAAAGAGATGAATTAAAATAAAAAATATGCAAATACATAGAAATATATATTATTAAAATTAATGTTTTTTGTCTTTTGTAACAAATAAAAGGGCATATTAAAATTAACAAGATGAAACAAGAAATAAAATATTCTTGGTTACTAAATTGGTAGATAAAGCAAACATCAAGCGTTCAACATATATTCTTGTAAGTTTCAAGTATGACAAATAATTTTGCATACGAAAATAAAATTCATCTATAGTCAGTATAAAACTCATTTGTTTTATTTATGTAAACAGATAACCACAAGAAAAAAAGAAATTTATTGATGATTACCCTTTGACTATTAAATAGGTACTAAATATTCATGGCCAAGCTCGCACGAATGCGGAATAATTATTGCGATGGACGCAGTGATTTTGAGGGACATCTGTTAAAAGTACACCACCTATAATTACATTATTGTATTAAAACAATAATTTACAGGTAATAAATTCTGCTTGTTTTTATGGGTTATCTGCAACAATACGTGCTTGCTTTCTCTACTGTTTTCCTGATTTAGCTGTCTCTTTGCAATTCTTTTACTCATGACGTCACGTGGATGCTATGCCAAGAATTGGTTTACGCTTATATGGATGGCTGTATGCCTTGATCACTACTAAAATCGATAAATCAATACTTCCCACTGTTAACTGGAAGAGTATTTGTTTTGATCAATTCTCTAATATTGTATATTCTAAGACGCTTCTATATGTAATATTTAACACTTAGTTACATATTCTTGATACGAACGTGTATGATCTTGAGACAAAGCAGAAATTATTCTAAACAATTAATAACTAAGTAGACAAAGACATTAAAACATGTTATATTAATGTGAAATATAAGTTTTTACCCCTAGTCTTGATAAAATAATGCGCTGGTTACTTAGATAGATAATAGAGACTGATTCTCCTTAAGTCAGTGTTTCGCCTTGATTTTCTTATCAGGACTAATAAGGTGGTAGGTTTTCAGTCAATTCATTCAGAAATGATATCGTCAGCAATTGGAAAATGTATATAATAGAGAAACTTGTTTTTTGGTATGGTCTGGTGCAGGAGGTTGCCTAGAAATCGATTCCATGGTCTCTAAAATGCTAAAAGTTGGCATATGGTAAAATCGAAAGCTAATACGTTAAATAGCTTAAATTCGAATTTATTTAAAAATATTGAAATGCACTATTCAGATTTTCGAGTTGTTAAAATGAACAGATACCCGATATTGTGTTCTATATATGTATAGAAATACATATTTTATTTTAATAACAACTCAGGTATAACTGACATACTTATACAATATTTTTTTCTAGAAATCTCTTATACTACCAAATATATTAGTATGTTTTGATCAGTTGTTAAAATTACTAATATAATAATAGAGTTTACTTGTATATGTTTATTATAAATGTGGTAGTTGTTTGCAAAATACGCTCATTTTAAAAATTTGCATATAAAATAATTTCAGCAGATTTGGTCTCTGCAAATAATTGTTTTTTCTTATTCACTTTAAATTACAGCTGAAATATTTCCTCACCAAACTAATCGGCTATTATTAACTAATTAATGATATATATTGAAATTTGCATTTAAGCATCATTTTTAATATAAATGTCGCTCTACACTGTTATTAGACTTTGTAACATATGCAAGTGCATAAACAAATAATAATAAGGATCTAAGTTTATATCGGAACTATATCTCTTAAATTAAGATATGCATCTTTAGTTGAACATGTTTAAAATGGCAACAATGCATTATATACAATTAATTGTTATTCGGTATTCTCGATTCTAATAATTGGCGACGGCGCCGGTCAAAATTAAATTATAATTTTGGTAAAGAATTTTATTTCTTCATTTTTCTAATAAGGACAAATAAATATAAACTTACTGGTGATTTTATAAAATCGTGGCAGTTATGAAGAATTTTATAGAACACGTATACGGTTGTGGTTATAGAGGGGTTATTAAGAATATCGTACACAGCTAAAAGGATGAAACTTGGGGATTAAGGTATTACATATATTTATTACCAGTTTGTTAGTAACTTAAGATGTTACGCATATGGGCCGGCATTTGTGCAAGTAGCAACTCATATTAATGAGAGTACTATAATACTAGCGGACACTTGTTCTTCGAACATACGTGCAACGAATTTTATCTATTTTATTGAATTTTCTATATATGATATACCAAGCTTGGCGATGCAATTTAATTTCTCTAAGTCTGCCGCAAGTTGCATATATCTATTGACCTATTTGTTACCAACAAAATTTGGATTATTCTAGATTATTCCCTTTTAGTGCAATTGGAAGTATTTTCTACCCCTGTTTTTACTACGAAACAAAACTAGTCTGCTTTTTATATACTTATATAATCTTATACCCGTTTCTAAATCCAGACTAAAAAATTGACAGTTTTATTTAACATGGCACATGCTAACAGATGTTTATATACTATTTTTTACCTATATTTATTGATAATTCTAATATTAACGAACGAAGGTCATTATTACTATTCACATTGTTAATTTTAGAAAGAGCCTTAACAACTATAGTTCTCCAATTCCCTGGAAGTAGTCTAGCTCTAAGTAATAGCTAAATATATATATCAGATATGTTTCTAGTACAGATGGACATAGGAAGTCATTTTAGTACTGATGTTATCGAAGATTTTAAGCTGAATAACTTGTCTTATGGTTGTCATTTTGAAAATAAAAAAATATAAGAATTATTGTGTCTATTGCAAAACAAAGCATATGTATGGGTCAATTATTATTAAGGGAACACGAATAGAAAATAATTATTCGTGTCAATAGGATTACGCAAGCTGGTAGAAAAATTTGCATATTGTTTATTTTTAAATTAAACAAATTAACAACCTACCATATTCATTCGTTGTTGTCAGGCAAATTTCTGCAGGTTCGTGTGAACAACAAATTGTATTGTATTCGATTTCCCGGAATTCCCGAATACGAAGCTGGTCACGTAAGCCGACAACACAGTCATGCATGCACATCCGCATAATGATCAGGCAGCAAATATGCTGCCGAAGACATGCATGGCCAGTGGAAGATTCGGTTAAATGCAGAGAAGCCGGAGTCCATAGTTTGCACACGGAAAATGGGATATTAACGCCAATTTTGATCAGGGGAAATCCCATTCCAGTCAAAAATTGTGTAAAATATTTGGGGAGTCAGTTTGGGCAAATGACGTTCAATACTCATATAAAAGAGACCATACGGACTGTCTACTCCATATCCAGGAGTTTGTATCTGCTCCTGGTCAGGGGTAGCAGACTAAACAGACACATTAAGAAATTGTTTTACACGATGGTGGTAAGGCCACCATGACATACGCGGCAAAGGTGTGGTACAGCACGTCGCCGTGGGTGACGACAATGAAAAAACTCAAAGTCTTGGAACACAAGTTCATGTCTTATATCAAATTCTGACAGGTACACCTCCCTGAAAGATTTATATGCACGTTGTAACGATATAATGTCAATAGCAGACTACGTCCGAGAAATTTCTCGAAAATTTTATAGCATTAACCTGGGTGATAGTCCGCTGACTAGAAACATTACACAAATCAGAGCGCACAATGCCTCTTTCCAAATTAAACAAAATTTATTATACCAGGCGTTGCCTATCTTCTGGCAACCCCTTTAGCCAACCTTTCTCCTTCCATAACTTCTTTTTGCACTCTCGGCTTCTTTTACTGTCAACTTTAAATCTTTAATTCTTTTTCTATCCCACTCTTCGTTTCTGTTTGTTATTCTTGTTTTGTTGTTTACTTCTAAATTCTTCGCAAACCCTCTCAAAATCATCAAAATTATCAGACAATTCAAAAAACCACAACATGCTTAATCACATCTTGGGTGGCTGGAATGCTAACCCCCATCTACATTGTTTCAAACAAATTTTTGTCGTTTATCTGTATCTACCCGTTTCAACAATTAAAATGAAATAAGTGAAGTCCAGTCCAGTTTTAAGTTTTAATTGGTTTTATCCGCCTTTTTGGAATTCTAAATGTTATTCATCCCCTTTATTCATAGTTTTTATATGAAAGGATCATCGTGTAAGTGTCTTAGTCTATGTGAGTATTTTAGAAACTGTTCTTATTTATACGTTTGGATTTGGGCGCATTTGTTCACAGTTTTATGTTGAACCAGCCTTGCCCCGTCCAGTCCGCCATTTACCGCTGCGCTTCGCACCGCGGTTGGTGGACTGGTTCCGGGTCGGGATCTGGCAATACACTGCATTATTTTAAACAGTAAGTAAATTGGGATTGGATATATCAATCATTAATTAAAATAAATTACAATACTACAGGCAGAAGATAATCACCGATTGTGCTAGTAAAATGTAAAATCAGTAACCTCTGAATGTTATTAAGAACAAGAAATGGGATTTTAATATAATTTCTAGAAATTTCATTGATAATGTCACCGTATATTTGCGTAATTGTTGACAATAATAACAACAACAGTACGTAATTAGATATAATACCAAATTAACGTGGTGGTTCGAAATCAAGCAGAGAATAGTGTAAATGCGAATTAGATGCAGTTCGATTGCTTGTTCACGGTTTGTTTAATAATATCTCATTTCGAAATCATAGGAAACACGAAGCATCAATCCGCTTGAAGTGGTTGATTTCCATATGTAGATATGTGTGCACACAGCGAGAATTCAATAATGTAAATTAATGGCAACTTTGTAACGAGATCAGTTTGGTTGGTGAAGCTGCAGACTGCACCAGCGACGGATTCGGCCATGTACAGAGGCGTACAGGCGGGCTCAAAAAAATCGTATTTATGTTTTATAGAATAACACAAATGATTTATTCATGATATTTATTTTATAAACGTAGATGGAATGTTGAGTACTTGACAAAGCGTGCATTGAAATGATGTCTACTTGATAAAATTGAGAAGCAAGTGACACTAATGAAAATAATAATAGTTTATTATACAACGATGCCATAATGAAGGCTGTTATTATTGAGGATCGAGCGAGTGTCGTAAACATCTGAAGTAATAATAGCTATTATAGTGAGTTGTATACTATACTTTATATACGACTAACCTGTATATAAAATATAGTGATACATACATAATATAAAATATAAGCTCATAAAAAAAAATATTTCTTTTCAACAAAATGTAAGTTAATGTTACTACATACATAATATAAACTCATAAAAGAGATTTCTTATTTCTTTTCAACAAAATATAAGTTAATGTTACTACAGTTAATAAACTGAACTGATGAGGGCATATTTTGTGTTTGTTATAGTATGATTAGCGCTATTTTCAACGGTGTAGTAATACAATCAGCAATAACCACTCAAGCAGCTGTAGTAGAAACCATAGGATTGTTCATTTGCTTTGAAATAGTTTCGGCTCTTATCATTTTATTTTTAACAGATTGGTCGATGTATTCTTCAACTATGAGTGAGAATTTCTAGTCCCCGTGACGCTTCAACCCCGTAATATCCCCACCTCCAACCACGTATAATGTAGCAGAAGATCTCCGAAAGCAATGACCGGTGTAATGTTCAGGATTTGGCAAATTCAAATAAGTTGCTGTTTGTTTTCCAAGTACAGTAAACTTATTTTACCAATTTACCGTACATTTATCTCTGTGGTAATTTAAAAAAAATGAGCTTCTTGTCACGTGCGATGGCCGAAGATCCATGTACTTTTTTACAATTCCATAAAATTGCCCAGTAATGGTAAAACTTCTTACCACATTGGTTTTCGCTTTAGGTACAGTTATTAATAATGCTGCTCTTAAATCTTTCACGTTCTCAATTTTTATTTCTTAGAGCTCATTAGAGCGACATGCACCCATAATTCCCACGTTAATACAACCTTAAACGTAATATGTAGATTTGAGATATTTAGTATCTGGCAATCTTACCTTATGTAAAAGATAAACTATATCAGGTGCTTACTTTATAAATCTGTTAATTACTGGTGTCAAAGTTTTGGCCTCTTTCGCTTCATATCCCTCATATTTTCTTTTTTTTAATATAATTTTCCATACTTTTCCAAATCTATGTCGTGTTCTATGTCCAAAACTGGTTTTAGCGTGGAATAAAATGACCATAACTAAGAACATTTGTATCTGTCAGCTAAGTCAGCAAAATAAGTTAATAATACATTTTCAGAAAGCAAGTTAATTTTTTTCTGAATACACCAGTCCACGAAACTTTGGTATACTTTATCAGAAAAAGTTCTTAATTTCTGTGGTAGTAAATTAGATACTGTTGTTTCTGCTCTTTCAGTTGTTTCTGCTGAAGTACAGGGGATAGTAACTTCTGAATCCCTTCCAATTCTTTCAACCACAAGACTAACACAATCAAACACAATTCCACAAAACCGTTTTTTACTTTGATTGTTTACGAGGCCTGTTTATTTTTTCCATAGTTACCGGTCTCTATGGCACTTTTAATGTACAGAGATAGACTGATTCGTACATAATTTTCTGATTGGTGCACGAGGGGATATAATGACTATAAGTCCTTCATGATAATTCCCTGTGGGATTAATTGATGGCATTATATACCAAAAATCACCCATTGAATATTCATGTTATTTGTTAGTCGTATATAAAATATATTAATATGATTGATGTGGCACTGTTGAGAACCATATTTATAACATGAAAATCAGTCTGTTACTTTTTTCAGCCGCAATAGTTACGCCATCCTATATTAAGATAAAGCAAAATAATAAAACTGTATTATCTATTGTTCAAATGTGCTTTTAGAGGGCGGAATATTAAACATAATATTTTTAGTCGCAAACTCCTCTATAAATCCTTATTTTACTATAAGGAAAGTAACCAGACTGCAACCAAAGTTACAAATCTGGCGCGTTAAGTGTAATAATTGCATATTACCATCAAAACGCTAATGCTTCGATTGCAACAAACACCAGCCGAAAGACTGATCCTACTTAAAGGAGCTCCCTTGCCAGTCGTCACACACCACTTGCAGACTGCAGTTTCGAGCTGTTGGCTCTCGTCAGTGCAAGGTAGGTATGCGACGACCGACATGAGAATCCTTTGACTATAGTACATCCCGGTATTTTTACAATAGCGACATGTAAAACAGCCAGCAGGCGCCATCTAGCGGTCCAGTGTCTGCTGCAATCGAAAAATAAATAGCCTGACTTGGGTTAGCATAGTTCAAATGTGCTTTTAGAAGGCGGAATATTAAACATAATATTTTTTTTTTTTTTGAATATTATGTTTAATATTCCGCCCTCTAAAAGCGTATTTGAACTATGCTAACCCAAGTCAGGCTATTTATTTTTCGATTGCAGCAGGCACTGGACCGCTAGATGGCGCCTGCTGGCTGTTTTACATGTCGCTATTGTAAAAATACCGGGATGTACTATAGTCAAAGGATTCTCATGTCGGTCGTCGCATACCTACCTTGCACTGACGAGAGCCAACAGCTCGAAACTGCAGTCTGCAAGTGGTGTGTGACGACTGGCAAGGGAGCTCCTTTAAGTAGGATCAGTCTTTCGACTGGTGTTTGTTGCAATCGAAGCATTAGCGTTTTGATGGTAATATGCAATTATTACACTTAACGCGCCAGATTTGTAACTTTGGTTGCAGTCTGGTTACTTTCCTTATAGTAAAATAAGGATTTATAGAGGAGTTTGCGACTAAAAATATTATGTGTATTATCTATTGTTTGGATTTCAAATTTGGGCGATTTTAACAACTAAATGCTCGGAGACACCGCCAAGTCTAGTAAAGCAATTAATTCCTGTAAAAATTGTCGCTGTAAACGCCTTTTTATTGTATTTATTAATATTTGTTCGATATCTTTAAGAATCTGTCCTGTTCACGAAGTCGTACTAAGCTGGGGTTATACCTGACATTTGAGTTGATTACTCTAAGAAATACAGCTCTCCAGTTCAACATCTGTACCAAAATTCAAATCTCTTCTTCTAAAAATAAATGAAATACAGGGGTGTCTTCACCGTAAGTGTGTCACGCAATTACTGATGAAGGATTTGTGAGAACTCAATGGGATAAGCTACCGTTAATAATTGCGGAATGTTTCGCGAACAGTCCTATGTATATCTATATTAATTGAAATCATAAAGGCTGACAGCTAAGTGATTTGTTACATGTCATTTTTGTTGATTGCATAATAGCACAATTAATAAAACGAAAAATAAGGTCGATAAGCTGGTGTGATAAAATATTCCCTGTGCCGTTATTTTAACTTTGACATCAATAAATGCTGTTTCAATAGTTTCAGTTATTGGAAATTATAATTTCGACTCCTGTCATTATATCTATATAATATAGGACAGTATTTAGGACGTTTGAGAATGATGTCATATATAACGATAATTTTCCTACCACTTGCTCTTAACTCCATGTGGTGGAAACCACTCTTAAATCGAGAAAGTTAATATTTCAAGAAGCATTGATGATTTACTTCCAAAAAGTAATATACAGAGTGTAACAACATACCCGCACTCTCCTTTACATACCGATGCTACATATAAAAATAGTAAGAAATTTCGCTATAAATTTTTTCCTGAAGATGCGCCCTAAAGGAGATCTGAAAATGTAAATGTTTAATGATTATCTCGAAAATACTTTGATAAAACTTTATGAAATTAGGTTCACGGTTTGAAATTATTAAGGTTTATTCTTGCACAGTACTATCCATAAATTTATACATAAGCGGAAAAACGAGAAATTGTTACCCTAAAATATCCTCAAATTAAATTTTTTGGTCTTTGATGGAATGATAAGGTAACAAAACCAGTTTTCAGCGATTCCCAAACACATTTTTTTGTACTAAATGGACCCTCACTTCAAATGATTGACCGCAACTCTCCATTGGTTGACCAATAAAGGTCCTTCTTAAGGATCCAACGTTTTAATTCCAGAGAACCTACTTTAGTTATAAAGGGAGGTAAATTAAGTTTCTTCGGAATAACTCCTTTTCTGCCTATTCTCTCAAAAACCTAGTTATTAAGAATTTTGTAGGCGAGAAAATTTTCGAAAAAGTAAAAATTTGAGTTGCTTCTCAGAAACTAAAAGTATCAATTTTTCTAATGTGCGTCATATGAAAACGCCACCTCCAGGACCTAGGCCCGGCGAAGGATTGTCTCTTTAAACAGAACTATGGGCCATACAAGTTGTTGTCGAGGTTCTCAGACGCTCATTGGCATATTCAGTAGTCCTTGGTCTATATTAAATGATTATTAACAAATGTTTTAGTATTAAACATATCACGAGTTTTATAAATTAATTAATTCGATATAATATACCTACCCAGATAGCACAAACATAAAACATACATTTTGTGTCTATTTCAGGTATCTTCTAAAAATGGGTTTAAGATCCAACATTAATGAAGTAGCTGCCCTCATTGTGTGGGTATTGGTGAGAATTGCTAAATGTAGCAGCCACCAATATATAGTTGCATACTTGAGTATGGTGTGCAATATACATACCAAATGTCGATACCGAAACTATTCTATAAATTGCATGTTACATGAAAACGGTTTAATGCAAATCGGAGACGGAAAATTTGTTTGCGCGGGCAGTTTAACTGTAAACATACATGAGGTGAAAAAACAAATAAACTTTCACAACAACAAAATTATTAGTTTTAGATCTAACAACAAATAGGGACGTCTCCATGTCTATTAAATTTTTATTTTTTTAATTAACATTTCTAGTTTATTAAGGCTTATACTTCCATAGCTAATATTACATAAAAAAAGTCCTCTTGGTAATTCACTGTACGACAAATTGTTTTCGAGGTAAGTTGGTGTTCAGATTTGCTCTGCACTGATGAGAGCCAAAAAGCTAGAAACCGGTCTGCAGATGAATCTGGGTACCCACCGAAGCGGCGGGACTACTTTATTCCAGGTGAATCTCTTCGCTGGCATTTATTATAAATACTTTACCGCATATCTATAAATTAAATACAAAAATATCACTCAGAAAGCACATCACAATAAAAATATTGGGAAATCAAGAGGAATACGACGAAGCCTGTCTTGTGCTTTGATCAACTATTATTCGTCTGGTCTAACTTTGTCATTTTTGCTTAGTCAATGCTTCCTAACACAAAACGGAGAAGAGTTGACACTTAGCTACAGGATAAATATCAAATGAAATGGTAGATATTCATTATTTCGTTTGTCATTTATCCTCTAGTTACGATTTAACCCTGCATTCATAAACTGTACCTAAGTAGATAACATGCAATTATTTGATAAAATGTGAAGGCGTACATTGGCTCCATTATCATTTCTATGTTTTTAGGCAAACAACCAACATAAAATTACTACTAATTGCTGCATCATCAATAATTGAAGTAGACTACGGTGCTTTATAATATAATTTAGCAGCTACGAAATTGCAGTCTCAAAAAGAAAAATAGAGGTGAGCGTAGGTCCGTCTTTACTTATATTTCGATATGCGATGTAAAACAATGTCAGGCGGTTAGTACTTAAATGGATGACCGTTTCAAGAAAAACCTCGTTCTCGCATCACATCTTCCAGCGATTTGTATATAAATGTATGCGGAAGCTATGCAATTTTAGGCGAGAATTGTGTAGAGGATATATCTTCCTTCAGAGGGGATGTAAAGCCGTCGGCCTCCTACCTGTTAAATGTTAGGCAAGTAACGGATCCCTGATTAGGGGTGTAGCTTATCTACAGGCGTCGGTGTTAGGCCATAGTAGCGGAAATAGGCCAACATTAAAAAATGTTTAAAAAAATTATAGTGAAACAAACAGAATCGCTTGAAATAGTATTTAAATTTGCCAGTTAACATTTTAAAAATAAATGTCATAATTTCTGAGACATGTATAATTTCAATTAAATACTTTGTCTCATAAACGTTTGGACCATATCTTCGGAAACCATTAATCCCACAAAAGTACAAAATTTCAATAATAGTTATTGGCTTTCAAAAACACTCGCTTCGCTCGTATTTTTAATCTAGCCATTCGCGCAATAAAGAATGACTTTTTACACTTGTATCTTACAACGTTTTATCTTCGATCGTTCCAATTATTGTAAGAAATGGGCAATTTTTCATGAATATTTGTAAAACTGTATCAACTTTTTGTGAATTTCACTTTGGCTGTTAGTATTATTCGAGTTGTAGTTGAAGTCCCCATTCTAATTATGTTACTTCATTGTCGTGACTGAAAATCTATGATGATAGTAACTAAAGAAACAATATTATAAATAAACTGGCGTAGTTTTTAAATTTTTTAGAAATCGTGCAACAAAAGCGTGCAATAAAAATCTTTATTGCACAGTTTCTTATAAAAGGCCACTTTTTGCACTGGAAATGATGTAAAAAACTGTTGCTTTTTACACGATCGTAGATAAACTTATTATAAGCTTTAGTTTCATTTTTTAACAATTTTTCGATAAAACTAATATTTATTAAGATATTTATAAAAAGAATAATTTTACCTTTATTTGCTTTTTTTGTTACACTTTATACTTTGAATAAACAATTTGAATTTTTAAATATAACTGTCTCTCTAGGAAAATAACATATCATATTTACAATTGTCACTTCTAATTAATGAGAATGAAATTTAATTTTACAACGGAAAATGGTTGAGTTCTGTACTAACAACATCATTTTAATTTCTTTTTCCTATAAATAACGTATTTTACAAAATATATATAATTTTATTTTATGGTGCAGAGAAAACGAATAACAGGCTTAGAAACCCTAAATTTTATGAGTCCCGCGCCAACTAAAGTTATTTTTCCATTTCAAAATATTCTGAATCCCGACGCTCTTCTGTTCTTTTATTTTACATAGAAAATTTTAATAGGCTTCACATACACAAGAGGCGCTTCGTCGACCTACGCTACTGAAAAATACTTTAATTGAAATACATAAACGTTGTTATGTTAATTGTGCTTATGTTTACATTTGGTGTTTACTTTATTTAACTAAAAATATATTGTGCTGTTCAACGTTCGACGGGTCTTTCATGTAAAATTATCGTATTAATTATTTAATTCCAGTACTGGGTGCGATTATACATACATATTTATCGTACATTTATTATTCATTCATATTTGTATATTATAATGATTTGTAATAAATTGCCGGGTGTGTCGTAAAAATATATTTTCTAAATAAAACCTTTGTAGATGAGAAACTTTTCTCATTTCCAAGTAAAAATTTCCCCGTATGTATGACCCGTCTAGTGAATCATTTACGGAAGCTATGTAAATATACGTATTTACATAGCCTACCCTACGGGGTATATTGTTTAAACGTTAATTGTGGTGTTTTCTCCATATTCATTTCTTCGTGGGTTTTTCTACCACGTTTCTGATCACATATTCGACAAAAATAGTAAAAATAATCAATATATTGGAAAAATAACCTCTTCACGTGACGCTTATGTCAAAACAGGGCCGGCCTTAGTTCCTCAAGCGCCCTCGTGCGAAATTTTGAAAGGCCCCTTTTTTCTGCTCAAGTCAGGTTAGAGTAAAATCAAGAAACTAATTGTATAGAGTGATTGATTCATTCACTTAATAATATTATTGCAGATTCTTTAATTGTTCTTTTTTTGTTATCTACCGAATATGGAATCTGAAATTGGTTGGGAGGGTGCTCAATAAAAATTATTGAACCATACTACTTAGGCCCTATTGGGCCCCTTGTCATTCCTTCCTATAGGCAGACCCTCGCCTAGGCCTTCAGCCAACCTAATCTTGCGAAATAGGTGGTGATGCTACTTAGGGGTATCTCCCTTACATCAGCTAAAGTAGGCCAACGTTCCCCCAAATTGGATTCTCTGATTGATGAGACAGCAGAACAGTCACAGAGTACATGTTGAACTGCATCATCTTCTTGTTCACAACCTCTACAAAGAGGTGTTTGGCTTAATCTCATATTATGTAGATATTTCCTTAACGGACAGTGTCCAGTCTGGATTCCCGTTATAAAAAGAAGATTCCTTCTGGACATTGCCAAGTAGTCCATTACTGTACTCTTGTTAGGATATTTTAATAGTTCCCTAGCAAGTTGAGAGCTGTTTGTTTCATCCTACAGCTTCATTCTGGGTGTTCTCTTTAATTATTTGTGTTACCGGCGTGATCAGTAATAGCCTGGACGGATCCGGCCCAAAGATACTTAAGCCTACTACCTTCTTGGCCAGTGTGTCGGCTAGTTTGTTACCACCACACTGCGCATGTCCTTTCACCCACCATACCAGTATGTTATTCATGCTGGAGGCACCCAAAAGTGAATGGTGACATTTGCGTACTGCTCCTGTGGTAATTTTGTAGCTTCTCAAGGCTATTAATGATTGTCTACAATATGTGTAGATCCTAATTGTTTTGCCGTAGTATAATAATAATAATAATAATAACAGTCCTTTATTTAGCACTTTGCTATACATGTTCACAATACGAGAAAAATATTTATATTTACACATACATCATAAACAATACTTATTCACATATTATAAGTAAGCAGTTCCTCTCTTACCTATACATACCTATACTTATACATACCTACACATTTATCATAATATATCAATCAATATCGACCAAATGTGTCACCTCAACTATTAGCTAAATTAACATATAAGAGGAAACTCATTTGTAATTATCTCTAACTATTCTTTTGAAAGAAGCTATGTTACTTGCCTGCTTAGCTTCCCTAGTAAGGCTATTATATGCAATTAGACCCCTGAAGAAAATCGACCTCTGTGCAGCTGTTGTGTATACTCGTTGCAGTACAAAATTTATTCTACCTCTAGTATTATAGTTGTGAAAATCCCCAAACGTTTGTACATTTTCTTGCAGATAGGGAGGTAATATATGCAGTTTAATTTTATGTATGAAAATCAGTACATTAAACTCGATATAATTGTACACATTCATCCATTCTAAAACTTCCAGCATGTCATTTACTCTAGTATAAATACTGCACTTTAATATAATCCTCATAGCTCTGTTCTGTAATTTTTGCAAACGTTCTATGTCACTCTGGTTAGAGAGATATAGAACAGTACTACAATAATTAAAATGTGGTAAAATAATAGTGTTGTATACTAGTTTTCTACTATTGGTAGACAAATACCAACTAACTCTTTTTAAAACGCCAATCTTTTTAGCTACTTTTTTACATATATAATTAACGTGATTACTGAATTTAAGTTTATCGTCTATGATTACACCCAGATATTTAATTTCTTTGACGACTTCAATTACTTCCCCACACGCCTGTAATTCTAGTTTTAGCTGTTTTATTTCGTTTTTAAATTTCTGGTTTCCTATGATCATTCCTTTTGTTTTAGACACATTTAGTTTCAGTTTGTTTACTTTTAACCATTCACTGACCTCTCTCAAAACTTCGTTCATTTTATTGACCAATAACACACTACTGTCCTCCGTTATATAAACAACTGTATCATCTGCAAACAAATGATAAGAACAGTTGCTAAACAGATCTGACATGTCGTTAATGTATAAAATGAACAGTAGCGGCCCCAAAATACTTCCTTGTGGTATTCCAGCATTTATATTTTTTGTAGTCGATATATACTCGTTATATTTTACTCTTTGCATCCTACCATCCAAATAACTACTTAACCACATATGTACAACTCCATCCAATCCATATTCTTTTAATTTTTTTAGTAATCTCTCTCTGTCGACTGTTTCAAATGCGCGCTTTAAATCCAAGAAAACTATGGCGGTAACTTTACCTGAGTCATTTTCTTCCTTCCATTCGTTAATCACATACTGCAACGCACCTTCACAGCTATGACCTTCTCTAAAGCCAGATTGAAACTTACATATTAATTCGTTTTCTACAACGAATCGTAATATTTGCACATATACAACTTCTTCTAGTACTTTTTCAAATGCTGCAAGCATATTTATTGGACGAAATTCCTCCGCTTTAATGATTTTGGCAACTTTTCTTATTGCAACGATGGTTGAAATTTTCAATGCATCAGGAACAATACCTAACTGCAACGAAGTGTTAATAATGTTAAGGAGTGGGTCAGCTATCACGTCAAAGAAGTCTTTATAAAAGGACATTCCAATATCGTCAGGGATGCTTTTATTTGCTAATGAAAAAATTATCGTTTTAAGTTCATTTTTATCCAATAACTGGAAGTCTGAAAACTTATTGGCGTTATGCATTATTTGGTAAAGTCTCTTATTATCTGGGATTTCATTCACAATTTCAGTCACACTGTTTATGTAAAATTCATTAAATCTTTCAACGATATCATTCATATCCTTTAATAACTGATTACCAAACAACACCTCAGTAATGGCCTCCCTATTTTTACTAGATATGATTTCTTTTAAGGATTTCCACATCATTTTTGGGTCGCCTCTACAGAAATCAATTTTACTTTCAAAAAACCTACACTTCTCAGTTCTCACAACATTCCTTATTTCGTTTACACTTATACTGTTTCCAATCATTTTGATTACCTGTTAACTTTCTTCCCTTTGTCTTATAGCATTAAGGACAATTTCATTAAACCACCCTTTATCTGACCCATGTAACATAACTTCTTTCTTAGGCATAAAATTATCCACTATTTCTATCACATTCCTCGAAAATGAATCATATTTTTCGTTGATATTATTTCTATAATTAAAGTTATTTACAAAATTAGAAATTTCATCTTGAAATGGGCCTATATCTTTAAGTCTACATCTAATTATACGAGTTCTACGTTTGTTTACTTTAGGTAAATTAATTTCTATAATATTGTGATCAGTTATATTTGGTTCATCTAAAACCGAGACTTCTATATTTTGGCTATTAGTTATGACTAAATCAATAATACTACCACCAGTTCCAAACCTATGTGTGTAGGAGTTGACCATTTGCTTTAAACCAAAATCATTTATTACATTTTTTAAGTGATTACTATACCCTGTATTAAAATCCCAGTTAATATTAAAATCTCCAAACATTAAAAAACGTGCGATATATTTACTACATTTTCATTAAACCAATTTTCCAAAAAATTTATAAATTCTGCGTGTGAATGATTTGGTGAATGGTAAACTCCTGCTAAAGTAAAGTAATCGTTGTTTATGTTAATTTTGATGACAATAAACCATACATTTCTTTCAATAGTTGAAGTAAAACAGACTTTATACTTAATATCTGAACGTATATAAAAAATTACACCACCGGTGTGTCTACTTTCCGAATTTACTCGTTCAATATTATAATTATTAATAGCTATCTCAAAATCATCTATCTCTTTTGTTACGTGGCTTTCAGTTAGGCACATAACTAAAGGATTGTTTACCCCTATAAAATATCTAATTTCATCATAGTGTTTAATCAAGCTTTGAGAATTTAACACAAATACATTTTGACTTAATTGCTATTGTGCTGCCTTTATTGATCTTTTTTCGACTTCAATTTTCCTTTGCAGTACAGGACATGAAACATCATACATATAATGATTAAAATCTAGGTTAAGTTCAGAGTTCCCCTCGTTTGCCTCTATACAATTTCTACATTTACTCACGCTGGATTCACAGTCCTTTTCAGCATGGTCTCCCATACACTTTTTACATTTTTCACTCAGTTTGCAATCATTCGCCTTGTGGTATGTATGTCTACGGACAATCTCTTTTGCGGCTATGGTTATGCCCACCAGTTCACTCTATACCATGCTGGCTCGCCCATTCGTAGCCTATTTATTTGCAGACTTCTGGAGTATATTGTCTGAAAGTCAAATGATAAATAAATAATAGGAAAGAATATTCTGGAGTATATTCCACATCCTGCCCCATTTATCCGTCTGTGAAGATATTGATCACACCTTCGCCGGCAGCCTCTATCTCACTATTCGTTTGTATTTTGTAGGGTCTGTCAAAGACAAACCGGGAAGAAATACCATCTGCGCACGCCTGTAGAAGAGGCATCTTTCTGACTCATTCCACAGGCGACTTCTGGCCTATCCACGACCTACATTTGGTTGTATACCAACGGATTTGAGGCGTACCATTGTTGTCAGAGCCATTTCTTCTAGATATACATCTAATGGTGGCAGACACAGCCACTCATAGCTCTCGTTGGCGTTGTTCGCATAGTTCCGGTTATGCTTAGGCAGGAAACTATCTGTACTTGGCTGAGCTTGACCTTAGCTGTAGTCTGCTTGCTCTTAGGCCACCGTATCACAGCTCCATAGGTTATTATTGGTCTCATGATGGCGGTGTATATCCAGATGACCACTTTGGGTTTCATTTCCCACGGTTCTGCGACACCGCTGTTATCTGCCGAATCCTACTTTATTCTGTGTCCTTTTTCCCAAGCGTGTTCACATATTTTCATAAACACAATCTTAATGCTGAGTATTTGGTAGAAGCAAACCGATAAAAGAAGAAATGAATATAAATATTTATTATATGTCAAGTAAAAGCGTTTACTGGAAATAATAGATAAAAAATATTATAGAAGCATTCAATATTCATTGATAAAATTTCTAATACATTATTAAAAATTATTGGTGTGTATATAGTTCATCATCTCATTTATATATTCAATCTGTCATTAGAACAAGGCATATATCCCGAGTCCCGAGAAATTAAAAATATCGAATGTAATGCCTCTTTTTAAAGAAGGTGACCCAAACCAGTTATCAACTATAGAGGAATCGAATGAAGTAGTTTCCTCCGGGTCTGCTCCGGAAGAAACTACCTACCTGCCAAGTTAAAACTATAAAAAAGAAAATGGCAACACTTAAATCAATAAGAAAATACAGTTTTTCGAAAATAATTCTGAAAAAATTCACGCTCATTCGATAATTCCCAAATAACACACATTCACCATTAAATTCCACCAAACATTCAAATTCACAATTTTAGGACCCAAAACTGATAAAAAAATCACCTTAAAAATATCAGCCCCAAATAATCTTAAAATATATCAAAACTACTTTCCCTACCTCTAGTCACAATAGTCTATTTCGTTTCGTTAATTTTCTACAACCAGTTTACTATTTCAATTTTCGCTATTTATTGGTCGCCCCTCGTAATGCTACATACAATATCGGGATTCCCCCTGCAACCGATATCAAAACTTATTTCCGTTCCATTCACCTCACACCTATCGGGAATATTCTCATATCTTTGCAACTGTAAAACGTTAGACCCTCATGACAACTTTACGGGGTCATTTTGAAACCATTAAATTTCCAGATAATAAAACCTTAATAATTTCTAAACCTGAATTGATTCAAACTTCATTGTTATATTGAAATGTTTTTATTTTCACTGCCGATTTTTTATATAATTTTTATTTCAGAAATTCAAACTTTTGCAAGACTATTTCACAATGTTGTGCAATATTGCGCAATCGTGCCGATCCAGACTAGACGGCAGCATTTCCAGCTCTAAAAAGGGGGTAAAAACGTTTGTGCTTGACTCACAGGATACGAAAACAGTTCTAGCATATAAAAAGCCGAGCTCCACAAGCCGAAAGCAAATTGTTTTCCAGTGGTTTCCTCGCGTATTTAAATCGTTCTTCAAGTTTCTTCTACAAGTTCAGTGAAATTAATTTGTGTTGAATTTTTTAAATTAATATTATAAAAGTTCGTGTACGGATTGCATTAAGAAGTATACTAGTATTCTTTCGGTTTTAACGAAATTCAGAGAGCTGTTACTGTATAGCGGAAAAAAATTAATCGCGCAGCGAAACTAAATGTGGATTGTAATCATGTGATGTAAGATCAAAGTATCAAAAGATCGATTGCACCTCTTACCTTGCTTGTTGGTCTGGGTGGCCGGGTGGTATGGTGAGAGCTCTCATATCAAGGTTGACATAGCCTCTGAACACTTTCACACCAATTTTGACAGTTCATATAAACCACAGTTAAAACTATAAAAAATTTGCGTTGAGATCAAATCTCGAATCAAAATGTCTTTTATGCAGACAAAACATTGTTCTGTGCAATACACGAGCAACGTATATATCAATATGGCAACTTTTCTTCTCGTAGAGCCGCACGTGGCTCGACGATAAGAGAATACAAAAAAATCCTTGGATACCGATTTATTCAAAAGTAGAATTTATGCGGGCGAATTAATTTAATAAAATTAAATCAACTAAAATATAGAGCTTATATTTATTTCAAAATAGAAATAAAAAATGAGGACAAAACATACTGACTGTCCAGTTCCAGTTATTGTCTCTCACGTCGGGAATTTTTATAAACGGAACCCTGAAGCACTTCTTAGGCCGAAACCTAGTCAAAAAGAGTTTAAAAAATAATTTTAATCTGCCCTCGAGCATAAAACATATAAGTGGATTTTTTCAAAAACAAAAAACGCTTATAAAATAAAATAATTAAACATAACTTCTCTAGTCGAAATTTGACTGTCGAAAAGTTACCTAAAAATAATATAGTGTAAAATATAAATAATTTATGTTAAATAAAATTTAAACTATGTTCAAAGTACTTAAATAAATATTGTAAATTCTTTTTAAAACAAAGTGTCGTTATTTTATCAAATTTGCTATACAGGGTGTTACTCTCTACTCTGACAGTGACTTTCAAAATTACTAAGAAATTAAAATAAATAATTCTATTAAACAAAAAGTGAACCAATCAGTCTGAACATATACAGGGTGTAGCAGTTGACCCTGTCCAACAGTTTTAAGGCAACCCTTCCAAACTTCTCAAAAATAAAAAAATAAAGTGCAAAAACGGCCTCAGGAATCTCAAGCTAAATTTTCCCAACAAAAATCAATTATTTTTCTTAAACCGGACATGTCGTGCGTGTTCAAGAAACAGTGCAGAGTTGTTGTGTATTCACTTATGTTATACTGAGCTAACAAGCTCGAAACTAGTCTATGGCTGTCGATACACAATGGTCCTGCACTGTAGTCCTTTCTATAGGATTAATCTGCCTGCTGGGGGATTATTGCAATCAGATTTTATTTTTGCGTTTTCCTATTTAAGGCGTAGTATGTCGCAAGTTATAGGACATTACTTTGAATTATTTTGGAAACTCACATTGTGCACCTTGATGGGTGGCAATGAGTTTATTTCCTTTTAAAAGCAACAATGGAATATTTGGCATTTCGTAGTATGTATTTTACTACACATTTATTTTTCTAATAATTAATCCATTCTCGTTGACTTATATTCTTTTTAAAAATAGCTGTATCATCAGCGAAGCTAAATATATTTAGTACTTTCTAGTGTCAGTAAATTATTTAGATATAAGAATAAATAAAATAAGACCCAAAACTGCACCCTGTGGGACGCCATATTTATTTTCCGTGAGTGATTAATGTTTTTAGCTATTCCATCATATTGAATTCTGTTGGATAAGTAACTTTCTAATAGACTAAAAGTATTTGCTCTAAAATCATGATTTTCAATTATACTTAATAATTCTACAATTGTGTATAATCTACAATTATATATAATGTATCTGGTTTTTCATATATTAATTTTGCGAGATAAGCTATGGAGTCCTGGGTAGATTTCAGTGTTCTAAAACTAATACACTAAACTTATTTAGAAAATTTGAAATATATTCTTTGACAATTTTTGTAACATTTCATATGAATGTTATTATAATCTATAATTTTATATTTTACATTTATCTCCATTTTTGTGCAGCGACTTAATAACTCCAATTTTTAAGGTGTCAGGAAATATGCCGTATTATTCTAATGATTTATTTATTAGATATTTTAGTGGTGTCAATATTTATTTGATCTGCTATATCTTTTAATATTTAAGGCTTGATGCGAACACCTGGTGCCCTTTTAGCTTTTAATTCTAATATGTATTTTTTTATTTTTTTGTTCATCTGTTAGTCTTAGAAATATTTATTTTTATAATTGTGTTTCTAAATGTTGGGATAAATTTTTGAAATTGACCCTATAAATAATAATCTCAAATAAATCATATTCAAAGACATAAAATTTCTGAAACAGTATTTTGAGAGCCAACAGATCCAACTGAAATTAAGGCATTCATTTTAAATTTAAAAAATTAAAGAGCACCAGGACCAGACGGTATAACAAATGAGGTTTTAAAAGCGTCTGTAGTTATCTCATTAATTTAGCAATAAGTACCGGCAAATTTACGTCTAACTTAAAAACCGCCACAATAAAACCGCTGTTTAAAGCAAGCGACAAATCTAAATTAACAAATTACCGCCTAATCGCCCTTACATCTGGCACTGTAAAGGTTTTTGAAAAAGTACTTTAAAACCGATTGACAGCTTATCTAGATAAGAATAATGTAATAAGTAAATACCAATTCGGTTTCCATAAAAATAAATCTACTCAGGACGTCATTGCTAAATTATAGTAAATACGGTCAAAATTGAAACTGGTCAGATTTAAAGCACAGGACCGTGTGCACTGAACTTGATATTTTGTCCTATATATTTGGCAATGGTATCGAGATTCGAACGGTAGTTGAAACTGTGCAGGCGAGTCCGAGACTGGCAATGTAATCAGCCTGAATGAACCATCTACGACTGCACTGGCTTAAAGGTAAAAAAACGGACGGGCCTACTAGCACAAAAAAACTCTAAATCGTTTCTTATCAGTCAACGTGGAAGTCTAACAACGTGCTGTCTATGTGCCAGTGCAGTGCATAAATACCTATTATAATATCAAGCGTAGGAGTTTAGTTAGTTACTGTTCATATTTATAAATATTTAACTGTATAAAAAGTAAAATATTTCAATTATTTACCAATTTACCATGGCTTTCTGGAGACCATTTGAAACAGAGGATAATATAATAACGCCCGAAAATCCCGAAATAGTTGAACCGGTTATTGTCGAAAAAGCCGAAATAAATTTAGAGTTTAAAAGCGAAGATTTACACGTACAAAGTCAACGTATTATTTTAAATATACATGAATGTTTGAAAAGCGAAAACTCTGAAGAATGTGAGAAAGAAATAATACGACGTATTAACGAATTAACTAAAATATCAAAATCAACAATTTATCGCGTAATTCAAGAAGGCGATGTTATAGATCACAGCGCAAAGAGGAAATGGAAAAATACGAAATTAAAAAAAAAAATGCCACTAGAGATGTAATACGGCGTATAATTTATAATATGTATTATAAATTATACGCCCTATATAGTTCCTACGTTAAAAATGATTCAAGAAAAATTGAGCGATTATCCTGATTATAATTATAGGTCTTTAGATACACTACGAAATGTCTTATTAGAATGCGGTTTTAAACATAAAAAACTTGACAGTCGTATGGTAATTATGAAATCGCGACGTATAGTTTCACTTCGAGTAGATTATTTGGAAAAAATTAGAGAATATCGTAAACTAAACAGGCATATAGTATATCTAGACGAGACGTGGTTTGACACGCATGATGTTGTTCAGTATGGTTGGGTAGATAGTTCGCACAATTGTGTTTTAAATATTCCGTGTTCTAGAGGAAAACGCGTTATCATACTTCATGCGGGGTTTGTACCCAATGCGTTGCTCTTGTCGGCCAAAAAAATATCGCAGTCTTCTGCAGACTATCACGAAGACATGACAGCCGATCTATTCGAAAAATGGTTTTCTCAACAGTTTCTACCAAATATTCCGCCAAATTCGGTAATTGTATTAGATAATGCTTCTTATTACTCGCGTATATTAAATAAAATACCAAATAACAGCACAAAAATGGAAGACATTTTAAAATTCATGAGAAAAAAAAAGTGGAAATTCCTGTAAAAGTTCCAATAAAATGCGAATTACTGAAAAGAATAAAAGAACAGAATTTCAAAAAGGAATATGTTATTGATAACTTATCCAATATACACAGTCATACACTTTTGCGATTACCTCCATACTATTGCATATTTAATCCTATCGAGATGATTTGGGGAACACTAAAAGTACGTTTACGAAAATGTAATAACTCTCCAACGTTAAGCGTGATAGTAGTTGATCATATAAAAGAAGTAATAAATGACATTGACAATAATACTGATTTATGGAAAAATTGCGTTAGGCATGTAATTGGAGAAGAAAATCGATATCCAACGCTATCCCCTAGTGCGCCGATTTTAATTCAACTGGATAATGATTCCTCCTCAGAAAGTGAAGATTCGGACGCGTCAATTAACATTTAACTTTTCTTCATTTTTTCATTCACTTTTTTATTGTTACATTTCGTGGAATATATTTTATTTAGTTGACAAGAAATTTTAATTTAAGTTACTTCATTCTAGAGAAATATTTTAATTTTGTTTTTATTTATGTTTTATATATACAAATATTTTTTTTGTTTTCATATAATAATTCTTTGCTTTGTTCAAGAAACTTACGTTTTTATTTTAGAAGAAACTTAAATTTTTATTTTATTTTTGACTAAAATCGTTGCCCCTCGTTAATCTAACCTGTCCCATCCCCTCCTGGCAAGATATGTTCATACCTTCTCGTTGGTCTTTGCTGAGCAATAACATATTTCAGTATAATATGGGTTAACTTTAAAACAAAAACCAATAAATTTAAATATTTAGACATTATATCTAAAACTGATATAATACCTCAAAAATATGTTATTGGCGAAATGAAACTAATAAACAAAAAATAATAAAAATGAATACAATTTTAACATTTTAATATGACAACCATTTCTATTTACTTCCGCCCATGTACAATAAAGAGATACCGGCTGTTTTTGCCGGCTTTTAGTTTTTATACGGTTTCAATTCCCGTCGCATACACTTTAACAACCATTGTCTATGAAGCAATAGGTATAAAAAAATATGTTTAGATGTTTTGTCGATCTAGTGTTGTATATGTACATATGAGCCCAAGAGTTCAGAATATAATTTCTTTAAAACATCAATTCTATAATTTTGTACAAGAAAAAAGTTAAAAATTGGATAATTTTTAATAATAAACTTGAATTGCATTTAATCATTGATAGTAGGCAATCTTGAAATAGTCCTTCTTGTTTTAAAATTTTTTGTTTTTATAAAGTTCTGTTTTTTATGTGGGTATAATTATTTCATCCCTATCTATCTATCTATCTATAAGACATAGAGAAAATATATGTTAAGGACTGGAATAGAGGAAGCTATCAAACAATACAAACAATATAGAAATAAATTGAATATTTTACTACAGCAGACAAAAATAATTATTATAAAACAAAAATTGAACAAACTAATAACAATTATAAATTATGTATTATAAGATTGTTGGTCAGGTTACAAATGGTAAAAGTAATAATTAAAAAATAAATACCATTAAGCAAAATGATATTCTTATAATGGATAATACGGAAAAATGCTTTTAATAACTTCTTTATAAATATAGGAAGGAAATGACACAAAAGATACATACTGGGCAAGAAAACTTTCCATCAAAAAATATATCTAGTAACTCAATGTATCTAAACTCGGTCACAGAGAATGAGTTTATATTATGCATTGCATCTTTAAAAGAAAACTCTGCACCGAGTCCTGATAGAATTTCTGCTACCTTAATAAAAAATATTCAATGTTATATCCTGAAACCATTATTACATATCATTAACTTAATTTTTACAACCTCTATAATACATACAGAATTTAAAGTTTCAGTTGTTACGCCCGTATATAAAAACGGCGACCCTCAAAACTTAACTAATTACAGGTCAGTCTCGGTAATAAATGACTTCGCTCAGATCTTCGAAAAATATTTGAAAAAAAGGCTTACTGATTTTCCTCTTTAAAAAAATATATTTTAAAGAAAGCAATATGATTTTAGAGGTAAAAAATGTACTGAGGATGCCGTTTATGATCTAACTAATGAAGAAATAAATAATTTAAATAAGAATAAAAAGAGTCTTGTTGTATATGTAGACTTTGCAAAGGCGTTTGACACAGTATGCCATAGATCATTATTTGATCGACTGAAAAATGTTGAAATTAGAGGAGACACATTGCGATTGTTTGAGAATTATTTAACTGACAGAAAGCAAAAGGTAAAAGTAGAGGAAACTTTCAGTAACTCTCAGACAGTCTCAATGGGTGTACCGCAGGGTACTGTGCTGAAACCTCTGCTATTTCTCGTATATATTAACGAAATTGGAAACATACCGAATAATGGAACTGTAATCTCATATGCAGTTGACACCGCTAATTTGTTTACAGGAGCAAATTGGACAGAGGTATACGAGAAAGCTGAAGCAGATCTCCAGTCGGTACAAAATTGGTTATATTTTAGTTTATCAAGTTTAAATATCAAAAAACAACATTTATAGCTTTTTCTACCTCAGCTGCAGATTAATCTATTCAAAATACACTAAGAATCCACAAAAAATTTGCAACTGCCCTGAAATAAAAAAAGTAAAATCTACTAAATATTTAGGAGTTATTATTGATCAACATCTGAGATACAACGACCAATAATTTTATAGCGACAAGAATTCGTAAATTATTTCATAAATTCTATCAATTAATATCCGTCGTAAATAATAAATTGTTAATGGTTTTATACAACGCCTTAGTTGAGTCTATATTAAAATACTGCATTGTAATTTGGGGTGGATTATACAATAATTCATTACATAATCTTGCTGTGTGTCAAAATATTATAATAAAAATAATGTTTAAGACAGATATAATATACTCAACTAATAGTTGCTCAAATTTTACAGTTAAAAATCAACATTTGTATGAATCTGTTATCTATAATTATGAAACTAGAATGATAATCAATAAATCACTAAAAGTTTCATTTCAAACAAAATCACACACTCAAGGGTATATAACCTATTTTGCCCCTCAGTTTTATAATATGCTGCCTCTCAAAATTAGACTGATTGCAACCAAAAGAAATAAATTTAAAGTAGAATGCAAAAATTTTATAAAAAACAACCACCTTTTCATAGTCCTATTCTAATTATTGTTATATAATAAAAAAAAGGAACGTCTACTACCAAGTTATGATATTCTCCTTTATAATTAAATTTATTTTAATTGCTTCTAACTATAAGATATATTTTAAAAATTTATACCAATAGTACAGTAAGTACGTGTCAAAAATCTCTGATTCTCATTAGGGACATATTTAGAGTGCACGACCCTTGGCATTTATTTATTTATTAATATAATGTAAGTATTAACTTTATCTACTACACAATATTTGCATCTTTGTAAAACTTGTTATATGATAACGTGAATAAAGTATTGATTGATTGATTGAATATGAGGAACATATTAAATATTCAATCACAATAAATAATATTTAACCATAGAAATATGAACTGTCCCATAGATAGGCCCTTAATGAACCTAAATGGGGATTTCTCAGAGACCTTATCTCTCTAAGATTCGCCTTGTTTATTTGCGTTATTTTAGTGTGCATATATGGTATTTTATGTATATATGGTATGGTATTATATAAATAAATAAAGTAAACTAAACTATATTATACGAAACAATCAAAAGGCTCCAAATAGGAAAATTACAAAATCATTTTCTAAAATGCGAACATAAGCTTACAAACATAAATATAAATAAAAAAGAAAATAGAACAATATTTATCTGCATGAAGGAGTTTGTAAACCAAAATATAAACAATTTTATTTTTTTAATAGCTGCATGCCGTCTAATTATCTGATAATTGTTTGTGCCGACTTTTTGCATTACACTACACAATACTCGTACACACAATACTACACATAGCGCACATAGCATTTACGTTGTAAACTGGTATACGAGCCACCAGAAGGTTGGGTTACGTAGCTATGTTTCTGTAAAGGACATCCATCTAAATACTAGCCGTAACTATGAGAATCGTCAAGATGGAGCCATGCTCGTCCATAACAGAGTGCCTTCTAGCCCCTTTTATTGAATAAAATGATTTGGAGACAAATGAATTGCAAATTAATTTACCTTTTTCATCTTAGTGCATAAGTTTCGCCCTAATAACTACCCAGATAATATTTATTTAGATTGATCTGGACTTGTTTTTTCGAAAAATAAAATAAAGAAATAGGTATGAACACAATCAAAAATGTATTCATTTCGATTTTATTTTACAATTTCTATCGAATTTCTTTGCAAATGAAGATTGCAATGCCAATTAAATATATTCAATCCAACAGAGGCAGTGAACGCAAAACGATCTTAAATGGGAAAATCTTTAATACGTCAACACTTGCATATTTGCTTTATTGTCAGTTTGATTATATTTATTACTTATAGAAACATGAATTGTTAAATTGACTATTTATGTTCAAAGATAGAATAGTTTGAAGTCGCTGCCAATAACAGTAGTAATAGTTCTCAGACATCATAGAGCCACTAGAATCAATTTGTGCAGGTCTATTACGATACCGACAACTAAACGACCATCATTTGTTATATGATGTTAGTCCAACTTGTATAATTGCTTCACCACATGGGTAGGGACGTGGTTATGGAAATATTTGCAGTGGCGTCGGTCAAAATATTAGTCTTTGTGACAGCACGTAATGATATATTTTTTTTAGGCAAGTGACACACAAAATGACGTTTATCTGATCTGACAGCATACCTAAAGTATCATCTCTTTGTACTCATTTGTCAATCTTATTTTTTGGCCGCTTTTACTTCACGGCCTAATATATTAAATGATCGGAATTAATATTTGAAATTGATTTAAGCTTAAAGAAAAACTAAAAGTAAGTAGTAGTTTCAAAGCTTTATTATGTATATTAAAATTAATAAACTGAGATACTGGAAAATAACATGTAACAAACTTTAACTATGTATTTACTAATGACAGAAATGGCATATCTTGTCGATAAACTATCTAGTGATTTTTCCATTTGGTTTGTTATTAAAATGAAAACGAATTAAAACTGTCAGCCTAGTAGGCTTCTTGCACTGTGTTATCCATGTTTCCAGTAATTTGTTAGAACAAATTTTAAAAATATGTTAATTTTACTTTTTGAAACAGTTGCCTAAAAAATGTTGTGTGCACCTCGGCCAAATGATCTTTCTCGATCTTATCCGAAAAGGTACAGCCGAGAAAGCCGAGAAAGATGAACTTTACGGCCTTGATACTATTTAAAAATTATGTAGGTATAAACGATATTCTATTTTATAGTCTATAGCTCTGAATGTATAGCAAAATTACATGTTTAATTTTGATAACTTTTAAAGAACATAGGCAATTAACAAAACTAACGTAATGTGCAGGCCAGTTTAAACTTATGCAAATTACTATCTTGAAATTGTAAACATGTGAAAACGGTGCCGCATTAGATGTAGATACATGTAAAATTATTAAAACATAATATTTTTAGTCGCAATCTCCTCTATAAAATCCTTATTTTACTATAAGGAACGTAACCAAACTGCAACCAACAGCTACTCTCCGGGTTATGTGCCCCGCCGAGCGCTGAATTACAAGTTACAAGCCTGACGCGTTAAGTGTAATAATTGCATATTATCATCAAAACGCTAATGCTTCGATTGCAACAAACACCAGCCGAAAGACTGATCCTACTTAAAGGAGCTCTCTTGCCAGTCGCCATACACCACTTGCAGACTGCAGTTTCGAGCTGTTGGCTCTCGTCAGTGCAAGGTAGGCATATGACGACCGACACGAGGATCATGGGGCCATTTGGTACATCTCGGTATCCTTATGATAGGGACATGCAAAATAGTCAGCAGGCGCCATCTAGCGGTCCAGTGTCTGTTGCAATCGAAAAATAAATAGCCTGAGTGGGCTTGGCATGCTTAAAATGTGCTTTTAGAGGGCGGAATATTAAAACATAATATTTTTAGTCCCAATCTCCTCTATAAAATCCTTATTTTACTATAAGGAACGTAACCAGACTGCAACCAACAGCTACTCTCCAGGCTCTGTGCCCCGCCAAGCGCTGAATTAAAAGTTACAAGCCTGGCGCGTTAAGTGTAATAACTCCATAATTCACAAATATACCAAAATTACCGACAATAGCTTTTAAACTTTTCAATTAGCCATATAACAGTCAAAATATTAAAAAATACTGTCCTAAAAAATAACGCCCCCACGATGTACTTGATCTAATCTAATTTGCCACACGAACTTCCATTTACATCATTTAACTTCTATTTCTATTAACTTCCATTCATATTATTCAACGTTTAAATCAGTTTCACATCTATTCAAACTATTTAATTTTAAGTATACTTATAAACTCTGCGTCCCCGAAATTTGGCTTTTTTCATAAAAACTTATTTCTTTTCAACAAAATGCTCGCTCGCTCGCTCGCTAAAGCTCTCGCGTAAACTCCGAAAGCTCGCGCGTTAACTCCAAAAGCTCCCATACACATATTCACCGTTCATGTCGAAGTTAAGGCCTTCGTGAAACATTACCGAACCACATAAACGTCAGTCCGTCTTAGTCTCTCAGTTAATCTCAAATAACTCAATAGCCATTTCATGTAGAGTCTTGAATCTTATTTTAAAAGATGCCCCTTATTAATACGTAACTTTTTGCATAAATTTAATTTTCAAAAAATTCCATTTTCAGTGCAGAAAACGCACCTTCTCCGAAAGGACTGGACGGGGCACGACAAACGAAGTAAAAAAAATGGAATTAACGATCGTTAGTAGTCTTGCTGTCTCCGGCGAAACAAAACGCTTCTGACACTATGTACGGTCGAGATTTTTACACACCTGCATGTCACTTCTCCCGTGATTACTTTGTGTTATACATCCTCGTGTTTAATAAGTGGAATTACTAGTTGTATTTGTGGATTGTTTAACTAATATTGTTTTAATGCCTTCTACCTAAAACACTTTCCTGCATTGGGCACCGTCTCGTAGTCGCGAGTGAAATTTGTGTGCGGAAACTCTGCAATCTTAGGCGAGGACTGGGTAGAGAATATACCATCCTTCGGAGGGTATGTAAAGTTGGTCCCTTGTCTATTAAATGCTAGACACGTAAAAGATCCCTACTCTTCGTCAAAATTCCTGGTTGTGGGTAGCTCCGCTACAAGCGTAAGTGTTAGGCCTCAGTAACGGAAATAGGCCAACGTTTAATAAATGTTATTATAAAATTTAGGGAAGAACGTCCCGTAAAGCCTAAGTATTTGTATACTATCCACGTAAAATTGTGACCTAGTCATGAGAACTCAAATTTAGACATATACCATGCTCTATGAAATTAATATCACAAATAGCACCTTACATGTAGATTTCAATGCTGGCGGAAATACACACAACGCTCAGTTTGCAATTTACTACTTTTAGGTGGACAGAAATCCAAATATTTTTAAATAAGATCAAAAAATACGCAGAATTAAGCAAAAAAATCTAGGCACTATGACGGTGGTTTCTGAGGGAGTTGAATTATGCATGTTGTTATGAACTACTACAATTTTATGAATGTGGTGGTATATTATATGTGAATATATCAGAAATAGTGAAAACATTAAGGCACATGAAGTTTGGGGGTTAAGAAATAATTTGGTAATGTCTAAAACTTATATAAATTTGCGAATACGATAATAATAATTATTTATTGAGGTTGCAGTCAGTGATAAGATATTTTGGCCAATAAATAGAAAACTCTTTGTTATTGTCAAGCTTTCTCAAGACATTAACTTGAGGTTAATTTGATAAAACTGCATCGAAACACATGGCAGGAAAATTACTTAATACGTTACTAGTGGTCGATCCCATACACAGAGCTGAGTACTTCAATACAAAAATGTACTGCAAATTTGTACTCCAGTAGTTTAGTTACTCTAAGTACTTTACTTTAAGTACTTTTAATATTTCTGTACTGGTATTGTAAACTTCCAGTACATTTGCAATGTACTTATACTGGGTACTTATTTTCTGCAATTTTTGATAAAGTATTACTTGTTACTTAAAAAAAGTACTGCAAAATCATAATGCACTGCAAGTATTTTACTAATGTACTCCCAGTAGTAGAAAGTACTCCCAGTGATAATAAAAATACTCCAAGTACTTATACTACTTTTAAAAAAGTACTTATAAATATACTGCAAGCAATTTCAAATATGTAAATCACTGGGGTTACTGCTAAAAGTAAAGTACTTGCATTACTTGAAAGTACTGTAAGTATTTATAAAATACTCTAAGTATTTAAAATACTGAAAATACTTGAAGAGTACTTTACTTAATACTGCTACTGCAAATGTTTAATTTTAAGTACATTACTCAATACTTCAAATAGTTTTGAAATACACTGGTACTTAATACTGCAAGTAAAACAAAAATTGTTTGATACTGCTTATTGGTTACTCCCAGTACTTTCATTGAGTACTGGTCACAGCTCTGCCCATACACATAGCTACACTGCTATTGTTATTAATAAAACATTTAACTTAAGTTTAATTACACAACCTAAAAATATTCAAATATGACACGACCCCAATATAGCAATAAACTTCAATTCATTAATCGACAGTTTCATTTGATGAAGAGGGTAAAGAGCTTTGTGACAGATTTAAAGACCTGAAATACGAAAAAATAGTGACATAAATCTAATCATTTAACAGGTATTTTTTTCAGGTACCGCACCCCTTTTAGGTGGAACTATTAATGTAATAATAATAGTAATTGTCAGATGTTTCTGTTTTTCCTCTTTAGACACATTTATATTCATATATATCAGTGATGTACTACACATTTGATATACATTTGACAGACAGTTTTGATGTGTTAATATAGTAATTTCCTCTCTATTTATTGGTTACCTGTTGGATGGTTCTATCTATTGATCAGGGCAGGTTACATTTACTTAATAAAAAAATTATGAATGTTTTGGGGATGAGTCCTTTGATAATCAATAAAAGGGAATGGAATATCCTGGTTTATCTACATAGAATAGTGTGCCATGAAAATATTTATATCACTTCGTAAGTTTTCCATTTCTTGGCTAGGTTCCCGTTGAAAATTCTGATATTTTGCTTATATCTAAACATTTTTCAAAATCGTTATCCTGCGAAACAGGAGTATCTCAGTATCATCTCAGTTTAAGGAAAGTATAATATGATCAATCATATTTTATCGTAAGTTACAAACAATGAACAATTCTAATAGAAAACATCTATATCACACTGCTTCCTCGTGTTTCTGGAGATTCTGGCTCTTTTAAAAACTATTATTCATTATTTTCTATCTTATGAACTAATGCAAAATATTTATATAGAAAATTTGTTCAGAAATCAAAAATTTACAAATAATTTGATTTAATTAAGAAATAACATTCATCTGTATTAAATATAATTAGTAAAGCCAATAACAAATATCAAAATATTTGACGACCTGAATAGTTTAGAACACACTAAATCATTTGCGCACAAATAAAAGTAAATAGGCTTGATTTCAGGAAATTCAATTTAAAAACAGTCGATTTTTATGTTATTTGCGGAAGGAAAGTATCGACTATTTGGCTACTAGTTATTTTCATATGAATATTCGAACGTTAATTTTGTCTACCTAGTTCTAAGAAATCTCCTGCTCGGTGCTTATGTATTTATTATCAGAATCTGCGCATCCTTAATACAAAAATACACTTCTTAATCACTTCTTATATTTGTCGGTACCAAATTCTTTCTCTTATGGAAACGTGACGTTCTTGAGAATATAAAAGCAATATGAAGATACATTTGCGTATAACGTATTTAAACATATTTGGTCAATAATTTTAAAAAAACACCAAAGAAAGTTCCTGAGTTTATGAACTCAAACCATATGGCGAACCCTGAAATATTTTTTCAGTAATAATTTTCGAGTTGCTGCAGCAAGTTCCAAAAACATTTTTTCATCGTACAATATTCCTTTAGAGCACTTCTTTAACAACAATAAATACAATTTTCTTTACTTTTTATTATAAACTTAGCTAAAAAGTATCTAACAAAATGTAACAATCAGTTTAAATATTATAAATAAATGTGCACATTTTATACTAGAAAATAAATCTCTCGTTCACGTTGTAAAACCATGTGTTCCGGTAATAATACTGCAAACGTCGTCCATTCAATCGGGTAGCAAATTTTATATTTACGCAAGTAGAGGTGCCAAACAGCCGGTAATCGGATTGTTGCAGCAAAGAGGCTTTTGTGACGAAAGACAAGCTTTCCTTTCAGTATACCTAGAGAGCTTGGCAACCTTTACGTACGTTATTTTGCTTTCAATGTACATGTCAAATTAGGAGGTACGCCAAAACCTTTTTATAATTTTATTCCTATTACAGGGAATAAAATATGTTTTATAACATTACATCCATGTTTGACACACCCTTTTGTAATATTTTTATCTAAAATTATTTTCAAAATTTTTTTAACTGCAGTGACTCAGTTGATTATTCTAGCACGAACTATTATTGTTACCATAAACTATAACCAAATATTAAAACAAATCTTTTAGGGTTATTGCCAACTCGTATACAATATCCATGATTAATGGTAATAATGGTAAAATTTATCAGATTTCAATAAATGTTCATTTAATCATAACCAGTCGCAAATCACATAAATATAGAGATTAAATGTGAATACACTAATAGTGGAGTAAAATTAAAGTTAAATCAAAATAAAGAAAGTGTCTGAGCAAGCAAATGTTTTTGGTGTAATATGAACTACACATATAAAAAAATATAATTGGAAGTGTTTGACTTGGGCAATGTTGAAAAAATCTTTAAACAATTAAGTTAAAAAATAATATTTTTCATCCATTATTTGTAACTACCTCCGATCATACGGGTTGTATTGCAAAATCAAAACGAATATTGTTCGTAATCAACTTTACAGCAAATCTATATACAGGGTGTTAACTATAATACCGGCCAAATAACTTGTTGTTTGATTATTATAATTTACTGTCAAGACTACGCTTTTCAAATGTTTTCGCGCCCACTAGATATGTTCAATAATGAAGTAATCCCCATTTATTAAGATAAAACCTATTTTGCTTCTAATTTCAGTTATCGTTATTTAACCTATCCCGAATTTGGACATATCCACAGATTTCTTAGAACATTCGCATTTTATGATAGTACTTAACCATAATGGTTACATTTGAAAAAAATAAGTTTTGTTAAAAAAAAATCGTTCAGGCCCATTCTCAAATTTTTATGTTCGATTTGATTTTTCTAATATCACACCGATCCATTTCCAGCAATTTCTTCTGGTTATGGAACTCTATAATTTATC
Source organism: Leptura quadrifasciata (assembly GCA_963675555.1). Classification (NCBI taxonomy): domain Eukaryota; kingdom Metazoa; phylum Arthropoda; class Insecta; order Coleoptera; family Cerambycidae; genus Leptura; species Leptura quadrifasciata. The sequence continues at coordinate 43,265,563 of OY776678.1, forward strand.
AAGAATTCCAAAAATAATATAATATGTAGGGTGTGTGCAGGCGAGGTTGTGTGAAAACAACACTGCTAGTTGCTGTACCACTCCTCAATTTGAATTTCAGCTGCGGTAGATGGCAATGCCGTAGGGAATGGTCGTGGTAGAATTCTCTATGTGTATGTTAAAAAATACAGCTCTCTAATTGGGAACATCGATCCTGTAGAGTAATGATTAATAAATAAACAAAACAAATAATAATCTGGTAGGTTTATTACACTAATACGTAAAGTCAGGACACAAATCGTATTTTGTTATTTATCTAGAGTGTCAATTATTTACAAAATAATGAAACTTAGTTCTTGAAAGTATATCTAGCCCAGGCATATGCCATGTTTATTACAATTTTGTACAGGAACGTGATGAATCGCCTGATACAGATAAATCGAATATCATAAAAGATAATTAAATACGTGAACTTCTGTTTTCAACATATGGTCCGTACTTTACAAACACATATTAACATTCACCGTCACGTTTTGTAGCAGCAAATAAAACAAAAAAATGTTGCAACGGAATTTAACAGATACTCTCGTAAACATACACACACCCAGCGTGGCAGTGTATGCGGTGTTTTTATTTAATTTTAATGTTGGTGATAATTAAAATCGGGTTTATTTTAGTAGGGATCCATAAATCCTCTCCTCCTATCCGGCGTACCGCAGCATGGCGTCTATATCGGGCAGTAAATCATAGCATTGCTGAGTGCAGATAGCGACGCTCTTAGCTGCCCAATAAACAACCCCAGTCCGGAATTCGGCACCATTTTTCATAGCATAACGATACGCCAACATAAAAAGTCCGCAGTTTCTCTGATGTTTACTAAAGGAAATTTCTGCTCTTGTCTAAATAAAACCAAACACTGGAATTCTCGCATAAGTATTCCATACATATTCTGCTAATACGTACGAAAAAACATTAATATACGTTGTACACGAGATACAGTGTAAACAAAGTGTTTAGAAGTCATCAAATAATATTAGACCTGAAAAATAAAGTGTGATATGGCCAAGGAACTTCCTCTGGAATTATGATTATTATAAAAGAATTATTGTAGTTACGCAATGCTAAAATGGGATGGAAAGGCTTAAAAACTTTGGGAGTACGGGCTAATAAAAATACCGATTTAACCACTCATTTACTTGACCTTGAGGAACTTGACAATTTTTTTGCTTCATTGGTAAATAGCAACCGTAACAATGACTGTACGGAAAAAACTAATTTTTATAACACACACCGTCACCCCGCTAACAAAACTTTCCATCTCAAACTAGTTTCACCAGAAGAGATAAAAGATATAGTTTTTAATTTCACATCAAATGCATTTGGTAATGATGGTATTTCTCTAAAAATGTTACAATATTGTTTCCCTTGCATCGCTCCTTATGTCACACACATAATCAGCTGTTGCTTGGAGTAGGGTTATTTCCCTAATGATTGGAAAATGGCGTTAGTGCAGCCAATTCCGAAAATAAGTTGCCCGACTACTATTACTGATTTAAGACCTATAAGTATACTCTCTATATTGTCAAGAATCTTGGAAAGAATCATTCACACACAGCTAAATGACTTTGTAATGCTCAATAATATGCTTCCTGAATGTCAGTCAAGTTGTTTTAGGAATTCCCACGGTACTACTTCTGCTCTGTTAAATGTCACTGATGACATTTTTCAGGCACTGGATAAAAAACAAATAACAGCTTTAGTACTGTTGGATTTTTCTAAAGCCTTCGATACGATGGATGATCGTCTCGTGATAGCTAAATTAAAATATATAGGTTGTGATAATTTTGTTGTCAATTTATTTAGCTCTTACTTTAGTAACCGTAAGCAGAAAGCCATCATCAATGGTCATTCGGCCTCTGTATCTAATATCACTACAGGTGTTCCACAAGCTAGTATATTGGGGTCTTTGCTTTTCATTATTTACACCACTGATTTGTTTCGTGGCGTTCAACATTGTAAGATACAGGGATATGCAGACGACACACAAATTTATTGCAGCTTCGACATTAATAGCATACATGAAGCCTGTAACCGCATCAATACCGATCTAAAAGCAGTATTTGACTTCTCTGTTTCACATAATTTAAAACTGAATGCAAATAAAACATTTTATATGCTATTCGGTAATAGTAAACATATTGAAATGATTTTGCCCAATATTGAAATTAAAATAAATAATGATTTGTTGCCTTATACTACCAAACATAAAAATCAGGGTATCATTTTTGATCCGCATTTAAGATTTGAGGCACACGTTAGCAGTTTGATAAGTAAATCATATTGCGCTCTTAAACTGGTTTATGCTAACAAACATATTTTAAGCTTTAATTTAAGGAAGACCTCGTGTGAGTCTCTTGTGCTGTCTTTGTTTAATTATGCTGATTTTGTTTATGGTCCTTGTGTCGATTCAATTAACCGATATCGCATACAAAAAGTTCAAAACACATGTTGTCATTTGGTTCCTGGATTAAGAAACTATAATAGAGAATCTGCGAATTTAAAGATTCTTAATTGGCTGCCTATGAGCCAAATTTGGGAGCTACACCTATTAAACTTTGTTTATAGTTTAATACTCCGAGGCGAACCCTCTTACCTCCGCTCAAGAATATCATATCGGTTCAACTTACACCCCATTAATGTTAGGTCTAACCGTGATTTGAATATGCCAAGGTATCTTACGTCCACCTTTCGCCGATCATTCTCCTATAATTCTGTTAAAAAATACAACCAAATCAATACAGAAACGTAAATTAAATCATTATTACATACAATCATTTTTGGCAATTTAAATGATAGTCACAGTCACATAATAGCGTGGGAATCGAGAACGGGTGTTTTTCTTTTTATTTTTCTTTGTTTAGGTTATAGCAGTGGCTGGTTCTTCCTTGGGTCGCTGGTCGATGTCTCCGTCTACGGGTTGCAGCACTAGGCGATGCGCACATGGGGGCATCGACTAGATGGCCTGTTGAAGATTCCGGCGCTGTTCATATTATATTAAAGTATGTAGGGGTATTTTATATTTTTGTACGCCTAATATAGTTACAATTTTTTTTACATTGCATAGGTTATATGTAAGAATAGCTTGTCAAGCTAAATATCGCCTATATTTGTGTAGTTTCTTTTTTTCTAATAAAGGCGATTATTATTATTATTATTATTATTATTATTAAAATTAATTGTTCTTACTTTTAGACATTAATTTTTAATTTTTGTGAGTAGTTGTAGTTATTGTGCGTGCAAAGAGTCTTTTTGGTTCCGGGTCTCGGCTTGCGCACTGAAAAACTGCAATGTTCATCTCGCACTACATATACTTTTCGTCATTACTATGAATCATTAAACCGGAAAAAATTTTGGCAAAAGCTGGTAAAAAGCTGCGTTTAAATAAAACTTCGTATTTCCTAAGAAAATAGTGGCAGTGTCGGAAAAATAAGTTTTGTTTCGGATATTCCATAAATTCTTCTGTTTTCGATGGTCGGATCGCAAAATTACAAGAATTGAAAATTGTTCATTATTAAATTTGAAAGGAAGCAGAATATATGAAAGTCAGTATTTTCGAATTTTAGTACCATCATAAAGACAAAAATCTGTAGCGAATTTTGAAATGTATCAGGAGGCATAGAGGGTAATACTATTGTAGAAATTAATCAAATTACGTTAAGCTACGTCTTTATACATTAATCATTGTCATTTATTTTAATTTTAAAAGAGTAACAAATATTGTCATTAATCTGTATGAATTAACCCCTTTTTGGGAATACCGTATAATATCCCTTTGTTATTTAAATTAACGACTCATGAACAATACGCTTGCTATTGCTTTAAAAGGTCATCAGCATCACTATTTGCTGGGGATGCATGTGAAGAGGCACGGAGGGTGGAGGTCAAATACTAGTGAAGGAAATATAAATGCAATTCATAACCAAGAAATGAACATAAATTCAACTTCTTCAAACTGATTGATAACAATTTTACTAATTATAATGTATGCATTCTCCATCTAAAATCGAAAAGATTGTTAAGATAGTGTGATCATTCGCAATGTGCCATGAACACGTTATTAATATCTGTAATAAGTAGAGTTTTATATACAACACTAGTGTAGTAATAAAGTTACTGACGCACAAGTGTCGTAATATCAATCATAACCGAAATAAAACAGGTGGTATAATGGTTGTAGATAATAGATCATTATAGATTAAGGATAGTCACTAGATATTTACACAGCGAGTGAAATTTGCAAATCTAGCAGTAAAGTTACAATCACTTAAGGGTGGCAAAGGCCATTCGTACTATATCCGTCCTTTTTTATAACCAATAAATAATTTTAAAGAAATACGAAATACGTTTTAATATGAATAACTGCACTGACAAGTATTGCCAAACTCCTTACCACCAATGCGGTAAAATGATTCTATCACACTGCGTGCGGTAAAGTACTACTTACTGCTCTCAAAATCAACTAGTACCGTAAAAATATTATTACCACACTATGTGTAGTAAAGTACTACTTACCGAACATAGTGTGATAATCCCACATTACCGCACGAAATATCTACTTTACTTTGTCAAATATGTCAATTATAGATATAATTATTATATTATACAGCTGGTATTTGTTGTTTCAAAAAAATTCACGTTGAGCGCCACAATGCCTAGTCTATTTTTGTTTGTTATTTCTTGTAGCTGTAAAAGTCGTCGTTGTCATAAATTAATTATTAATTCTGAAACGTGGGATTGCAGAGACAGGAATATAAAAGCAGAGAAGAATGTACATTATAATCAACAACTTCAGTGATGCATAATAAAAGAAGTTGCCGTTCCATATACAAACGTTTATTTTTATCTGTTGGCCATTTTTAAATGTCTTAGATAAGTTATCAATTTTCTGGTGGAATATGATTTATAGTTTAGTAGAGAGTCGCCTAGTGATTTATTTTCATCCGATGCGTAATTTTATGCATTTGAACAAAAAATACACTTTTTCTCAGCTTGCTTATTCATCATGAATATTTATGGGCTTTATAAAAAGATCATATCAAGAATTATAAGGGTGATAAAGAAGTACTATTGCTTACGTATTAAATGAAGAGCAATAATTTACATCCGTCATAATATTTTACGAATTACAGTTATTTGTTTTACGATTACGATTACTCGTTGATCAATACATCATCTAAATAGGTGATGAATTATTAGCTATGGTAAAAAAGTGACTTAGGTAACGTTGGTAAGGTGTCGCCTGTGTTACTGGTACCTTGGTAACTTAGGGGACCAGTAATGCAGTGGATAAAATAACTCAATTTGCTGAAATACGTGGCGAAATATGCAATACTTTAACTATATATAGATTTAATTGACTTTCTATTGTTGAATACATATCGTTGGTGATACGGCAAAAGGTCGTATGTCAGAATTCGCCCTTTTAGGCATATTATGTATGTAGTATTGACATATTATTACGCAGCTACCCACAAAAGGACGTATGTATTTAGCCAATAGGAGCCGAGCTATAATCATATGACAAATGGTCGAATGTGATTCGTTGAATTTCTAAAGCTACAAAGTGACGTATGTATGAGTGGCATAGGGACGAATGTTGCTCAATGATAATAAGCAGTCTGCAAAACGACGTATGTTTTAAGTTGCAACCGACTTGTGATATTTTCTCCAATTGTTCAGTTGTTGCTAGTGAAATAGTGCAATTAAATTAATATTTTCTGTAAGTATAATATTTAGTCTCTCTTTGAGTATATTATTAACCAATAATGTATTAATCCAAGCGTATTTAATAATTATTTGATATTTTTTGAGGTTAGTGTCATTCTTTGTACCTTATTTTACTAATATGTCTGTATTAGGTCCCATGTATGTTAAGCACTGCACTTACCAAATTATGTAATTTCATTGAAATGTGTTTCCTATTTATTTTCTAGTACATTTTGTGGAAATTTATTAAAATAAATTGATTCTATAGACTGCAAACAGACCTATGTAGTACAGAATTTTATGTCTATACAGACCTTACGACTTTTTGCAGTACCTATTTAGATTATTTGCAAAATTGACGTCTTTTTATGTTATATTACAGCAAAGAAATAAAGAATGGCTTCACGTGGAAAATTTATGGTAGAATTGGCTAGACAACTTGGTAATTCTAGTGAGTTATCTTCTAATAGTGAACTTGTGCCAAACCATTTAAAATGCAGCAGTAAGCAAACGAATGTGGACTTGTTAGCCATAAATACTCAACATTCACCAAAGAAAGACATTTTCAATACTGATAAACAGCAAGAGATTTTTGACTATGGTGAAGTAACAAGTGCTGCTGATGAAGATTTGTTACAGTTACAGCCACCTACAGAATTATTAGTCCGACATGATGGCCGGCACAGTTTGTCTGAATTATCCCCCCGTGATAATCAGAATCCTATAACAAACCAGTTACAAATCAGCACTAAGCATCAAGTGGATTTTATAAACGTGCCTGTCATGTATAGTGAGGATTATCAATGTTCTCTACCACAAAACGAAAACTTTAAGACTGGCATACAACAAGTGCTTTCTGATAATGTGATTGATGATGACAATCAAGCATCACAATTATTACAACCTTCTGAAATGTTACTCATGGGGGCTATGAAAACACGTGGTGAAAAACGTAGGGGACAGGTCTCATCTTCCCAAGGCGCATCACAAGATCGTAGTCCAAAAAGTGATTCTAATATATCGGTGTCTGGCAGCTCAAACTATGAGCCTTCAAGTAGTGACTTAACCTTCAGCGATGAAGACGAATGGCCTGAAAGTAATGACAAATTTACAAATTTAAAAGCAAAAAAACATAAGATTTGTTCCAAAAAAAGACCTAAGAATATTGTTGATGGCAAAAATCACAGTCCACAAATATCTGATGCTGATAGTGAACATCCATCCACTAAAACAGATAATGATACTCAAGTTTTTAACACTGGTATTATTCAAACATCAAAGAATGACAATCGTCGGAATAAAAGGAAAAGCAAGGGGTTAGGTGATCCAAAAAGTTGGACACGGCAAATGAATCAAAGTAAGAGTATGAAAGGAGAAAGCTACTTTGGTATTAAGAAAAATTCAAATGGCAATTATGAACAGAATGTAATGCGTGAAGAAAGGCAACTGAAGCCGCGTTGTGATTGTAAGAACAGTGATAAATCCAAATTATACAATTGTCATAAATTAACCGACGAAGACAGACAATCAATTTTTCAGTATTGCTGGAAAACTCTATCCTGGGATGGAAGACATGCTTTTGTGTATACACTTGTTGACCATAGTACTCCTCAGTACCGACGATCTTCTTCAGATGCTGCTACTTCGCGCAAATCAATATCTTATAGATATCACCTTAAAAAAGAGAATATTAGAGTCAGAGTTTGTAAGTCAATGTTTCTTGCAACACTTGGAATAGGAGAAAAGGCTGTTAGACAATGGATTTTGAAGTCTGCGAATTTAGAAAATACGAAAAACGAAGAGCATGATAAACCTGTCGATAAACGCATTCACACAGTTCGAGAATTCTTAGAAAGCCTACCAAAAATGGAATCTCACTACTGTAGATCGTCCACATCAAAATTATATCTTGAGCCATTGTGGAAATCAAAGTCACAGTTATATAAAGAATACAAAACCAAATACAATGAAAATGTTGCTTGTTGGAAATCGTTCAACAACCAACTAAAACTCATGAATATAGGCATCTTCCAACCAAAGAAGGACCAATGTGAAACATGCATCAAATTTAAAGTAGGGAGTGTTTCTAAGGAAGACTATGAAGCACATCAGCGGCGAAAAGAATCGGCCCGGCAAGAAAAAAATCGAGATAAGGAGGAAGCATCCAAAAATACATCCATTCTAGTGTACACAGTTGATGTTCAAGCAGTACTAATATGTCCAAAAATAAATGCTTCATCTTCGTATTACAAAACTAAGTTAAAAGTGCACAACTATACATCTTATAATTTAGTAACCCATGAGGCAGTATGTTATGTATGGCATGAGGCAAATGGGGGACTTAGTAGTGATATATTTGCATCTATTTTAATATCCTTTTTATCAAATGAAATCGCGCGATTTCATCCCAACAAAATTATTGTATGGAGCGATAGCTGTGGCTACCAGAATAAGAATATTACATTGGCTAATGCACTTCTTAATTTGGCAATGACATCTAATACTGAAATAAATCAAAAATACCTTGAAGTAGGACACACCCAAATGGAGGGGGATTCCATGCACAGCCTAATTGAGCGCAAAATTAATAAGAGTGAGTTCTTCGTACCTGCAGATTACATTCGTGCAATGAAGGAAGCTCGAACAAAACCTAGTCCCTATTGTGTGGTCAACCTAAACTATAAAGATTTTTTCCATTATACAAATGGGTATTACAACAGTATCCGTCCTGGTACTAAAAAAGGTGATCCTGTTGTTTCTGACCTACATGCACTCCAGTATCAGCCAAGTGGACACATTCATTATAAATTAGAGTTTGCAGATACTTGGTCAGAGTTACAAAAAAGACCAACTCGAGTGGAGATGAAGATAGAACCGCTGTACTCTACCCCACCTCCCATAAAAACCAACAAATTTATTGACCTGCAGATGCTGAAACTTGACTTAGAAGAAGACTATCGTTCATTCTATGATCAACTTCCCCATGATTGTGTTCCTGTTAAAAATGTTTGCCCTCATATTAAAAGAAATATCACAAAACAGTGAAAATATCTGTATTCTATAAATGTTTTCTTTTCTCAAATGTATGTAATAATATTTGTTTTGTTACTTTTCTTAAGACTATGTACATTATACAAATATAACAATAATTATTTCAAAGCTTATTGCTCACCTAATATTATTCCTGAATTTATAATAATTAAAAAAAAATCAAATTTTAAGCATGTGTTACTAGACGTATGTCGTTACTAAATTTTCTATATGAGAATGCAATTGGACGTATGTTACACAACAAAATGACGTATGTCAGAATACACTTTTGAAATACAAGTCAATAGGACGTATGTTATCAAAAAACACATTTCGAGTTAGTTTTACTGAAAAATTAGTATGTAGTAATATCACAGCAGTGAAGATAAAAATTAATGGAAAATATCAGTATTTTTTAATTTTTCTAACAATTTTTATGAAGTTTTTTGGCTCTCCTGAAAAGTCTCCATTTTTTACATACGGCCTTTTGCCGTATCACCAACGATATGTAACTATTATCGAATTTTACCTCGTATAACGCATGTAACACAGTAGAACTTTGTTAAAAACACCCATCTTCAGTATCAGATTTATATTTAAAATATGTAAATACTAACGGCTATATAAATTTAATTGACTTGAGAGTTTGTTTAAGCTAAGTGTTATAACAGTATATTATAATTTTTAAAGAAATTGTTTAAAGAATGTGCATGAAGCACTTACAAATGGGCCCATACTTTATATTAATAAAAACTTATAACGATTTTTTTTTAATTTTCATTTTACACGTCTTTAAATAACCACCTGCAAACTGTTTCATAGATGAATAATTCAGCTATAACAAAAACAAAACGGTATAGTAAACCAATAGTAGAATGCAGGTTTTCACGGCCGTTGTCTAATGAAGTAGATTCTTCCGGGTCTTGCCGTGGTCGTCGAACTTGACTTGACGTTTCGCTGGTCATCCTGTCTGCTTCTTCAGAAGGATTCTAAAGACTGAATCTGTTGTGTTACACTCCTCGTTATATACCTAGGCGCCGTTTCGCTTCGCTGGTCATTGGTCGCGCTTGGTTCGCTTCGCTGCTCATTCGTCGTGTTTGGTTGACCGTGACTTACTACGGTGCTGGTACTTGGCAATACCAGTCTCCACGTGTTACTAAGTCGATATCCATCCTCTCTGTTAAAGTTGTTCACGTTTTTCATAATTTCCAGTGATTACCTAATGATTCGGGGATAATAGCGCGTATTCCTGTTTAATATATTGACGTCCTCGTAGTCGATTTTATGGTTCTTGTTATTATGGACATGTTCTGCTATCGCCGACCTATCCGTGTATCCAAATCTGGTATTTCTCTGGTGTTCTTTGATTCTGCACTGGATACTCCGTCCTGTTTGTCCGATGTAGCTCTTACCACATGTGCACTTCAACTGGTAAACACCTTTTGATAACAGTTTGGGGACAGGGTCTTTAACTGAGGGAAGCATCTGCTGTATTTTCTTCACTGTTCGAAACCGTACGTCTACTTTCTTTTTGAATAAAATCTTTTTCAGCCTATCTGTGACTCCAGCGACGTAGGGTAGGCATGCATTCGTTGTTGGTTGTTGCTGTTCTTCTTCTGTAGTTCTCCTCTGGTTATTTATTACTCGTCGTATATTGCTTTGACTGTATCCATTCTTCTCGAAAGCTTGTTGGACATTCTGTAGTTCCTCGGGTTTGTTCTCGTCGTCGCATATTGTGTTGGCTCTGTGGACCAAGGTTCTAATTAACGCTCTCTTCTGTTGTGGATGGTGGTGAGATGTCGCATGTAGGTAACGATCGATTAAAAAAGGATCCAACATCAAAAGTTGAAAGACAAATGAGGACAGCTATCAAGAATTCATTAATCCCAGTAGAAGAACAACGCCACCTGCTGCCAAGTGAAACCTTACCACCACGACTCTACGGCCTCCCTAAGATTCATAAACCAGGTAACCCTTTAAGACCAATAGTCAGCACATGTGGATCACCAACTTATGAGTTGGCCAGATACGTCGCAGACACACTGTAACCCTATATAGGTAAGACTAGTAGCCACGTAAAGAACTCCGGACACTTCGTAGAAATTTTGGAAAACTTGGAAATAACCAGTAATGATATCATAGTTAGTTTTGACGTCGAATCTTTGTTCACCAATGTACCAATTGAGGAAACAGTTAACCTGATTCGTCAACAACTTGTACCTAAAGGATTACGAGAAGACATACCTAATCTGGCCCGATTGTGCGCGTCTACAACATACTTTCTATGGAATGGAGACTTCTATGAGCAGAAAGAAGGAGCAACCATGGGATCACCACTTTCACCTGTGATAGCCAACCTATTCATGGAAGCTTTCGAAGAAGAAGCGATACGCTGCAGTGAGAATAAACCAAAGTGCTGGCTACGCTACGTAGACGATACGTTCATCATATGGCCGCATGGAAAAGCATCTTTATCTGTTTTCTTCGACCATTTGAATAAACAGCATCCAAGTATCAAATTTACAATGGAGACCGATGGTGTCTACAGAAAGAAAACCCACACCGATCGTTACCTACATGCGACATCTCACCACCATCCACAACAGAAGAGAGCGTTAATTAGAACCTTGGTCCACAGAGCCAACACAATATGCGACGACGAGAACAAACCCGAGGAACTACAGAATGTCCAACAAGCTTTAGAGAAGAACGGATACAGTCAAAGCAATATACGACGAGTAGTAAATAACCAGAGGAGAACTACAGAAGAAGAACAGCAACAACCAACAACGTATGCATGCCTACCCTACGTCGCTGGAGTCACAGATAGGCTGAAAAAGATTTTATTCAAAAAGACAGTAGGCGTACGGTTTCGAACGGTGAAGAAAATACAGCAGATGCTTCCCTCAGTTAAAGACCCTGTCCCCAAACTGTTATCAAAAGGTGTTTACCAGTTGAAGTGCACATGTGGTAAGAGCTACATCGGACAAACAGGACGGAGTATCCAGTGCAGAATCAAAGAACACCAGAGAAATACCAGATTTGGATACACGGATAGGTCGGCGATAGCAGAACATGCCCATAATAACGAGAACCATAAAATCGACTACGAGGACGTCAATATATTAAACAGGAATACGCGCTATTATCCACGAATCATTAGGGAATCACTGGAAATTATGAAAAACGTGAACAACTTTAACAGAGAGGATGGATATCGACTTAGTAACACGTGGAGACTGGTATTGCCAAGTACCAGCACCGTAATAAGTCACGGCCAACCAAACACGACGAATGAGCAGCGAAGCGAACCAAGCGCGACCAATGACCAGCGAAGCGAAACGGCGCCTAGGTATATAACGAGGAGTGTAATACAACAGATTCAGTCTTTAGAATCCTTCTGAAGAAGCTCACAGGATGATCAGCGAAACGTCAAGTCAAGTTCGACGACCACGGCAAGACCCGGAAGAATCTACTTCATTCAGTATAGTAAACCAATTTAAAAATAACGAATATATGAAAATCAAAATATGCTCAATTATTCGGTTGGTGCAATATTTTTTCAGATAACTATTTTCATTTTACCCCGTTCTATTTTCAAGAGTGGAATACAATTACAAAATTATGTTATACATAAGCTTTCCTAAGTTCTATTTTATAATGTATTTATATTATGATGGTCCTAGTAGTATTTAGCATCAAATGAAAGAAAGCACCCATCTCCGCTTTTCATAAAATAACACACATATAAGTATTAACTTAAAATAACGAGGACATAGCATGGCACGATTTTTCTATGCTTATTTTTCTTTCATTATAAAGCAGTGTCTAAATCAGTGTAAAATACGTCAGTCTAACGATACGCTAACAAAAAGTTGCGAACATGTTTATCAAAGTAGAGGGTCCTGCTTTTGCTTAAACAAATCAAAACCGAACGGAGGAAAATCTGTGTTGTGTGTGTTTTTCTTTTTGAAATTAAATCATGTGTTAGTATTCTCATGTTTCCAAATGCAAATTCGCTTAACAAAGGGCTTTATAATTATTTCAGCACTACTTGAACTATATTCAAATGTTATTTATTTGTTAACTAATTAGGTTGCTATTATTGTGAAATTGGGTAGTTTTTTAGTCATCTAAATTTTCACATTATCTTCCAATGGTGGCTTGTTGGAGGTGACAGAGGAGAGCCTGTACCATTTTTTTTTTAACATATCCTTACTTTCAAAAATAGCATATTTCATTTCTGCTGCAACAGTTATTGAAAAATTATTTTTTGGGTTTTCATCGGATAACTATTATTCATTCATAATCTAATATGGAAATTCTCTACACATACTGCTGATCTAATTGTGATCAGTACAGTACGCTAAAAAGTTAATTTAATGAAGAGATTGAGTAATAATTTCTTCCTTGCGAGAAATCAACAAAGATCTCAAAAGAATATAGTAAAACCTTCATACTGTCTTTATACAGGGTTACTGGTAATTCGATACATTCCTTTGGAGATGTGATGGGGCATGATCTAAGAAGTAAATTTAGCCCTAACATATATTATGCAAAACTCAATAGTTTTTGAGATATTTAATTTTTTTTGTTTTTCTTAAAAAGTAGATCTTAATGTCCTAAAAGTTAATTTTCGAAAAATCTATTTGACATTTTAAAATTTTTTTTTACTGGATTACTTGTCCAATATTATAGATATCCGTTTGGAATGAAAAATATCTGGAAACATTTCGATCATGTGAACATCTGAAATAAAAACTTTAATTTTTTTTTTTTAAATCAGCTATGAAATTTACCTATTGGGTTTTTTCAAAAAAATATTAACGTAACACGCGTATAAATTATTATAAAAACTGCCTTATTTCAATAGCTATCTAACAAGGTACAAATGTTCAATGTACCCTTAATAGTTCTAAGAAAATACTAGTAAAAATAACACAAGTAGTACGAATTTTATTTTTAGATAAACAGTAAAAAACATTTTAAAAGTAGAGTTTAATTCTTCATTAATTTCAAAGCTGTACTTTATTTTTTATATCTCTTGCTCAAAATGGGAGCCCCTATTCCGTATACAGACACGGCAGCGTCTTCTTATTTCCGTCCTTGTTACTCTGGTTGTCAGATTATGCCTTATGTGTTGGGCAGCATCGACTATCCTTTGTCTAAGGTTTTCTATAGTATTGACTGGTGTGGCATAGACCATCTCCTTCATATGACCCCACACGTAATAATCAAGGGGTGTTAAGTCAGGACTTCGCGCTGGCCAAGGTATTGGGCTCTCTCTTCCAATCCAACGGTTAGGGAAACGTTGATCAAGTAACTGTCGTACTGTCAGCCGATAATGTGCTGGACAACCGTCGTTCTGAAACATCATTCACTGCCTGACGGCGAGAGGAACATCTTCTAAAATCACCGCCAGATCATTTCTTAAAAAAATTTCATAGATTTCCCCGTTTAAATTTTGAGGAAGAAAGTGTGGCCCTATTAAATAGTGGCCAATGACTCCCATCCACACATTAATAGAAAACTTCATTTGGAAACTAGTTTCACGTGTTAATTTGGGATTTTCCTCTGCACAATAATGTAGGTTGTGGAAATTTGTTATACCCTCGCGATTAAATTTCGACTCGTCCGTCTATAAAATACTTGTTAAAGAATTTGCACTTTCTGCATCTGAATTTAACATAAAGCGGCAGAATTTCACTCTCCTTCCAGGATCGCCTTCCTCCAAGCCTTGGACAGAGGTATAGTGGTAAGGATGACATCCAACTCTACGTATCGTAGACCAAACTTTCCACTGTGACGCTCCGGTTAGTCTTGCGACTTTATTAGTTGAAATAGTTGGGTCTTCCTCAAAATACCTCAATATTTCTTCCTCATCACCTGATTTATAAACGGGAGGAGCACCAGCGTCACTTCTTCTACATTTCACGGAGCCAGTTTCAGCGATATTTTGATATACCGTAGTGAATACACGTGCATTTGGTAAGCGGCGGTATATTCTCGGCGAGCTTCAGCAGCGTTGCCGCCACAGTATCCATAGACAAACAAGATATCAGCGTATTCTGCGTTGGCATACGCGGCCATGGCACAGAAAATACAATAACAACAACTAATAACAACAACTACGAGCAAAATCAAAATCTTCGATAACTAATTTAACAAGACCAACAAACTTAAGGGACACGGAGATAAGAATGTCAGTTAATGACTATATGCACAAACGTCAAAGTCAAGGACTGACTGACTTAAATGAAAATGAACGATTAGTCGTTTAATAAATTCCGCCACCAGCATTATCTTTACTAATTTTTTATTAGAACTATCAAGGGTACATTAAACATTTCTACCTAGTTAGATAGCTATTGAAATAAGGAAGTTTTTATAATAATTTGTACGCGTGCTACATTAATATTTTTTTGAAAAAACCTAATAGGTAAATTTCATAACTGATTTAAAAAAAAAATTACAAGTTTTTATTTTAAATGTTCACATGATCGAAATGTTTCCGGATATTTTTCATTCCAAACGGATATCTATAATATTGGACAAGTAATCCAGTAAAAAAAAAATTAAAAATGTCAAGTAGATTTTTCGGAAATTAACTTTTAAAACATTAAGATCTACTTTTTTGAGAAAAACAAAAAATTGAAATATCTCAAAAACTAATGAGTTTTGCATAATGTATGTTAAGGCTAGATTTACTCCTTAGCACATGCGCCATCACATCTCCAAAGGAATGTATCGAATTACCAGTAACCCTGTATAATCTTCTCCTTGGTATACACTATGAAGGTTATAAAGGAAAATGCTCAAAATTTTTTTAAGTAAAACACTTTTTACTGACGAGGCTACATTCACACGATAAGGCAAGTTTAATTCTCGGAATATGCATTTCTGGGCTGAGGAAAATTTTAACGCATCAATACAAACTAACTTTCCACATACATTTCCTTGAAATTTAAATGGCGATATGTAATATGATCTTTTGGGAAACACCTTGCGAAGGAGGAGAAATATGCGTCAGGAATGAATTTGAACAAGGGCTGGTAATTAGCAATGACCCCAAGAGGCTGTACAAGTATGTTCGCTGTCAATTAAACTCGAGAGTCGCTATGCCTCAGCTCAGAAGGGCGGATGGATTCATTTCTAGTAATCACAGCGAAATAGCTAATTTGTTTGCCAATATTTTCTCTCAGACATATACAGTGGAATCTTCTGATGTTTTGCCCAACATTCATCACCTTCCTCGAGTGCCCGCTGATCTGACAAATATTAATTTCCAAGAAGAGCAAATTGCTGAGAAAATTGGAGCAGTAAACCCGTCGGCATTGATGAAATATTCACAATATTGCTTAAAGCTTCCATTAATTCCATCTGGAAACCAATCAGTATAATAATGAAACTGTCCTTCGCTTCTGGAATATTATCCTTTGAGTGGAAACAAGCATGTGTTAAGATCATTTTGAGAAAGGGGATAAGTTCAGCTCTGATAATTTTCGTCCAATTAGTATTTCTTCCGGTGTTGTCAAGATTATGCAATCAATCATTGTGGACAGACCTTTTCTTCTTGGATATCAAATTATCCCTGCCGAACAACAACGGGTTCATTCCAGATGCTAAGTTGCTGTGTTGTGTATCAGACTGGTCTCTCAGGTTAGATCGTGGTGAATACGTTGACATCGTATACCTAGATATCCGCAAAGCCTTTGATAAAGTGCCTAAGAACCGCTTGTTACAGAAACTGGAACAGTTTGGCATACGTGGGAGTTTTACCATGTGGATTCAAGATTTCCCTACCTACCGAATGTTTTTTGTTAAAGTTGGTACTGCAGTGACTGACAGCAGAAACGTGCTCAAAGAAGTCCCCCAAGGATCTGTCTTAGGACCCCTGCTGTTTATCGCATATACAACAGATCTGCGGCATTATATCAAATCTCTATGTTCCTTCTATGCAGATGACACAAAAGTTTACTGCAACCCGCTAACGGATCACGTACGGATGCAAGGAGATCTATATCTCATTCAGAAATGGTGTGATATCGATAAGTGTGCAGTACTCCATTTAGGAAAACACAATCTACGCTTGTGGTACAATATTAACAGCAAACAGCTGGTTTCATCCGACTGTCACGACGATCTGGGAGTCAACATTACACACAATCATTCCTGGTCCAACCATATTGCCCGACAAGTTAAAAAAGCCAACACTAAAGTATATTTTCTAAATAAAACTTTCGTTCACTTGAATCCCACCACCTTATCCAAATTATATAAAACATATGTTCGTCCAGTACTTGAATTCGCAAACAGTGTTTGGTTTCCTACCTTAATACGTGATTCTAACCTTTTAGAGAATGTTCAACGCCGCATAACTCGGATATCGTTTGGACGTATCCACTCATGTTACGAAGATCGGCTTGCACAGTTTAAACTAACCTCTCTGGCTGCCAGAAGTCGTCGGGGTGACCTCATCACGACATACAAATGGATATGAAATGAATTATCTCCTATTCATAATTTGTTACACTCGCTAATGACAACAGATTACGTGGACATCCATTTAAGATCACCAAAAACCCCTTCAGCACTTCTGTTCGAGAATGCTTCCGTTCAGTGCGCGTATTCGACGCGTGGAACATTTTCATATCTTGTTTTGTATCCACACCCAGTGTAAATTCGTTTAAATGTATATACTACAAATATATTAAATTGATAACGTTTTTGTTCATTTACTTTGTATTTTTCTCTCTCTTGTAATTTAATGTATTGCTGCTTGACTTTGCGTCTTTGTTATTGAGCATAATGAGTATATTTCACCTGCTCTTATTTTTTATAATAGATAAATATCTTTTTTATGCATGACGGCGCACCACCGCATTATACCAGAACATATTGGTTACATAACTACTATCCTAATAGATTGATTGACCGGGGTACAGATGCACCGATCAAGTGGCCTGCTCAGTCTCCTGACCTAACTCCTTTTGATTTCACTGTATGGAGTTACCCAAAATCACGAGTTTATAATACCTAAATTGACATGATTGAACAGTTGAGAGGAAAAAATGTATCAAGAGTTTACCATGCTACAGAATAATAAAGGAATTTTACAGAGTTTCAACGTTCCTTAAAAAATATTTAGATTGTGCATAAGGGAAAATTTCGAACAATTTTTGTAATTGATAGTTAGCTATTTTCTACGTTTAATTTTATTTCAAAGTATTCTTTATGAATAAAAGAATTTATTAATAAATATGTTGCAAATGCACGTTGTTTTTAAATATAAATTACTTCTTGGTTTACCGAAATACAATAAAAACATCTTTTTTATTTCTAATGATAGGAATTTTTTTATAATAATTTCTAGAAATTTGACAAAAATTAAAAAGTTATGAGGAAAATATTGAAAGTCATCCCCTCAAACTACCTTAGAAACAGAAGAGAGAATTTGACTGATACCACGTAAACTAGTGTTCGGATGGCTTATGACTAAGTTTAAAATATGAATTTGATATTTTAAGGGAGCCGGAAGATATTGCAGAAAAACTGAAATTTATTATCCCTATTTTAAAGGGACAAGAGACTATCATTCCTCTTTGATGTACTACCAGACGCAGAAATATCAGAAGACAATTTTGAACCACCTTGTATAAAAGTACCGGTTTTTTTATATTAGTAACTAGGGAGATTTTATAGCATTATTCCTCAAATTATACAATGACTCCCTTTGTCGTATTTTCTAACCAGATTACATTACCACTGAATTATAACAGACGTGTCGTCTCCATACATAAATACATCACCATCTGTTATATAACTCGGCGAGTCATTAATGGAAATAAAATAGTAGTGGACCTATAGTGGAACCTTAAGCTACACCAATTTCTATATCAACTATATTAGATGTTTCTGAGTACATTGAACCAAATATTCTTCTGTTTTCTAGATAAGATATTAACCAATTGAGAATATTGTCGCGTATTCCCATTGCATGTAATTTATTTTCTAGAAATTTCGGATTCACCGAATCGAAGGCCATAAGAGAGATACCAACTACTTTTTTACATATATTATGGTAGTCATAAATTTTTTAGACAAGTTCATAAGTTCCCATGCCCGTTTATTAGTTCAATAACCAAATTGACGATTAAATTTTATCGGCCACTGCCTTTTCAAAAATTTTAGATAAATGGATCAGGGTTATGAGTATGATTTTGAAGTAATTGTGGATTAGTATTTTTTTGACTTTTAACTTACGCTTAATATATTTTCACTATTTTTAATTTCCACTGACTTCGTCGCCAATTTATTTTATTAGTCCAAAAGTGACATCAAATCAAATCAAATTTTTCAGGTTATTTATCACTACAGTATGCCGCATAAAGCAACGAAAAATAAATAAGTAAATTATAGGATGAATCACCTAAGCTGGAAGCTGGATGTCCATCCAGAAGTATACTAGTTTAATTACATATAAAAAAATAACAACAGTAACAGAATACAGAATTGATAGTAATACATTACAAAAATGGAAATGGTAATACATGTAGTAGGAAACCCAAATAAAAGGAAAGAATATAATTATATACAAATGATACAATCATGTATAAACCATATATAGAACCAAAGTACTTATATAAAAAAAAATTGTAATTGTAAAATATACGATGCATCGAGTAGTGAGCAAGCAAGCCAAGTTTAATAAAATGAGCAACAGTGCAATTGGAGGCAGGTAAATAATTTTTTTTAATCTGTTAATTAATATATAAACAAACTTGTAAATCTATGGAAATTTTCATTTATGAATATCTTTTTTTAACTCAGCTTTGTGAGATTTTTTTACTTTAGTAGGCAGCATGTTATATAGCATTGGTCCTCGATAAAAAATAAATATTTGTATATGGGTTTTTCTGCAGAAAAGAACATTCACTATGAAATTTTGTATTGCTCTAGTGTTATAAGCGTGTATTGTATATAACGCGGGTTTTTTCAACATCCATATTAGACGGTAAATATATGATTTCCTTATTGTAAATAAACCAATCTCATCATAGAAAATATCAGTTGAATATCGTGTCTTTTTAAAAATAATTTTTAGTAATATGTTTTGAATTACCTGTACATTGTGTAGTGTAGTGGTATATAACCTCCCTCCATATGATGATACAGTATCTCATGACTGATTCAGCCAAGGCGTCATACAAGATAAGTACGTTATCTCTATTGAGTGCGTCTCTTAATTGGTAGAATTTAAATGTCAGCTTTCTGAGTCAACTTATTAGATAATCAATGTCTGTCCATCCCAAATATTGATCAATCATAACGCCAAGGTATTTAATTGAGTTTAATTGTAATATTTTATTAGAACTGAAACAATTGTTATTACATCGAGTTTCGTGAATGATAATAGACTGTATATCAGGTTGATCCATTACAGATGTAGAAAAAGTTATAAATTTTGTTTTTCCAATATTTAGACTCAGAAGGCTTGCATTTAACCAAGAATACATAAGTTTAAAGTCATGTATAGCATTTTCGTATACATCCCAAGAGTCTGCAACAAACGTTACCGCAGTATCATCTGCATAAGAAATGATATGACGATTTATATTATTTACTTGTGCAAGACTATTCAAATATATTAAAAATAAAACTGGTCCCATCACCGTCCCTTGTGGGGCCGGTAGTGTTGAGTAATGTTTCGCTGTGAGTATTGTTGATTTTTACTTTTTGATATAGATTTGTTTAGTAATCCTGGAACATGTTCAATGTTGTACTTCTAATACCTATTTTTTCTAACTTGCTCAATAGAATTTCATGGTTGACAATGCCGAATGCCTTGGCCAAGTTTAGAAATACCGTAGGACATTTTTTATATTCATTTAACACATTTATAATATTTTTAATTAAGTCAATGACTGCATCTTCAGTTGACATATTTTCCCTAAAGCCGAATTGATTTTTAGTTAATAATTTGTTTTTCTAAGTAATTTATTACTCTTTTTTTAAGCATTTTTCAAAAATTTTTGCAAAATTATTTATAACTATTTTTAGGTCTAAAATTAGTGGCAATTTTCGTATCACCGGATTTAAATATGGACATACTTGGAGATTCTTTCCATTTGGTAGGATTACGGCCTTTTATAAAACAAAAGTTTATTATGTTAATTAACGGATTAACTAGAAATTTATGGATATGTCATATTGTGCATACTGATAGTTCATCCGGCCCAGGCCCAGTGTTATTTTTCAGACTAGGTATAAATGCAACCAACTCATTTTTGGTAACAGGGTTGAGGAAGACGGTATCACTTATATTTTTTTCGTTTATGGTATGTGCTGGTGATGCAGTATTTATTAAATTTGCCATATGGTTACCAATATTCACAAAACATTTATTAAAAAAATTAATTAATATTATTAATTAATACACCATCTCGTCAACAATATTAATGTTTCTATAATTTTTTAAGTCACTATTTGTTACTTCGTTGACTGTTTGCCATATTTTCTTATCATTACTTCGTACAAAATTGATTTTATTTTTGTAATAATCGTTCTTTGTTGTTCTTAATAAATTATTAAAATAATTGCTATACTGTTTAAACCTGGTTCCATATTCAATTAAGAAATTTTTTTAAATTGTTTTTCATCCTATCTCTCTTTCTAATAGAGCGCAATATACACTGAGTACTCCATGGTTTTAGTTTAATATATTTTTTGCTTTTGTAAGATTTGGATGTTAATATAATAATGTAATTTATTTATAAAAATATTATAAGCTAGGTCTGGATCAAATGTCTGCGTGACTGAGTGATAAGTTTCTTGTACTTATACTCACAAGATTAATAAGAAATTTCACAATTATATTAAATAATCACTTTACATATCTAACTTCATTAAATGACAGTTTTTTAGCAATAACTCACTTGATATTATGTGTATTACTATACAACTAATTTGCTTAAAACTAATTATCAGATGCAATAGTATCAATTGCAATTTTCTTACTTTTCAATTAGTATACAAAATAAATTTGTTATAAACTGAAACACTGAAATTAAATAATGCCAATAATATTATGTATAATGAAATAAGAGGTTTACCAGACTTCCTCATGCTTCACAATGAATTTGTTCTTTCATTTTTTATTAAATCTAATATTTTAAATTAATAAAGAATGTGGATAATTATTCATTACTTTTACTTCCGGCGAATAATTTGAATCACCCTCGTACAAAATAACAACCCCTAACGTAACCACCGTGATGTACCTCGTAGATGAAGTTTCACTAATGACACAGGACGTGATGGTGAATTTTCCGTCAGGGACCTGGGTATGCAAGTTAGCACGACAATCAACGTGCACAATTAACGAAACGGGGTGGATAAAATTTCCCACATATTCCATCTACAACAACCTTCCAATTTTTAGGCCAGTACAATAGCGTTAAGGGAAAATACAATTATTGTTGCTGCAACACACTCTTTCCAATAATATAATTTTATTTCTGTGCATGTGTAATGTCAACAAATATTCGTATTGTCTACCTAAATACCTCTGCTGATAAGCAAAAAAAACTACTGTTATGGTTATGTTTTATGATAATTGATCTGTAGATACAAATTATCTCTATGTGCCGAGTAAATAATCTAATAGAATATTTGCTAAAAATGTACTAGTAGACGAATTATAATTCTCTTTATATTGTATGGTAAGGGTATAGAATAACAAAGTAGGGACAAAATAGGGGTAAAATACGAAAATTATAGTATCGTACTGCCACAAGATGACACAACTTATTTTGTAAATTAACACCACACCACAGATAATTACCACACACTTTATTCCGGGAGGCTCTAGAAGAGCCTTGTGTGGAAGGGGGCTATACATGTAGAGCCAAGGGACACACATCCAATATCCGTGTATAGTGGAAAAATTCCTCTCACAGTATTTTCCACTGCCACAACCGGGAATCGAACCCGGAACTTTTGGGTGAGACGCAAGTACGCTTACCTCTCGACCATCAGTCATATAAATACTATGATGCTCTGTAAAACTTGTAATTCAATAGTTATAATGGATATTTTTAACGACCGTGTGCACAAATAATTACAATGCTTCATTAGTAGTAGTAGTCGGAAGAAGATACCCACGCTCGCTTGGAGAACAAAGTTGATGCAATCTCTATTTAAACTGTGATAATATTATACCAATGCCAATTTCTCCCCCTGAAAAATTGTTTGAAAATCAATGAAAAATATAAACTAGACACCCACCTTTCATTTATATTAAATTGTCATTTTGACCTGGCATGGTGCCTAACCATAATTAAGCTACCTACAGCTACCATAAAATTACTATTCATTGTGTGAGCAAAGAATAAACCATGACAACACACCAGTAGATATGCTATGAGAGTTAGGGAGCAAAATCCCATATATTTTCTGAAGGTTCATTTTGCAGACTTTTGGTTCGGGACAATGAGAACGGGGTGAATTCGAGGCAATGAGAACGTGGTGGATTCTGAAATCGGAGAGTATAAAAGATAGGCATAATTTCGGGACCCCGATGGCAAATTCCGTAATACAGAAAGCAGGGCCGTAACATTCCAGCTCATCTATCATGTGTTCAACTAAATTTTCCGGTATGGGCATCAAATTACAAGGCGTTGATGCATAAATGAAGTTACCTATATCAAAGTAGAGAACTGAATCTTCTAATTTTTTCGTAGATAATTATTGTAGAGTTTAAACCTACTCTTTGTTATAACATGCAGCAATACCGGCCTTAACCATCGTCAGAGAACCACATACTTCGTATTTATTTCAATATTGACAATTACAGTACTATACTTAACATCTAGACCACTATTAATTAATATTTCCCGGTCAGTAAAGATATTAAAAAAAATTTCAGGATGATTCATTGTTTTCGTCTTTGATCAAGTTTTCCCCAAAATTAATTTAAAATTACTTTGATGTATACGTTTTCACAGTAAGATATCAAATAAATGATTATTAAATGCCGCAATAATCTTATTAATTACCACTAATTACTATTGTCTAATTTACCATCAGTTAACATTAACTCGTCCTTAACTACCCCGAAAATTTGGCCGTGAAGGACTTGGGAAATGTACTGTATATTGCAGTTTAGATATTTAAGTCTCAGGAAATTTCAGTATTCAATATTTTCAGATATAGAATCAGTTCCAAATCAAAAACACTAGTAATATTATACTAACTGTTGACGATGTTATCACATTATAGTGCCCTTAGTGATAGGGTTTACTAATTAGTTTAATGTATACCTTTTTACATTTTCATTGTAAGACATCAAATAAATGATATTAAATGCCGGGATAACCTTATTTATTACCGCTAATTACTATTAATTATTCCATATTTTTCACCTAATTCACCATTAGTTATCATTAATTTATTCTTGACTACCCTCAAAAATTCGGCCTGGAAGGACTTGGGAAACATACTGTATATTGCAGTTAGATATTCCGATCTAAAGAAATTTTTTAATATATTTTCGGATATAAAATCAGCTCAAAAATAAAAACATTAGTAGTATTATAATTTTCACAGTAATAAAAATGGACACCTACGACGATGTTATCACACTAAAACGCTCTTAGCGGTAGGGTAAATGCAAAGAGGGCGCTACATTCGCCCCCTTGAAGATAATGTCCTGCCTCTTTACTACCAAAGGCATACACTATAATCTAAGTCCAGCTGAAATTTTTCAAATCTGGAATATCAGCCCCATTTTAAGAAATTGCAACACCAGTGTCCGTCATCGGTTGTATTGTTGCCGCTGCAGAAAAGCTACCAAAAAATCAACGCAACCCATAGCTGTTATGTAATACAATTTAACGCTAATCATAGACTGCAAATTTACTTGCACGGACAGTTTTACTATAAATATACACATTCGAATAAGTTTTTTCACAAAAATCAGTTTTAATTTGTTCAAAGTAAAAACAACTAGATACGTGCAATTATTTATTTCTCAAATGCCTTGTCTATTCTTTAATTAACAATTCCTCCGTTTTCTGTATTTGCTGTTGCTTTTGGTGCGAATTCATCCTCAGAACTGATTTTTAGTATTTGCAAAAACGTTATTTTCTTAAGTTTCAATGAATGTTCATAGATTCATTGTGGAATTACAACATATTACTTATTGAGTTCATTACATTAAGGATGAATGACCTACATTCCTTAAACACAAATGTGTGTCAATTAATGACATCATACGATTTTATTCCAGAAATCGTACGCAAATTATTTTTTGCTAACAAGTAAATTGTACTTTGTAAATTTTTAATTTAGGAATGTAACTCCAATTCGATATAAATTTGTTTATATCTTAGTCTTTATTATCTCTAGTAAAAGAAATACTTTATACATATTTTTTCATATTTTTCATACGCACTTGTAGGTAGCATCATGAGTGCTACCACGTCATCACTTCTTCATGGCAACAAATGAAGTAAAATATTTCTAGAAGAAATCGATAATGAGATATCCAGTGCACTATCATTACATGAAATATAAACACCATCTTAGACAGAAAAATTCTTGTACAAGGTTTCCAGTCAGTGAAGTAAAACCATTAACTAATTGTATGGAAATATCATTAAATAATACGATTTTCTAATTTCAGTTTCTCAACCAGAGACAAATTTATATTTAAATGATTGACTGACGTACCGCTTCAAACTACAAAGTTCTCCAAGGTGGGTTAATATTTACCCTAAATAAATTTAATGCCTGCTGATGGTTTTACCTATTGTATGAATCCCATCTTATACTTTACTATTAAAAAATATGTTTAGCTGAATTTTACACTTTCAAAAGTATTTTGGTCATGTGTATATTAGAAATTATTTTGATGACCTAGAAAATTGATTTGCAGCTTCAAAATAACGAAAATATCAGAGCAATCCAATTTTTTTTTAATATCAAATACTTTTTTAAAATTGCTAGCACCGAATATTTATAAATATAATGGCAGCGTTTTAAATGATAAAGACACTGCAAAGTTATTTAAATTAATTAAATTGAAGACTTGCATAAATGAGTTTATATTTTAACTAGAAGTGGAATAAAATAATTTATAAATTTACTGTTTCGATTTTAATCATAATTTTTAGTTAAGCTTTTAGGTGTAGAGTTTCATGTACAGAAGCGTATTCCCTGGTCAAATTTAAGAAAGTTTTGTCATGTAAATATTTATCATAGAGTATGTTTATAAGGTACAGGCGTTGACAGGTAACAAAAATTATAAATATTTCCTTAGATTTGGGATATGACGTTAACGCTTTCGTCTAAAATTATGGCACGTTACTGGGACTAATGGGATAATGTCTCAGTAACACTTAAGATTTTGGCACCAAATTTTGTACAAGCCTTCTACGAATAGCAGGGCGGTTCTGCTTGTCTTAAACAATTGTAGGATTAACTTAGGTCTGGAATACATGTTTTATATATACCTCACAAGTAAAATGAGGGAATAAGCTAATTACAAAGACATCTAAATACTACCTACGGTACTATACACTGATGGATCAAATACATCAAGTAGCACCTGAGCAGAAGTTACTGGCGTCAACCAATGATAGACATTAGCATGAATTTGGTCGGCACTACAATAGTATTCCAACCAGTAGTTTTAGATACCTGTGTATGAAACGGTGCTGATAAAAGAATCGGAATCAACAAGCCAAGCGGCTTTAACGTTTTGAAAATTGTAAAAAATGTTTTAAAATGCCGAAAATCTTATTTGAATCCCTAGAGAAACTAACTGAGCACAGCGGGCGTACAACTGAAGAGGACGTCTTGACGCCGGAGTTGGATAGGCAGTAAAAAGTAGACAAGGTGGCCAGAATATACGCAACAATAACGTTGAAATGATCCTAATCTAACTGTGGAATATTATACAATACTACAAATTACAATAGATATTAGTTGATATTAGTAAATAATATCGAGGCAACAAATATACTGAGTATTAAAAATAATAACTTAAAAAAAGAGTGGTTAACAAATCAAATAATTGAACAAAGCAGTTATATAAAAAATCTGCACTGGCTTATGACTAATACTAATTCTGAGGAACTAAAAATTCTGTATAACGAACAAATAAATATCTATAAAAACAACGAAGCAAAATTTCTATAAAAATAAAATAAATGACGTCTTCAACAAAACAAAAAACGTGGGATATTATAAATACCAATTTAGGCAGAAAAAAATTAACAAATAATTGCATACGTTTATATAACAGCCAAAATGAGATAGTCTCAGATAAACATGTCATAGTTAAAATGTTTGCTAGCCTCTTCTCCAGAGATATTCAAAACAAAATAAAATGCCATTTTGGTTCAAATCTATCTTTACCGTGTACTGTTTTAAGATATAGGGAGCATTCAATATATTTTACACCATTTACTCTCGGAGAAATAAATGACGCCATCATTAACTTGAATAAACCATCTACTGCGTTTGATGGCATAACAGCAAGTACAATATAAATTATTAAAGATAGCATATTACACCAGTTATTTTACTTGTTCAATTTATCAGTTAACCATGGTTGTTTTCCTCATACACTTAAGCCAGCTAAGGTTATACCTATATTCAAAAAAGGATCAGCAGAGGAAATTGAAAACTGATAATCCCTCTGTTAAGCGTAGTTTTTAAATTATTTGAAAGGATTGTTTACAACAGAACAATATCGTTCACCACAAAATATAATATCCTGACAGCTTTTCAGCATGGTTTCACTGCTAGCAAATCAACAGAAACAGCTACCTACCATTTATTAAATTGGGTGTATACCTGCTTAGACAACAGCAAGTGTGTGGTCTGCATAATGTTTGATTTGTCAAAAGCTTTTGATACGGTAAACAATTCTTTCTATATAGCTATGTGGTGTAGGAATAAGAGGAAACCTACTGTCATGGTTAAATAGTTACATGGATGGAAGAACACCAAAAGTACAACTAAATAATGTTCAGTCACAAATACAGAATTTAATGTACAGCGTTTCTCAAGGCTCTGTTTTGGGACCGCTATTATTTATGCTATTTATAAACAACCTTCCTAACTGTTTAACTACTGCCCACTTAACAATGTTTGCTGAAGATATAACAGTGACATTAGGAGCTGATGCAACAGAGCAAATGCAAATATTAATTGACCAAACCTTCCAAGAGATAAATATTTGGGCGCAGAGAGATAAGCTTATCATGAATACAGATAAGACTATCATAACAAACTTTAGTTTTCAAACACAATTACCACGCGGTATAGTGTTACATGACAATATTATATTGTCCTATTATGCGAAATTGCTGGGAACTTATTTAGATGATAAATTGTTGTGGAACAAGCACATTGAGCACGTATGATTACAACTTAATAAGTCATACTTTGCTATATTGCAAATGCAAAGTACGTTAGATGAAGCAGGACTATTGAGCATTTATTATGCTCTCGCATACTCACATATTTCGTACAATATCATTGCCTGGGAAAGAGACAGCGACAGAGTCTTTGTTAGCCAAAAAAGACTCATTAGACTTATATTTCAGATGTGTTACAACGAGAGCTGTAAAAATGTATTTAAAATAAAAAAAATACTAACGACTCCATGTATATTTATACTAAAATATTTAACGTATACCAAAAAAAATATAGATTCATTCACACAAAGAAATAATTGTCATTCATATGGTACAAGACGAGGTGATCTGCTTAGTATACCTCTATATCATACACCAAATTATAAACATTCGCCATATTACAACTGTGTTTTACTTTTCAATAGTCTCTCGGGTGATATCCGAAATATGCAAAACTACAGAGCCTACAAATCCGCAGTGAAAAATAACTTAACTGAAGGTAGTTTTTAAGTGTTCGAGATTTTTTAAATAGAGAATCTTGAGGCCATATTTATTTACCTTTTACCCTCCAAGCAATTTTTTGAAAAACTTTACAAGTCACTGTTTATATTTCTTATACTGTGACTATGTTGTTTAAATATGTGTATTGTGTTTACTTACATGTTTTTAATTCTATTTATAAACTATATCTTTTTAATTTTTTTATCATGTAACATATTCTATGTTTATACATAATATTATTTTTTACAAATTATTTACCATATATACATTATGTATCTAAAATGGTCAATAAACATTATTATTATGTTGATTATAAAGGTGAATTGTCTAGTTGTCGTTGTCTAAAATATACAATAATTGTATGGTTAACCCTTTGAATACAACTCATAAAAATTGAATTGTGGTTAAAGCTTATGAGCATAAAATCCAACTGATTTCAAATTTCAAATACTTATTTTCTTCTATAAAATTGAGTTGAGGTATTTATATAAATAGCTCAATAATTATATAATTGTTTCTATTCTTTATTTATTGATTGCCCATTGTTTTCAAACACCCACTTTTTAGAATTCGGTATGTGTGTATGATTAAAAAATCAAATAGGGCGCTAGGCGGTTCTAACAAAGCTTTAACAGCCAACAAAATTTGAATGTTAATGAGTTTGATAACCTCATGAAGCTATCAGGTTTTTATTCGAGTATGAATGCATGTAACAAAATTTCATGAATAATGGACATCAATGAAGTCGTACATTCGAATTATTTTTACAACAACGGAAATATAGTGATGAGAAAATCATATAACATGAACCTAATTTACAATGCGACTCTGAAATTGCTGGTGCTGGTGGATTATGTTTACCTACTTAACACAAATGACTCTGTAAATAATAAGTACAAAACACCTATACCGTCGCACTTAAAATTATTGTATTTACAGGCTTTACTTATGTATTTGTTCATAAATAAGTTGGAGTTGTCGCATCCTAATACAATAGGAATTGCCTTAATGTCTATCTATTTGTCTGTCTCTATGACGGCGCTAACCTCAAGAATACACTTGATGGATTTTTTTCTTAAATAAATAAATGTTTATTTTCCACTCATACATTATTTTATAACATCTATTTTTTTATAATATAAACAAATAAACATATTAGTCCACATAAGGTAAACCTTGTTCGTGGGCCACTGTATAACTTTTTCATACTTATTATTATTTTGCAGTACTTATGTGTTTCAAATTTCTCATCTTTTTAATATATTTTCTAATAACATGTCTTTCTATTCCTAACTATAATAATACATATAATATGTACACCTAACTATTGTTTCTGCTTAATTCTTGAGTCCATTAATACACCTATATTTCTTATATATATATAAAGCAAAAATAAATGATTCTTTCACTTTTTTTGTGTTTTTTTATTCTTGCACATGAATTTCTGACCTTTCTTTCTCTAGCATGAACTGTTTTACTTTCCTTTTAAAAATACCATATGAAACTAAATTTCTATCATTAGGAGCCAGATATGTATAACATCTTTGTCCAATGCCTTTTGTCGCTACATCGTTTAACTGCATATTGCTTATACCTTGTTTCATAGATAGGATCAAGAGGCTCCAACTCATTGCGATAATTATATTTCCTTGTAGCCACAATTAAAAAATATAATTGTCGCAGGTCTAAAATTTGTGCCTCGCGGAAGAGATCGTTGGAGGGGTAAGTGTTTTCCCTACCGAGCATTACTTTAGGAAACAGTTTCTGTATTATTAGCAGTTGTTTAATGTGGTTGTAGGTAGTACTACCCCATCCAATGATCCCATATCTTAGTCTGGATTCTATTAATCCGTAGTATATTGTTTTTAAAGATTTTTATGTCGAGAAAAGTTTTCATAAATTTAAATTTATATAGCAGACCTCTTAAATTATTTACTAGGCTAGCTATGAGAGTATCCCAATGTAAATTTGAGTCCAAGTTTTAGATATTTAATTGTAGTTCCTTTTTGTATTTCCAATTTATTTTAATCTTGCGTAATCTGTAGACAGTTTGAAAGTCGGTAGGGTATTTTTATACGAAGAAAATGGCAAAAATTTCGTTTTTGAAAAATTTATCGCTAAAAGCTTTTTGTCGAAAAAGCTTTTTACGTGTCCTAAGTCTATTTCTGCGTTAATCTTCAACTCTGCCAAGAATTAGAAAATAGAGCCGTATCGTCTGCAAAACTAATGATTTTTCCACCGGAATTTAGACAGAGTAGCTCATTTACATATAGAGTGAATAGGATTGGCCCCAACATGGTTCCTTGTGGAACACCGTATTGTATGACTGATTCATTACTTTGAGCTGTATTTATTTGAACGAACTGTTTCCTATTACTTAAGTAGCTCTTCATTAGTGTTAATGGGGTACCCCTAAATCCTACATTTTCTAAGCACTCTATAAGTTGAAAATGACAAACAGTATCAAAGGTTTTAGAGAGATCTAAGAACAGCAAGTGCAGGCTTATTTGCTCCGACAGACTGATAAATTTCCTTTATTAAGCATGCAATCGCATCCTGGGTTGACCTGCCCTCTCTAAAACCAAACTGTTTTTCTGATAATGTATTGTGTTTAGTGACAAAGTTGTTAATTCGTTCTTTCAGAATCTTTTCAAAAATTTTACAGATGTTACAAGAGATAATGGTCTATAGTTAGATACATTGCTCTTTTCGCCGCTCTTATATAGTGGCTTCACTACCGCTATTTTAAATATATCAGGACATACTTCTGTAAAAAATATTCTGTTGATTAAATAACATAAAGGTTGGCTTATAGTTTCTGCATTTTTTTAAGTCTCAGATTTGATTTGGTCGACGTCAGGGGCTTTATGGTCTTTTAAACTTAGAATGGTTATCGGCAAAAAAATTGAATACGGATTGACTTTCACACTATTCTTTTTATTTCCTTTTACCAGCTTAATTTTGCTAGCTAAGTCTTTACCGATATTTATAAAGAATTTGTTAAAAACTTCGCATATTTCCTTTTCTTGTGTTACCTGTGATCCTTCTGTATCTATATTTTTTTATTTTGTTTCTTGATATGCTGCCTTAAATTTCCTTAATTGTTTTCCATAGTACTTTGCAGTTATCTTTGCTTTGTTCTATTTTCTGTTTATAGAAACTGACTTTAGTTATTTGGATTAGATCGTTTAGCTTGTTTCGATACATTCGATATTCTGCTGCTAACTTGGTGTTTTCTGGGTCTCCTTGTAGTTTTCTAAATAGTTTATCTTTCTTGCATATTGATTTCACCAATCGAACAAATATTTATGTAATGTCTGTACGGGGCGCTATGCAGTGAATAAAAATATGCAGTAAGTTGATGCCATCTCGCGTTAGATCCAAACCACACCGAACGAAGCTGGGGCAAAATGAAATAAATTTTTGAAAGTGCATCATGTTCTTGATTTTTGTGAAATGTAGAATTGAGTTGAGATTACGTAAGAGTAAGAGGTGGTAGTAAATATTGAATCCTGTAATCGCAATTAGGTTAAATGTGGCCTAAACATTTAGCAATATTCAGATGTTATTTTGCTAATATTTTTATTTCACCAATTCGTATATTCTCTTCGACTTGGTTAACATTCTTCGTAAGATCCGCCATAATTACAGCATTGGCTTGTTCGGCGTTTATCTGGTCGAACTGTTCCCATCACATTAATTTTTGAATAAAAGGGTCGATTATCACATCTAGAATTTGGTAGCAATTCATTTAACATACAATTTGAAGATTGTATAAGTTCCTTCATTTGGAAATGTATGTTCTCTATGTAGTATGTAGAAAAGTAGTAGTATGAGCATATGTAGCGGTATATTATTCTCGTGTCACGTTATATTTAGTATTAAATTACAAAAGTGATACTAAATTGTATATAAACTATCTGACTACATAGTTCCCAAATATCTTAAATGATTGTGTAATCATTAGTACAAAACTGTAATGAAATAGCATATATGTAAATTGTAACCTAAAAAGCTGTTTTTCTAGATAAAAAATAAACAATTGATGTGTGTATAAAGAAAGGTCTTTGAGTACAGGACCACACTTAGCCACGTATCATATCTCCGATCTTATCACCTTTGGAGAATGACATCGCCATGGCCAAACTTCACGGCCAGCCTCAAGCCTGGAGTGTGATCAACTCAGTGCGACTGCAGCTGTACGGATGTTCATCTGGCTTACGTTGGTAGGTCGATTGACAATATACGGGTAACGCGCAATAAATCGAAGAATATCAAAGTTATCTGAACCGTTGCAATCGCTTTATGGACGAACTCGGGGATATTAAAGCATTAATGCACACAATGCAAAATTACTAATTTTTACAATCTATGTATCACATCAATAACCATTTCTAAGAAGCATTTCTAGATGGGTTTGAAGGTCTGTCAATACTTGGAAAAGACTACAACCACTTGTAGTGATTTTAATGTAAATGCATTTAATTTTGACCAGAGCGATGTTAATGTTATTGATAACTTTATGAGTTTTCTAGATATAAAACAATACAACCTAATATTAAAGAAAATGGTAAAAATAGTTGAACTTTGTCCTAGCCATTTCCAGTTGTAATATTAGTAGAGATCTCGTACCTTTAGTACCTCGTATTATAGATATCAATGTAAACAAAAGTGGCAAAAAACCCTTCTAATAATAAAACGTTGCTTACAATTTTAACCGAGCTAATTTCTTTCAGCTGTATGTCAAACTATTATAAACAGACTGGCCTTACATAGAAAATTTTAATAATGTTGATGAGCCATGTGATGATCTTTATGTTAATTTAAATAATTAATATCTTTTAAGATTGTGTACAAAAATTTAATAATTCAAGCCCCAATTTTCCGCCTTGGTATAACGCTCAAATGAGAAGTAATATTCGGTACAAAGAACTAGCACACAAAAATTACAAAAAATATTAACAATGAAACGTTGAATACACTGCAACTGATAGTTGATGATATTACCAATTTTTTCTCAAGTTTATATTCTGCCTCGCACTTAATTCACATAAATAACAACATACCATACTCATCCGAATTGGTACATATCAACTTTATCACAGAAAATGAGATTTTTTGAGCACTAAAATATATAAATAAAATGGTAGCCGGTATTGATGGTGTTCCTGATGTCGTAGTTAGAGACTGCTGGGGCGATTGTCCAATTTTAAAAGCTGGGGTTCCTTCGTCTGTAATCAATTACAGATTCGATCTCATTTTGTTCGCGACAGCACTGGAGATAATGATGTATAATCATATTTACAGTACAGTAAAACCATCCATGTCACCTATGCATCTGTGGCGTACACGCCTACCTAACGTGTACTACCCACTTGATGGCCAACTATTTTTGGATTTATATAACTAAGAAGAAATAACAAAATAATTACTATTATATTTGAATTACTGAATTTGATAGTTTTAATAAAATCAATTATTATCTATTTAATCTTTCATTTGTAGTCCAATACCTACACATCATGGCATGGCACAAAGATCAACAATAACAATTCTTGATTGTATTACTCAATTTGTGTGTGACAACTTGGATGTAAGGGGAAGGTGGATGCCACATACATGGATATCCCATAGGCTTTGTTATCCAAGTTAAGAGCTTTTCTATTTCCGGATACTATAACCTTACTTTTCACATCTTACTTGTTTTCGAGGAAGCGATTTGTGGAACACGACCTTACGGATCTCTAAATTACCTAACAACGTCGGGTGTTCCTCAGGGTTTTAACCTGTTGTGACATAACATCGGTAATTAGCCGTCAGCATCTACTTTTTGCGGATGATCTCAAAGTTTTTATGAATATAAAATAGTCCCAACGACTGTTTATACTTATAAGCAGAAATAAATAATGTCTTTATGTTATGTTCCAACAACATGCTTAAGTTAAATATTTCTAAAGTCACGACCTTTACCCATAGGCAGAATTTTGTACATTTTAATTATACGATAAATAATGTTCCACTCGAACATTGATTTGAATTTAAAGGTCTCGGAGTAATTTTCGGTTGTAAACTTAGCTTTTCTAATCAGATTGCAAAATCAGCTTCTGAGCTATGAGATAACCATCTTTTTTTCGTAGGACCGTTCAGAACCGAGATATTGGCAAAAAAATGATTGTTAAGAGATATTGCCCCAAAGGGCCCGGGGGGGGCGGGCGAATGGGAAAAATTTGTATGTCTAAAAAAGGCATATAATAAACTGATTTCAACAGTAAAATCTTTTTTCCGATTTAAAACGATGTTAATCTACCTGACGCCTGGCCTATTAGTCGCAACAACTTTATGTGTAAATCACCAATATTTAATATGCGTAGATACTCAACTCAATTTCTGGCCTTTGCGATATAAATCATGACAGTTTAAATAGCGTAATTACTTATATCTAAGAAAATAGCTCATAATATTCCGTTTTTGCCTTATTTTTATACTTTTTACTAACTCATGCATAGTTTACTACTATCATATTTCTATAATTTATGTTTTTGTATTCTCTGTTCTTTTAGTTGGTTATTTACATCTGATGGAAATAAATGCTTTGTCTTTTTGTTTGTTTGTTTGTTCGTTCGTTCGTTGGTGTGTTTGCTTGTTTGTGTTGGTAATAATGCTTTTTGCTTTTTAATTAACCATATTTTCGAAATAAATTACATAATTATTTTTAAATTTTATACAGCATTCAGGACACAATTAACCCTGAGTTTTTGTCACAGTATATATCTGCAGGAATATTGAAATATGAAATATGATGATTGCCGCAAGAACCATCGCTTGCAACTTCAGGATTTCCATGGTTGGCTGCTGTTATACAGTTCTTACATATCCTAGATATGCTTAAATAGTATGAATGGATGATATTTCCACGAACTCAATATGCTTATTTTTAGAGTTTAGATAGTTCCATATAAATTTCAGCCCGACGTCTTGTAACATGAGAGCATTCAGGTACTTTGTTTATTTATGCATTTCTCTAACAGTCAATAAGAATTACAATAAGATAAAAACCGTATATTTAACAAAGGAATTAAACTATCATACAAGTGTTTTAAATTACAAGCATATTGTAATTATTTAAATTAATTAAATTACAAACGTATTTAATTCAATTGTACTTACTTTCAGTAGGAAGAGCAGACAAACAAATAGCTTTATTTATATATATAGATAACTTATTATTTTTATTGAGGCCATTGCCATATTGTCATAAGTATTTGTTCCAATAGATACGGGTGACATGAGTATTATTTTATAATAACATCAATAAGAGAGCAAAAACAAGACAGAAATGCACAGAATATTTTAGTAATAATTACCAATGTTTCACTAGATATATCCACATATTATATGAATAAAAACTTTTGAAAGTATTAATCGTACTGGGCTAAACATTAAAGTAACGTCGACGTAAATGACGTAAGCGACTTTTCATTGAGATAAATTTGGCGATGTTCTGGCAAATGCAGTGTCATGGGAATGCAGTCTATTTAGGAATCTATGAAGTACAAATGCGATGCAACCACGCTATTGAAATTGCACGGAGTATTTAAATGAGTATTTACATTCACACGCATTCTCATTGTGTGTACACCAGGTCAAACATCTATATAATTAATGAGTAACATCACATTTAAAGAGCTGTGACTGTTGCCGAAAATGAAAAAGTAAATTAGCAAATTAGAATTCATTCATGCACGTACACATTAACATGAACATTTAGAAGAAGATGCTATATACCTTTGAAATAAGTTTACACACATTTCTTCACCAGCGGCTCATAGAGAATATTTTTCGGAACAGAATGTTATTTAAAATAAAAGAGCTTTTCCTATTTTAGACAATCTGCACCCAGGGATAAATTATATGCCATTCTGTATGTAGCTAACTTTGATAATAATATAATTGAATAGTATTAAGTTATCTGAAGCCCAAAATTGATACTCGGTTGTCAATACAATCAATGTAAATAACAGGAAAATTCCCTACGAGGCAAACCAAACAAAGAAAAACCGATGTCAGGGGCCAGTCGAAGAGGTAGATTCCATCCTATATTGTTTTGCACTACTTTAGGTCTCTATTATTTTAGTAAATAAGTGATTAAGCAACTAAGTAAGTATATCTTTATCAGAACTGCTCAACTTCAATTTTTGTCTTCGATTTATGAACGGTTAGCACGTAGGTAGACTTCAAAATATAAATAAATCACGCTTTTTAAAAATGTTTTCCAAGTTTTTTAGCAAAAAATGTTTTTAATAAAAGTTGTAGGTCTAGATGAATGCCATCCAACGATGTATCGCATGTGTACATATTTGATTCGAAATAAAATTTTGAGAATTTTTTTAAGACTTTGAAACGTCGCCATTTTTTTAATTTTTCCTCTGCGTTTTAACAAAAAATGTGTTAGACAGAAGTTGTAGGGCTAGATGAACACTATCCAACGATGTATCACATGTACATATTTGATTCTAAATAAAATTTTGAGAATTTTTAAAACATTTTGAACCGCCGCCATTTTGAAACGAGGGAGGCGATTTGGCCCATCTTCGAACTTAACCGAGATATGGACCCAAAGTATATACATGCCAAATTTCGTTTTGAGCTTTTTAAAAAATAACTATTCTGTTGTAATCACCCAGCATTTATTTCGTTGTCACTTTCATTTAAATCCACGAGATCAAGTTTCTAGTCGAATAATAATTAAAAAGTGGGTACACAAAATTCGCAGTACTGCTTCATGTGCCAGAGAAAAACAAAAAGGCTAAAAGGATAAGAGCAGCTTTGTTACGAAATCCTAACAATCTACAAAACGACAAGCATTGGCACTCAATATTTCGAACCGTAGTAACAGCCGCATTTTGAAAGACTTACAGTTCCATCCCTATAAGATTCAAGTCTGCCTCAAGATTTTGGAAGAGCGTTGATTTTTGCGATCGTTTTGAGGGCTATTTGCTGAAAACTCGTATATTGTTGATCGCTTGCTGATATCAGATGAAGGTCGTTTTGATCTTTCCGGATATTGTAACAAACAGAACTTTCGCTACTGGGTGAATCCTCTGAAATTGCACGAATTAGCGCTTCATAGGAAAAATGTCCACGTTTGGAATTCTTGGGCTGTTGTTCTCCGAGAAAAATAACTTGACGGTTACTGTTACATCATATTATAAACAGGTATTGGGCAACTTTGAACAACAACTTCGTAATGTTGGTGTGTATACTCAAAGAATATGATTTCAGCAGGACGGAGCCATTTCCCACACTGCTAGGGGATTCTATAACAATTTTCCGAAGACTGTTTCCTGGTCATATCATTTCAAAATTTGGGGACATCAACTAGCAGGCACGGTCATCGAACTCTCAGCTTGTGATTTTTTTATAGGGCTACTGAAAATCAAAAGTATTTTCTAATTCACCCCAAACTTTGAAACAACTAAAATATAATATTCCGACAGATATTAACGCAATCCCAATTGAAATGCGGGTAACGACATACTTTCGTGAGAGGCTTCAAGAGTGTCATCAGAGAGGAGGAGGTCATTTGACTCATGTAATATTTAAAAAATTTCCATGTTTGCTCAAGAACCTTGTGTTTAATTTATGGATAAAAATGTAACCATTAATAAAAACAAGTCAATTTAAATAGATACTTATTCTAACGGACTCATTATTTTGTTGCAATCCTTTTATAATCTCTTCAGACACTTTCTTTACACATTGCTATTATTATATTTATTAAGCCATGATGGATACTGAGATTACTTTGGACGGGTTTAAGGCACATGTTTTTCAAAAATGCCCTAAATTATAGAATTTACACTACCTTTGTTTACAACATTTGCATAACAAAGTGTCTTGTGTGTAACGTTTCATTTTTGAAATTTATTTAGTGATTTGCAATACATTAATGTATTTCTGGTATGTAGTCTATTGTATGGAAATTTAATATAAATATATTTTGGAAGTAAGCCTAAATTAAAATGTTTGTTATGAGTAACTAAGGGAAAAATTAATTTTGGTGAGAAAAGCAGAGAAAGAAATTGTGCTTCTCGTTTGTAACTCGGATTTATTCCTTTGCTGCTCACATTCAACCTTGTTTTATTGAATCCATACCTTTTAAATGGATTTGGGATCTCTTCAAATTTGTAGTACCTGACGTTTCTCAAATTGACATTTTAAATTTCACATAAATCATTTTAGAAATACACTATTTTGGATCGTTTGGTTTGTTTTGTTTGATCTATAGAAGTACAGACCTCAAGGAGAGGTGAGTAACAGTTGCTCGAGTAATATATACCATAATATGGTTTCTTTTAAGGGACTTCCGGCCAGGTCTTTCACCCAGCCCTCATTTCATATTTTCCCTGCCAGGTTTATCAGTTTTTCACACTAGCCCTCAGTACGAGTCTTTGGTTTGGTAGATATACATTTGAATTTGGCTGATTACCTCGACAGCGAAACAGATAAGTGCATGATCAATACATTTCATTAAAGACGCCGATTTTATTTATTTCCTTTTTTTGTTTTAATATTTTTTGTAATAGCTGAATTCATTGGAATGCTAATTATTAGGCCACAAAATTTATTATTGGAAGAAACCAGAAGTTAAAGTTCAAAATTTATAAAAATAAACAAATTGTTAGCCAAACTTGACGTCACGCTCGGTCTGTTTTTTTTTGGTATGTAAAATTTTAATCGCAATAAATTGTCCTAATCGTAACTGTTTATTTTA
Source organism: Leptura quadrifasciata (assembly GCA_963675555.1). Classification (NCBI taxonomy): domain Eukaryota; kingdom Metazoa; phylum Arthropoda; class Insecta; order Coleoptera; family Cerambycidae; genus Leptura; species Leptura quadrifasciata. The sequence goes on from OY776678.1 coordinate 43,305,040, forward strand.
CTTGTTTCTGGTGATGGATTCCTTTACATCTGGTGGTCTTCTGGTTTGGACCAGCAAGGGGAAACCAGTGGCGCCCCTATTATAAATAACCCACCCCCAACTGCTAGAGCTAGAGTGCATTTTGTTACGCTCAACGCTGCAATCCACCACTAGTTTAATTTCATATATAAAAGTGCGTAGCATGTGCATAATGTGCAATGTATCTTTCATTCGGATAGTTATGATTTATCACGAAATGAAATGCGAATTTTTATAAAATAAATAAATAAGTATAATGTAATATAAAGTAATTTTTCTCGTCAATGGATATCTAAAAGTATAATATTTTTGACCATCTTCAGGTAAATTGTGAGAGAAATTACCAAAACTACATAGCACGTTGATTTATTACGTTTCAAATGAGTCCATCATTTTGCGCTATATCATTCGAGTATATTATTTGGCATCTTCGGGGAATAAAAATTTAAATACTGGTATTGAACGTAAGTAAACTAAGAGACTCCTTGTATATGAATTGTGCTGTATCGAAATATAATTCAATCCCGAACTTACCATAATGACCAATGCATGACAAACATGCAGGCGACAAATTCAAGAACGGTCAGTTGTCTTATATTAATAATTATAATAATAATAGTAAATTTATTGAAGTTCAAATTTAAATATATCATTATAATATCTTATAACTAATAATAACTTGCGGTGCAATGAAACCTGGAAAAATTAATTTGAACGCAGGGTATGCATGAGAAAAGAATAAAATAGAAATACAAATTATAATATGTACATAAAATCTATACGTGTACGTGTCAATATAATATATATGATCTAATTAAATATAAAATGGATATGTGTCTCTATTGTGTATAAGAAACAACAATATAAGGCGGCTGCAATACGAAACATGGAAGATTCACTAAGGAAAGATAATGGGCTTATTAATATCTCTTATTAAAAGGGTAAATGTTTTTATGTCCATTAACTGATGTATATAAAATATACCCAGAGAAAATATCTACTTTTTTTGTTTTAATTTTAGAAAGTTTTACAGAGCTAAACAAATATTCCAGAGAAGAACTCTTGGTCCTAAGAATGTAAAACAAAACTATCCAATAGTTTTTCTAGTATGATGCGTTTTAATCCATTCCTGCTATACCCAATATTGTTATATATGATCAATTTCTTGGGTGCTACTTAGGTTGATTTTTTTTATGGCAAATTATTGCATGACAATATAATTCTCTAATATCCATCACATTTGCTTGTTCAAATACTTAATTGGTTGGGAAGGTAGTTTCTTTGTGAAAGGTGATTTCTAGTATCCATTTTTGAAATATATCTAATTTTGTTAGGTGACAATTGTATATACCTATTATTTTATTAATATGGGCGTTCCATTTAAGACGTGAATCAATTATGATTCTCAAGTATTAGTTGTGATATTTTATTGGAATCTGAATACGGAATGATTGAAGTCATACAAGTTACTATTACTAGTGAAAAATTGCACAGTTTTATTAAAATTAATTGTCAACACTTTGAACTAGAACTATTGCTTTATCTTTTTAAAATCTTGTTGCGCTGTCTCAATAACAGATTCCTATATAGACCCTGTAAAAACATTGCTGTTTCGTCTGCATAACTAATAAACTGTCCTTAAAGTGGTAGCGAAAACATGTCATTGATATAAATATTTAAGAATATAGGGCCTAATACCGTGCCTTGTGCAACTCCGTATTCAATTAATATAAATTTACTACAAATTCCATTTACGTTGACACATTATTGTCTATTTAACATGCAGTCCTTCATTAATCCCCTTCCTTTTTTGTATTTTAAAAGTTTTAGTTCAAGATGATCTTCGTTTTTCAATAATAAAACCATTCTGGTTAAATATTGCTTCGATAATTCCATTATCTTTGATATTTTTATCAATGCTTTTTATTGTAAATGTAGGGTTCCTCAATTGCGTTTCTTTTATTGTGTATTTACTGCTCAGATTTTTGTTAATTTCTTTTACCATTTTGTTATTAGAATTTCGAGAGAATTACATTTAATAAAGATACATCAATTTCTTCCATTTCTTAGATTTTCTATTACGACTTGAATTTTACTGAGATTGACGAAGTTCTGTTGATCGTGTTTCGTTTTACTGCATTTCTGTATTTTATCATTCGGAGTTAATATTAGATGTGGAACTGCTTTTGAATATATTTCTCTGACAGAAAAATCTTGATAACATTATCATATGTTGGAACGATTATAGAAGTTCTTACAGAATGTTCATTCATTTGGTATTGTTTTCACTCAATCCCTTCACAAGTTGATATATTATCCTATTTTTTATTCATTTATTTATTCGGTACAAAGCCCAACAGACATAGTCCAGTGATAGGGCCGAAATAATATTAAAAATCTATTAAATGAGAAGCTAAGGTCATTTTCCTGGCAAACAGAATTGTAGGCAGAATATAAGGGTAGGGTACATTGGTATTTGCTTCACCTAAGTATAAATATGGACTATTTCTACTTGCCAACTGCGGTACCAAAAAGTTTAGTTGACCTAACAGAACAGGAACCTAATTCTATTATTAGTTAAATTGTACACAAAAATACACATATATATTAACCTCCTATTATGTAGAGACATCACATTTAATCTGGAAAACAGAACTTGTTCATCAATGCCTCGGGGAGGATACTCACCATCCAAATTAAAAGCGAGATATTTTAAAAACACTCTTTGCACATGTTCAATAAAATTTATATTTTTTTCTATAATAAGGAGACCATATTATAGGCGCATATTCAAACTTTCTCCTTACGAGAAATATAGAGTTTTCAAATCCTTGAACCCTTTACCGTTCCCAAAGATAAATCCCAACATTTGGGTGGCTTATGAAGCAATGATTTGAATATGAATATTAAAATCCAGTTTGGGATCTAACGTAAAATCTAGGTCTTTGACAGTTTCTTGCCTGTTTAAGGGAATACCATTTATTTGGTAACACTAGTGAATCTGATTAAATTTTCACGTAAAACATAGCACATATATTGTATTGAATGATTTTCAAGGACGTTATTAGATAACTTTTCAATTTTATTTATTTTTTGGGACGTTTTTGTGCCAATATTAATAAAGTAATCATTAAAAACGTTAGCTTTTTCTATGTTATCCGTCACTTCTAGTCCTTCGTTATTTATTATATTAATGTTTTTAATTGTTTATTAGTTGTTGAATTTGAAGCATAATTTACTACATCCCAGATTTTTTTAACGTTACCCTTTGCTTCTGCTAGTTTATTTTTGTAGGATTGATTTTTGACATCACTTATTAGTTTATTAAGCATGTTTCTATATTTTGTGTAGTGTTTTTTAAGTTCAGGTGAGTAGTAGTCTTTCAATTTCTTTTCAAGCAGTCTCGATGCCTTATGGAGTTTATTAATCCATCGGTGATCCATGGTTTTAATTTATAAAGTTTGTTTTTAATTGTGATGCATTTTGATGATTTCTTTATTAATGTGTGAATTTTATTGATAAATATGTTGTAACTATCTTGAACTTGGGTACAATTTATTACTTCTGCCCAGGTTTCTTGCTCTAATAAATGATTCAAATTTTTAACATATGTCTCAAATTGTTGACAGAAACTGCAAGAGAATTTTATTATTCTTTTTTTAGATGTCATAACCTTAAGTTCTGTTGCAGATAGTTGAACGCATGTCCTACAAAAATTTTTAAAGCAAATATCACACCCGACAATCGGTAATTTTGTATTTGTTATTCCATGTGTTTTCCATTTTTGTAATATATACTTATATATTTATGGTGGAAATAAACACTTAAAATGACCCTGGTATGAATCTACCCTTTGTATCACCAGCCACTTGTACCGGATTATGTTAAACTGCACTTGCTCCTAAACTATTTCTTGGAAATTGATCACATGTTATCGATTTGATCTATAATTTTTCTGAAACACACTTTATTGAAAAAATTAGGCAGCAAACAATAAAAGTAGAAGACACATCCGTTCCCGCCCCTCCATATATGAAATAAATTTCTGTAACAAATAGCTATAAATACTTTTGATAATGTTCTGTAGTATTGGGAGCGTATATTCATATTTAAACGCAGGCGCTCGTAAAATGCCAGTCGACTAAGTCAGCAATCCTGGACTTGTGCTCGTCTTAAAACCGTGTTGTCAATAAATGTAGCCATTGTAACATTATGCTGCAAAACTCTAGTGTAATGTTATTTAGAGCAATGAATGTTATTCAGCAAATGCGAAGTACAGCAAAACATGCCATATATCAACACTCTATCAATCACTTTGACGTATAGATCATCCTTTTCATCTCCTATCTTTTGTATGATTAATAATAATTGTGATATAAAAAGTATGATTCAAGTTAAGAATATTTTGAATTTTATAATATGATCAGCAATAACTTTTGAAAGTCGAGTAATGTTTATGTTTTTTGGAAGCGCGAAATCTATTTAAAAGAAGGTTATTTATTTATTAACATACAATCACCCGACAGGCGGCCAGTTGTAGTATGAGGAAAATACTATAATAACACATGAAAATATGCATACTAAATTTACACTATACATCATTGGGATATATGAATACAAGTAATTAAGATGCAAATTTATGAAAAAGAAGAATATAAAAGAAATAACGTTAATCCCATGCGAGTAATAATTCATTTTTGAAGGGAAGAAAAGAATTTTAATAAAATAAACAACTTTGTTCACTTGTTCACTTGTTAACTTGTTCACACACTGATGTGTGACCGCCATGGAAATACAGCGACCTCGCCCCACTTTCTAGCAGCTTTTATATCAGTGTATACGCAGAAGTTATGCAATCTTAGATGAGGATTATCAGCTTTCAAAAGACAGTTGGTCCCTTAGGAAAGTAGAACAACCCTACTCTTCAACAGAGAAGAAGCTCGGCAAAATATCTGGTTTGGAATAGTTGTTCGTCTCCAGACATCGGTGATAGGCCTCAGTCGTAGAAATAAGCCGATGTTAAATAAATATATTTAAGAAAATTGAATTGAATTTGTCATGCAGGGTGTTTATAAACTATGCTTTATTACAATTTTAAGGGGAAATATTAACAAGTTTTGACTGAGTAAATGGAAATAAGAAAATTTATATAATGTCGAAACTATAATATACGGTGCGTTTTAACTTAAATAATCCTACTTTTATTTAGAAATGTTTAATAAATTATCAGTGTACTTCGAAGCTGAGATAAAACTGATATAAAAATTATATATAAAGGTAATTAAGGGTAATTAATGGTAACTTCAGAAAATAATAAGGGTAATTCAGGGTCAATAAGAGAATAATTGGAAATTGATTTTTACACTATTGTTCGAATGGTCAAATTGTCCTACAAATTTTCTGACGGGTTTTCCAGTCCTACGCCTTGAAAGTGTAAATTCCACGATCAACATGTTTAGCGGCTGCGTAGAACTTTACCTACCTCTAGCGAGAATTTTCGCAGAGAGAAAAGTTGGAAGACTAGTCAAAACGAAGCCACTCACGAAAATTTAGCCTATTAGTAATCACCGCGACTGATATACTATTTATATCTTTATAACACAGATTATTGTATCATATTGGAATATTACATTTTCATATTATTGTGATTAGATATACTTATAGAAAAGTTTTGTCTAGCTTCTCTTTCATCAAATAAATAAATATTAGAATTTCGTTATATTATTTTGTTTAGCAAGATTATAGATGAATTATTTCCACGTGGATATTACCTTCATTAGACGATATTTGAGATTTGATTAAAATAATATTATAGTAGTATGTTTATTTCGCTAGTAACCCTAACTTAAAAGTGTACTATACCTACCAATCACTTGATATTTGCCAAAAAATCAATAGAACAAAATTTTTCTCTATTGCTTCATTGTTTCATTAGATTATTCTCTTGAAAATATATTTTCCAATAGTTATCCCAATTATTCAAAAATGCAACAAGTAACCTATATCACTGAATACATTTTTTTCTTCGAGGTAGATGCTAACCAAACCATATATATTTATTGCTATTGGTACTACTAATGTAATTAATATTATTTATATGGACATGAGGGTATACTTTTTAATGGCTCAAGATATTTTAATTAAAACAGTACTAGACTCGACGTTAATTGTTTTAAATAAATGACAATTTATAACCCCTAATACGTATGTAAAGGAAATCTGTTATAAAATAAATGTATTTCGTAACTTTTTGTAGTTATGTACTCATTTTATTTGCATTTCATTTTTCTTTTTGTGTTCCGCGTAAAAAATATCTTGAATATAAATCATATTATACATTTCCTATCACCAAATATAAAAATAACTGCAGGAATTCTAGCTACGGCCCTGCCTTACGAAATTTATTATGTATATTTTATTTCCTTGTATGACAGTTGTTATATTTGTACTTTTTCTTTGATTTCAGGCGCTTTTACACCAATAAAGCATTTATCTCTAAGAAGTTTGCTGCCAGATACAGCACGCTTCATGACATATGAAGGCTCCACGACGCATCCGGGATGCTGGGAAACTACAGTCTGGATCATCTTTAATAAGCCCATTTATATTACCAAACACGAGGTAGGGAATCGTATGAATCATTGTTTTCTTCATTTATTCACAGCAAACTGTCAGATAATGGGCAAAAAGGGGTAATTAGTTTCAAATTCAGACTGTTTTGCATTCTAATCAATACGATATCTTAAAAGTAGAGTTTGCAAATAACTACGTTGGAGCATTTGGTTCATTAATGTAAAATATCTTTAAACTGCCGCAAGTTCATAATTTGTCCTAACATATTTTTCTTTTTTTGAAATCCTAAAGTATTGTAGAAAATGTATATACTCTCAATTTGTTGTTGTTTTCTTATACCTGAGTATAATTTAATAAGCGAATCTTTCCTGAAATCGAAATTTTTTAATAATTATTGACAAATTCGAAAGAAAACGGCAGTAAAAATTTTAACACTATTTGTCCGTCGTTTACTTTTACTTGCTTTTCTTTAACTCACAATGCAGTTTTCATGCACAATGTTTGTCTTCCAAGCTTTCATTCTTTATTTAGCACACTTCCTGACATATTCAATTGATGAAATTTTTACACAGTCACTAATAGACGAGTGGGAAGCACCCCTAAAATGAGCCCATAGTGACCATAGCAGTCTTAATTTCTGAATCCAATTTTTTCTTATGTTTTCGAGGTCACTGAATATGAATCTAAAGTTAGTTTTGCAAAAAGTATGGGGCGTTCTTGTATAAAATTATGTTTTTGTGAAAAATTAAAGAAAAAAAATTCATGCTTTTTCACATTTAACTCGCTATATATCCGTGAGTTTCAATTGCCTCATTTTGAAATTTGATGTACTTATTCCCCAAAGTATGAGCTAAAAAATAAGATATGTCCGAAATTCCCTCGATATTTATTCATTTTGTGACAAATTTTCAAAGTAGCACTGCCAGGTTCTGCAAATTTTTGATACCATCGCAAAAATTTAAATAAACAATTATCCAACATTAAAATACAATACATTATGAAGTTTTGTAGAAAATTTCAGCCTTTCATATTTAAATAAAAAAAAGATATGCGTGTTCAGTTCAGCGTCGAGCACGAGCGCGCGAGATCAACACGCGCTGATTGCTTCGGCGGGGATTGGCTTTGACTATTTTACATTATAAATCACATAGATATGTATTTAATTATTTTCTATATGTTTATAAAATGTACCGAGTGCATAAATACTGAATTTTATCCAAATGAAAACTATTCATTGCCAAAATTATTCATTTATTTAATCAATATTACTACATCAATCCTTACAACTACAAACATCACAGCATTTCAAATGAGATACAACGCAAGGACAAATCACATTTGAACAAGCATTTTTCCCACTGCAGGAATAGAAATATTTTTGTAAAATTTCTATTGTATTGGGTCCTTCGTAGTAACCAAAATTTAATTTCTCGCTTTCTATCGACCATTCAAACTTTGTCACGTCTTCGGAAACAATTATAGATAGAGGTAAAAGAGCTCGCAAAATGTGCTTCAACATAGCTGGTTTAGATGAGGGAAGTTTAGCGATATTTTGTTTTTTTTCTATTGCTAAACTGTAATGCAAGGGGTTAACATCAGTAAGCATTTAGTGGAGCAGATCTGGAAGGAAACCAAACTCCAATAAGGAAACATCCGTTTGTGGTTTTTTCTTTTGCCAATAAATAAAGTTTGGTCCCCTGAACATTTCGACACATTTGTGCTGAGGAAATCAGAGGGGGTAAGGTTAAATGACATGTTAAATGTATGGAAAAATGGTTTTTCGAAGACAACTCGGCGGCTTTTGATCTGACGAAAAAAATCTTCAGACCAAAAATGAAGAGCTAACGAAAATAAACAAATTTTGTTTCCAACCTCATTCGCGAAATATCTCGAATCCAATGTGCAAAAATTAAAAAATTTAAATTCATTTTTATAATGAAGGAGTGGATTTGAGAACCCAATTTTTATTTAATAGAAGGGTATTGGCGGATGTTCTGTTGGGCCGGAGGCTGGGTGCCGTGGGATAATTAGGAGGGGAGGGAGAGGAGGAAAACGAAAATATTTCATATGCTGATAACTCCCCGTGTAATTGACCTATCGCGATCAGATCAACGTACATTTTTTTATTTGCTACAAGACAGCACTCGCAAAAAATGATTTTTTTTGCAAACAAACGCTTAGTGAGCGAAATAGAAATTGCACGTTTTTTCAAACAGTTTCTTTGCTGTCCTCTAGCTCCCTTCCTAATCATTTTATCGCGTTCTGGCGAGGTAGAAATTAAACGTTAATAAAAAAAGCTATCAAGTGGCCAATAGGACTTTTCCCCCATCGTGCTAAAAAAACTGTTTGGAAAAACGTGCATTTTTTATTACGCGCACCAAGCGTTTGTTTGAGGAAAAAATCATTTTATGAAAATGCTATATTATATCACATAAAAAAATGTACGTCGGTCTGACAGCCATAGGCCCATTACATGGGGAGTTAACAGCATGTCAAATATTTTCGTTTTCCCCTTCTTCCTCCCCTCCTAATCATCTCAACGCACCCAGCCCCCGGCCCAACAAAGTATCTGCCAATGGCCTTCTATTTAAATAAAAATGAGTCCTCAACTCCACTCCTTCAGGATTAGAAATGAATTCATATTTTAATATTTGCACCTTGGATACGCGATATCTCGCGAATTATTGGTCTGACGTCGATGAGATTGGGAAAAAATTTGCTTATTTTCGTGAGCTCTTCATTTGTGGTCTAAAGATTTTTCTCACCAGGTCAAAAGCCGCCGAGTTATCTTCGAAAAACCATTTTTCCATACATTTAACGTGTCATTTCCCCCTCCCCCGCTTTGACTTTCTCAGCACAAATGTGTTGGAATGTTGGAGGGGACCCAACTTTACTTATTGGCAAAAAAAAAATCACAATCGGACATTTTCTTATTCCAAAGCCAGATCTGCTCCACTAATTGCTTTTGTTTTTTTTTTTTAGGATCGTATAAATTCACTACAAACGACTAACGATTTCTAGAACAGTATCGATCGGTAAATCATTTATTCGAGCTAAATCTAGTAAGTCTTAGTTAGACATGCTTTTCATAGCCGCATAAACAGTCTTTTTGCCAATATAAAATAATGCAGAATTGTATCACAACCAGTCAAAGCATGCGCAGCTAACAAATATGAGCACATACTATTACCTAAATTACATGCATAGAAATATACCATCTCAGTACGCACGGTAATTTTGCCTGTAAAAAACCACACTTGAGGTTCATTCTCAATATGTTAGATCAATGTCCGAGCAAGCGCGCGCGCTCGTACTCGACGCTGAATTTTGAATGCGTATATGTTTTTTTATTTATTTAAATATGAAAGACTGAAACTTTCCACAAAACATCATGATATATTATATTTTAATGTTGGATAATTAGTTATTTAAAATTCGAAACTTCCTCGCTCAACTTTTGCGATGGTTTGTAAAAATTTGCAAACACTGGCAGTGCAAATTTGAAAATTTATCGCAAAATAAATAAATGTCGCGGGAATTTCGGACAAATCTTATTTTTAAGCTAATACTTTGAGAAATAAATGCTTAAAATTTCAAAATGAAATAATTAAAACTGTCGGAGATATCACGAGATGAATGTCAAAAAGTATGAAATTATTTTCTGTAATTTTTCACAAAAATACGATTTGATACATAGACGCCCCATTTTTTTTGCAAAAATAATATTAGATTCGTATTCAGCGACTTCGAAAACATGAAAAAAAAACAGGATTCAGTCATTAGAACTGCGTGGTCACTATTTTAAAGCGACTTTATGGGGGTGTCCCGCTCGCCTATAAGATCGGATGACAATGCAATATTCCACCGTTACTTTTGCAAATATCCGCACGTAGGTGGCGCTGGAATGAAAATTGTGTAAATTCATTATCAAACCGGCACCTCCTGCAATACGTAGGTATTGGGGTTCTGATTAAATTGGAAATTGTTTGGTGTGTTGTGAATATGGTTTTTATGTTATTGGATGGAACGACAATTTTTACTTGACTCACTTTTTCTCTTGAAAATGGCTCCAAAACGGGAGCCGAAACGTCGAGACATTAACAATCTCAGACGCGGTTCAACCCGAGAACCTAGTATTTTTCATATATATATGTACTTCTACTGCTAATTTACTGAAACTGTACGTTTCTAAAGTATTGCCCCATACACCTGTAAATGTAGATAATAATGAAAATGACGTGGCAAACTTGGTGATTTCCAATAGCTGAATGGCAAGAGAGATAAACTTTACCTGAACCTCTATCAAATAATGATTGCAATATTCCTCTGTATTTATATTACAGACTGTGCTTTTGACACATTCAAATATAAACTATTTAACTAATGGATCTATTGTCAGAAATTAACCGAATACATGAACCTGACAATTACGACTCTGCGTTGATGAAGGAACGCGAATTCTGTATAGTCGTTGTAAAATGGATGTGTTCTAATTTGACTGAGAAAACTTTTCTATAGCTCTTTAATACATTATTTACTAAACTTTTAGTTAACTATCAGGAATGTGTGGAAGTATTTATTACTATGATTTTGAGAGGGCACTAAAGTTAAAAAAAATATATTTATTGTCACAAAAAGAAAACTTATATCATTTTTGAGAAATGTCTCAAATTTTGAATAATTTAAATACATTAAATATGTAAATTTGATAGTGATTGGCAATTCCTTACACGGCATAATTAATAATCAAAACGAAAATTCACGAGCAGTAAATGTAATTAAATCGTTTTACTTCCCTCTTAGCAGTTAAAATATTAGTAGATAGGCAGACACCTACATATATAAATAATCATAGAAACATAGAACAACTTCGTAACTTTCCTGTTTTGTTGAAAATTTTTAGTTAACCAATCATGTTTCTCTGCGGTCATTGCATGATTTGACCATATTTTCTTATTTTCAACGAGTTTTAAACTTGATCACATTTAATTGTATATTATGGGCATATTAATTTAATCTTTGCTACCATGTTAATAATCGTCCTGAAACGGGGTAAATCATGTGATTTCTACAGATGTTATGCCCCGCGCATTCGCCATATTCTAGAAAAAAAGCCGGGATATTTCTAATTTGTTTTGAACGCTTCAGGAAGAAACTACTATTTTTAATTGTGCACTAGACAAGGTACCTGTCCAAATGTTAATATACGCAGAAGATATGCAGGATGTTTAACGAGAAAACGAAAAATATTTACAATTAATTAAATTTTACTTTCAAAATATCCCCACTCGGCTCGAAATATTGTGAAAATTGTCAGTAATTCTCTCTACGAAAAAATAGTCTTAGTAGGCTATCGTTTACAAATCCAATGATTAAACTATATCCTTAAACGTTAAATGAGTTAATTTTCATACTATTGATCATAGTAGCCTTGACAATTTATGTAGTGATATTTTGTGTTTAGTTTTATTGTATTAGCAAAGACAATTAATTACTCATTTAATATTTTCAAAATACCGTGACAATTTTCGAACGAAGAATATACTGACATTATTTTCATCTACGGTAGCGGTAACGTAAATGGTAGAGCATCAGGGAGGGAATATCGAAAACGGTTTCCTAATAGACGACAACCCGACCGAAAAACTTTCGGGTTCGTATATCAGTATTCCAGAGAACATGGAAAGTATCCCACTAGTGCAGTTGTGGAACGCAATATAGGACAAGAGGTATACTGAGAAAACAATATTTTGGCATCGTTGGATTCGGAAAATTATACAGAATTCAAAAATGCAATAATATACAAAGTGTTCCATTTAATAATCGAAAGTTAGTGTTAACCGGAAGTGAAAAAAAAAATCAATTGTATGTCAAAAAGTGCAGCTTATTATGTATATAGTATATCCCGAATGTCAATTAATTATCTTCAAAACTAAAGGAGAAAATGTAGGTGCTGTTACACCCGGTATACTCTTGTTTAATTTATTTTCGAGGCAATCCACTAACTCGAAAAATTTAATGTATTGTCCAACACGTCAAATAATGGAATAAGCAACAAGCATCAGAACCGGTACTCCTATAAGAAAATTAATTTACAAATTAGGAGCTATAACACAACCTGTCTGAAACGGTATGTTCTTTTAGTCTTTTAATTATAAAATTCGTTTGCTACTTGAGAGGATTGTTCACTGCTACGTGGGAGAACTGTTCACAGTATTAATTTTATATAAATCATTCTCACACTGTTAATCATGCTGTATTTTTATAGAATTATACACATTTAGCTTCAGTAAGTAATATTACTTCTGATCTTTAATTTTCATTTATTTATCTAGTTGCCTCTAGTTTTCCCAATTTATTTAATGTCAGTTTTCCCAAGCATATTCACAAAGCAAATATGGACTAAACTGGAAGTCAATGGTCCTGCACAACATTTCTGTGCAAACTCTTTTTTTTTGCTAAAAATGTTTTAATTATATTCGAAAATTTTAAAATTTAATTTTTTTTTAAGAAAATCGAAGGTAGTTCTTAAAAACTATAAATCATAAAAGAAAAATTTGTATAGAAAGGAAAATTAAAATCAAAGGATTTAAATAAAAAATTATTTAGATCATCTTCTATGTGCTACAAACAGCTCTACCTGAAAGTTCTACCACTAAGAGCCATTCAACATAATTTTACATGAATATTCTTTGACATCTTCAAAAGTATTGTAGGAGGTATCAGTCCCCATTCACTCGGAAGGGGGTGCATAATACCGAGAACCATTTGAACGTAGCTGCACCAAATTTGCTATGGGTATTCTCGACACCCTATCAAAATATACTATGGAGTACCAACCTCCGTCCCAACTCCCTATGGGTGCAAGACCTAGAACAGAATTATGTAATGAACGCCGAATAATTTAGTTAAATTTCAATAACCGTTTAATTTTTCTAAACAACCACTTTTATAACAATACATAATAATTCTACGTAAATTCGTGCTATTTTGTACGTAAACAAGGCACCAGGTTTTATTTTTTTATTGCAATGAAAGGAAAGTGCGAAAATATCTCTCTTGTTTCACTACTTCCTAATACTCGTATTATATTTTCAAAACAATTTTCTTTGTTAACAATGAAAAATAATTACAGAAATTTTGGATATCAATTAATTGTTAATTCAAAACATATGCCACTAAATGCACTACTCAAAATCAATCTTGAACTTTTAACCAATTATTTTAAATAAAGCGTTTGTAGAAACACAAAGAGCCGCCGCATAACTAAATTTTGCAACTTTGAAAATAAGTTTATAAATGCAATATTTCCTTAATTTTAATTATATTGTAACTTCTCTTAAGAACTGTTTTATTTTTATAGCTCTTTTATGTCATGCATAATTTGTTTAAATAATTCAGTCTAGAATATAATAAAAACGAGAAAAATATTGCTTTTGTAGATTTTATCATTGTAGGATATTTCAACCCACTTAAATTATTTGTTATTTAGCTAACATTTATCTTCAAGTAAATTATTTCTTGAATATCGTAACATGAAAAAACCCTTAAAATAGGATTTTTAAGTGGCATCACAGCATTTTCGTATTATATATTTGTGGTCCCTGGTTAGTTTTTTCATACATTTCCCAGGGTATGCATATGTCCATATACTTCTTGACGGTAACTAGATCAAAGTGTTTTTAATATCTTAAGGCCAGACATATTACTAACGCAAACAATGCTTTCGTACTTCGTACTTTTTTTGTTGGTATTCCTTTGAGGTGATGCGACCTGAGTGAATCAATATTTTACATTTATATACTGAGTATAGTATAAAACACTTGTATTAAATAATATATTGGTGTATTGGTACTGATTGTATTCTTTTATCATTTGTATGGTAAAGATATAGAGTAATAAATCATACAGACAAAAACAGGCTAAAGGCGTATTAGTAGACATTACACTAACTACAAAATCTAAAAGGAGATTTTTGGAATTAGTTCAGTTTTGGGATGCCATACTAAACAGTATGGGAAAAATTGTTCGACTAATCACGTGACTCAAATTTGAGCGAAGGCAGAAGAAGAAGAATTTGCAGGATATTCCAAATTCAAAAGCACGAAAAGTACACAGTTTTTTTAAATTCAACATTACATGTGACTATTTATGAATTTTTGAAATTTGTGCTACAGAGTTTTCTAATAGAATATTCGCAATCAATTATTTGGAACTACTATTACTATTCACCTGTTAAAATTTGAGGAAGTGTGAAAATCAGAATGAGAAAATAATCATATAAAATGTATAGGCTTCCAACACCCTCCAGATAATTCTTGACAGATAGTAAGAAAAAAATATATCGTAGCCCACCGATATTTGAAAAGCGTAATCTTTTTAATTTTTCAAAGCTACTGATTTAAACAAATGCGTTTGTTTAATGCATTGCATTGGTGTAGTTAAGTTATATATTATATTTACCCAAAAAGTTGTTCTTTGAATTATTAAAAATATTTGTTAGGCAGAAGGTCCAGTAACATTATGATCATATGATTTGAATTTCCCGTCATTTGGGAAGGAAGAAGCAGTAAGAGGCAGGACGTAGATGGAGAACGATGATCTTTGCGACTGGCATAGACCTCAAGATACACTTATCCCTGACCTGTTTCCAAATTTAGATTATTATAACATTTTAACACACTACTAACATACTCTTGAAGTGACTTGAAAAGTTCAATGCTACTGATTTCGTTAATGATCAGTTCGTTAGTACTAGGCATAAGGTACTTATTTCAGTAACAGCGGAGTGAATAAGACGACCAGTGGCACAGAGTGTAACATACTTTGGCAAGCAACAGTCTCTTACTTTGAATATTCCTAGGTCAGATTTAGACCATATAATACAATACAAAATTCATCCTCAGCTTTATTCCTATAAAATCTGGATCATGCAGACTCTGAAGCCGATAAAGCCAATCTCATAAAATTTTGCAGGATATGCCTAAATGTTTTAAACTTCAAACGAATATTGCTGAAAGGACTTTCACATATACGTAATCAATCAGACTCTCATAAACATCTAATGGAACATTACACAGTATTAAATTAGGTAACAGTTTGATGAGGGGTGTATCATTGGGTTCCAATTAAAGGAGAATATTACAAAAGTGTAGTAACGGTTTTATCAAAGGCCTAGATTAATGAGGATATCATAACAATGATTATGCACTATGACAAAGGTTTAGGCGCAGCAGAAGTGATGAGGACTTCCGTGCTCACCGAATGTTTTCAAACCATCTGTCGCTGTGCACATCACGTGTCAGGAACGAATTTGAACAAGGTTTGGTTGCTAGCAATGATCCCAAGAGGCTGCACACGTATGTTCGCTGTGAACTTGAATCGACAGCCGCTATGCCTCAGCTCAGAAGGGCGGGTGGATTCATTTCTAGTAATCACAGCGAAGTTGCTCATTTGTTTGCCACCAGTTTCTTCAGACCTATAAATCTTCTGATGCTTTACCCAGCATTCATCATCTTCCTCA
Organism: Leptura quadrifasciata; assembly: GCA_963675555.1. Taxonomy (NCBI): domain Eukaryota; kingdom Metazoa; phylum Arthropoda; class Insecta; order Coleoptera; family Cerambycidae; genus Leptura; species Leptura quadrifasciata. The sequence continues at coordinate 43,321,154 of OY776678.1, forward strand.
AGTGCCCGCCGATTTGACAAATATTGACTGAGGAGTAAATTACTGAGATAATTCGAGTACTAGATCCGTCGGCTTCACCAGGCATTGATGAAATATTCACAATATTTCTTAAAATTTGCATTAATTCCATCTGCAAACCACTCAGTATAATAATAAAACTGTCCTTCGCTTTTGGGATATGACCGTCCAAGTGGAAACAAGCATATGTTAAGGCCATTTTTATGAAAGTAGAGAAGTTCAGCTCTGATAATTTTCATCCAATTAGTCTTACTTCCGTTGTTGTCAAGATGATGGAGTCAATCATTGTGGACAGTATGTGACCTTTTCTCCTTGTACATCAAATTATCCCTGACGAACAATACGGGTTCGTCCCTGGTCCGTCAGTTGACGCTAGTAGTAGTACTTATTGGGAGAGACCTGGTGCCTGGCAACTAAGCCACAAATGGGCCCTTTTTACCTACCCCCTGACGTCCCCTCAACCGGTCACTCCTACTCGACCTCCTACTCTCTTTTGAAACCTTCCTGATCTTTCAATGAAGGTCAGTACATGTTTCCATTCGAGAGAGTCCATTTCCTCTTTTAGGAACGTCATGGCCCCGAAGAGTTCATACCCCAGGCGCCTGAACGCTTCACATTGTCCCAAGAAGTGAAACGATGTTTCTTCATCATTTCCGCATCTTGGGCAGGTGGAATCTTTCTCAGTCCCTATCAGTGATAGGTGTCTTCTGAGTCTGCAGTGACCGGTTAGGAATCCGACCACTTGGTTCTCCGGCTTCTGCCTACTAACGCAATCTCGAGACTGTCTGCAGCCACTGCTCAGCCCCCAAAGTTCCCTCAGTGTTGCATGTGCCCACTCATTACGGGCCGCAGTGATACGTTTCCTTGTAATTCCCAACATGGGCTCCAGGCCAAGACAGGGCTCCCTGGATCCTAGTCTAGCCAATTCATCGGCTCTCTCGTTTCCTGGGATCCCGGTATGTCCCGGAACCTATATCAGGCTCACTTCCTTGTGCCTGGCAAGCTCCTCTAGGGCATCCCCACACTCCTGAACGAGGGGAGATCTCGTCCTGGGAGAGCAGATTGCACGAAGTGCTGTCAGGCTGTCGGGGGCCCCTCATTTTGAGAGGTCGGTCACCTCCGGAAGCCTGTTCGCCCGCCCGCTCCCGCTCCTATCGTCCCTTATTGGAGCTTCCAGAGCTTAGAGCAGGCTGACTCCCAGACTCGCCTGGGGTTTCTGTCGGCTCTAGGGCAGCAGATTCGGCCCGTTGACTCTGAACCTTCCGATCAGAGCTGCCCTGCGTCACCTGCCCCCACCTCCCCCCCCTGAGCGGACGTTTTTGTCCTCTTCCTCCTTCTGCCAATCCTCCTCTTTTCACATTTTTTTGTTTTTTTTGAGAATCTCTCTAGCCTCTTTGTCCAGTGTGGACTTTTCCAAGCCCTCATCAGACGCATTGCTAGGAGTTTCTCATCTACTGCGATAGATACTATATCCATCTCTTCCTCCTTTGAGCTAGGGAGCTCTGGTTGTGTAACAATTTGTGGTACGTTTACACTATTTTCATTGTTTTGTTCTGTCATTTGTGTGTGTGATGGTGTGTATATGTGTGTGTGTGGATGTGTAACTGAGTATGTGCCTGAATTATCGGAGTCCTCAATCCTCCTTCTCCTCCCAGCAGGTCTCCGTGGCTTGACTTTTCCCGGCAGAAAAGGTTGGCAGCCGCTAGTGAAGCGCCACGAGCCAAACAGCAGGGCCCTATCCAGGCGCCATCTGGCACTACTGTATGACCCGAGATTATACACCGTTTGAAAGAGCAGCTCCCTACACTGGCTAGGCAAGGGTGGGCTCCTATACTATCCGGTGGCACTGGGTGTACCACCCCCCAGCTTCTTTCATTACTACCTCTCCAAACACGATCTTAATCCAGGGTCCTGCCTCGAAGCTTTGCCTAGATAAGTACAGAGGGTGTCGGACTCCCGCCCAGGCACATATGTTGTATTTATGTTAATATGTGTACGTGTATGTGTGTGTGTGTGTGTTTGGATCTTTCTTAGTCTCGCTTCTCTCCTCGATCTGTCCGGTAAGGATGACCCTACTAGTAGCTGAGCTACCGCCGGCATAGCTCTCGATTCATCGAAGCACTCAAGCCCCCTCACCGCGACAAGGTGAAGATCCAGCGAGGGGGAAGTTGACACTAACTTGCTATGTTGTGTATCAGACTGGTCGCTCAGATTTAATCGTGAGGAATGTGTTGACATTGTGTACCTAGATTTCCGCAAAGCATTGGTTAAAGTGTGTAAGAACCGCTTGTTACATAAACTGGAAGAGTTTGGCATACGTGGAAGTTTGCGCTTGTGAATTCAAGATTTCCTTACCGATCGAATATTTTTTGTTAAAGTTAACACTGTAGTGAGTGACAGCAGAAACGTGCTCAGTGGGTCCCCCGAGATCGATCTAGAGTCCCTGCTGTTTATCGCATATAAATCCAATCTGCGGCTTTGTATCAAATCCCGTTGTTGCTCCTACGCAAACGACACAAAAATTTACTGCAACTCGCTAACGGGCCACGTACGGTTGCAAGAAGATCTAGGTCTTAAACACAATTCACATTTGGGATACAACATTAATGGCAAACAACTGGTTTCATCCGATTCTCACGACCATCTGGGAGTCATCATTCGATACAGTCCCTCCTGGTCCAATTACGGTGCCCGACAAGTTAAAAAAGCAAACACCATGATATATCTGTGGAATAAAACTTACGTCCACTTGAATCCCACCACCTCATCGAAATTGTATAAAACATATGTTCGTCCAGTACTTCAATTCGCTAACAGTTTATGGTTTCTAACCTTAATATGTGACTCAAGCTTTTTGAAGAATGTTTAATTCCGCATAAGCCGGACACCATTTGGACGTATCTGAACATGTTACGAAGACCGGCTCGCACAGTTTAAACTCATGAATGAATTATCTGCAATTCATAATTTACTTACTCTCGCCAATGGTAAGAGATTATGTGGACATCTATTTAAATTCACTAGAACCTCTATTCGCGAATGCGTTAGAGATGTCTGAAGAATAAGTGTGTGTACCTTATCAAACCGCGGAGTGTCCAGGACTAAAAGAATTCATTATTACTGGAGTGATAGTGAGTAATAAACTGGAAATGGAGAATTTTGTCACCAGACTGAAAGAGTGTATCGGTAGTCATGATGACCACTTAAAATATTAAATAAATTTGTAAATAAATAAACTTTCTGGCTTAGCGAATACTGAGACACAATTTTGTGATTTCGTACCCTGTTATGACAAATTTTCGATTTTTTATTTTTTTAAATTTTACAGATCATTTTGACCTTTTTAAAAGTTTTTCAAAATTTCTGTAACTCATCACACTCAGCCTGCAAGCATATGAACTTTAAAAATAAGTATTTTCCATACATAAAAATGGTTAACATGCAACAAATACAACTTGAGTATCATTCTACAGCAGTAATTCAGCATATACATGGTTTACGGGATAAATCATGTCAAATTGGAAATAAGCTTTTTGTACGAACCTTGTTTCGGACAGGTAATATGTTAAGGCCTATTTAATCGATAGTTAGACTAGGTAATGGAAAATATATATTATGAACTACAAATATTACTATGTACTCTCCAGCTCTGATAAATTCTTATATTAATTCTTATATAGCAGCTAATGGGCGCACAAGAAATTAATTATATTTATTTGTATTTCCTCGAATTTCATGCGGCTATCGCCATACATTAATAGAATACATACAAATAAATGTAGAAGCTAGGCTGGTTCTTAAAATCGAATTTTAGTCTAAATTGAGACAAACATATTAATATTGTAGATAAGTAAATGCCCACTCCTAAATTGTTTTTCATCAGCTCTGTGTAATAAGACCTTCAGAGCATTCAATAATAATCACAATCACAAATCAAAATTGGCTGACATCGACGTAAGTCAGTTGTTAAAGAATTATAAAGAAGTTATTGTACAAACAACAACTAAAAAAATTATAGATGTTTAGAAAGAAGAAAATATTCCGATAAGGTTGAACAAGCATGTCAATGTAAGGAATTAACCTAGGTCTCTCTCCAAGACTGCAGTGAAACATTAGCTTGGGTGTTTATGGTATTTGTCAGAGGATTTTGTAACGAGTTGTCACCTCATCCTAGTAGTAGGGGGTATTCAGTTGTTAAATTTAATCAAAGTCGTTGGAGCTATTTTTGATAAAATAGTTATTTAATCCCTTAAACAGACCTCTTGCAATATTTTTCTTCTTAAATTTTATAGAAGTAAGTAGTCATATTATTTGATAGTGATACTAAGAAATTATCCATGTGCTAAACTTGATCACAATCGTTACGATTGTTTTAGAGAAATAAATTATTTAATTCTCATAACTTTACCCCCACAGCCTCCGTCCCTGCACTTTTCAGGACTAACAAGTTATGCCAGCTTATACTAGTGCTAAGGGAGGATTTTTGTATTAAATTTAGTCAAAATCATTAGAGCCGTTTTGAAGAAAAAAATTACTTTGTATTCTTTTATTGGTATTTGGTTAATTCCCCCCAGATCTGAGCTAGGTTCAATTTTGCGATTTCCTTTCTGAATATGCATATAAAGTTTGAGCAACATTGATTCAGTAATTTAGGCTCTAGGTGCGACCACAGACGACAAACGGTAAACAGAAATTTAAAAAAAAATTTTTTTTAGATCATTGGACCTGAAAACGTGTAAGTTCATCAAAAACTCAAAATCCATTTTTGCACGATCACCATACTTTCCTATATACTACGAATATGGGACAGTGAAAAGCAATTTTCAAGAAGTCTAATAAAATTTTAGTTAGCAAAAAATATGTTGTCGTGTGCATCGTCACCTAAACCTAAATTGAATCTTGGAAAAACAACAAAATTTGACTTGTAAGAATATACTCTTATAGGACGTGGAGAAATTTTTCGAAGGTTGACTTGGCAGAATGAATATCTGTTGAGAAGACGTCAAAAAAAATAATAAGAAATTTTTTTTAGAAACTACAACGGAAACTTTTTTCGCTATTCCTAATTTTTAAACGCATTTTTCGGAAGGGTGCTCTACTTGTAACTGAACGAGTTGAATGACGTATGTATTTCGGTTTTGAATGCATACAACTTACCGGAAGTACGTTTTCTATCTAGAGGCATTTTTTTTATAAAATGCAACGAGAATTCACATTTGAACTTGGCGTTTTTACGTGGCAGTAGCGAACTTCCTCTTTGGACTTGTTTTTTTAAGAATGGACTTGTAATAATACACATTTTGAACCACAATTTTTAACGAATTTTGTACGTAACTTTATTAAGGACATCAACATTTTAGGCAAGTTTTTGATAACTAATTCAACTTCATTTTCAGTAACTTTTACAAAAAACATCGTTTTGGTCATGAAAATACGTGACGTACACTCTGGCGACACGTTACTACCAAAATTATTATTAACAACATTTGTTAAGGATTCAACAAATATATTTGCAATTTTCTTTGAGTCTCTGATCTCCAAGTCTTGATTAATAATTGATGTCATAGTTTTCTTATTATTACAAGAATTTTGATTATTAGAGTCCAAGCAGTGCTTTATTATCTGGCAATTGTTTCATAATGTGCTATCTTTTCGTTTCGTATGTCTTTTTGTATTTGTTTTTAAATATTTTATATCTTTCAGCAATTTGCTCGTTTCTGAGGTTTTTTAAGCTAATTTATTTTCTCAAGTTCTTCTAAATCTTAATTTAGTTTGGCTGGGGACTTAATTTTACTAATAGTTTGCTTTTTTAGTTTTAGAATTACCGTTATTAAAATGTACTTAAAATTTCAGCAAATCATCAAAAACAACATTGATGTCACTATGATATTTCAGTAAAGAAAAATCTGTATATAAATATTTAAATTCATGTATTGATTGAGAGTTAATTGTTTTGTGTGGTATCAAATGCAATAAAGTTATATTCTCAGCGAAAAAAAGGAGGATAACAATAAACCAGTTGGCCATGCTGATCAGACAAACCTGGGTCGAAATTATCGCATCTTGTAAATTTTGAGTCACTAATGATGACATAATCTATTGTTGTTTGTGTAACACGAGAGTTGTTTGAGGTTATTTTATTTATTTTATTTTTATTTTAATGCCTCGTTTATATTTACGTCCTGGCGGAGTTTAGCTACTACTACAGTTACTCTTCCACTCAACCAGGACGGCGAAATGAGATGCCGTTCACCCATCCAAGTGACGGACTGGACCAACGCTGCTTAATTTCGCCGATCGAGGTCTCAGCGCTTAAACCGATGATGGTACCTCACTTCGCCTCACGTTACTCGTGTAAGTTCAGAAACTAAAGAAGTTAGAGTAAGTGATATAAATATATCCAACATAACTCTAGATTGAACATAGTTATCATTACTATTTATATTCAGATCAGCACAGATGACAACATATTTGTAGTCGGACGTTGTCTTAGTTAGCAGTTTACAAAATTGCATAAAAAAACATATCAAAGCCACCCGACGGAGGTCTATAAATATTTATTATACAAAAGTCTTTGTTGAATGTTATAGCTATACACTAAATACATAGTTTTATTGATAAACCGTCAAGGTGGGCAAATCCAAGAGAGAGAGAGAGAGATCCGATAAGCAATTATTTATTATTTTTGGCCATAACTTTTTTTTAATGACAGTATCCCAAGCGAGTGTTCCCTAACTTACAAACAAATTAATGCAAGAACAATTAATGAATTTAAATATTTATTTAGCCACTATGTACTCGATGTACGCCTCTGGGATGTTGATTATATATTCGATAACTCCTGGAACCACTTCATGTGGTGTATTTCGGCAGCATTTAATAAAAAAATAAAACCCATTAAAAATCCTAATAAAAATAAAATAACTTTTTCCAGCAGTCTGCACAGAGAACTTGACGAATTAAAATATCTTAACTGGTTACACAAGCAAACACATAATGAAGAATTTGAAAATAATTATAGACAATATAAAAACCTATAATTGCCAAATTAAACATTCCACTAATAAATCTAAATCAATCTAGACTATTGTAAATAATTTGAATGGCAAAAACTCCCGCAACGGTTTAATTGACTACATTATATATAATGATACTAACGTTTCAGACAAAAAGGAAATTGCGAATACTTTTGGTAATTATTTTTCTACCGCTATCCATGAAAAACTTGACTCCCACTTTAATGGTAACTTTCCCATCAAATGCACTATACAAGAGAACGCCACAAAAATGTCCTTGACCTTCAGTCCTGTTACCGCGTATGATGTAAAATTAGTGTTAAGTAATTTACCAAATAAAAAGTCTACAGGACTAGATGAAGTTCCAATTAAACTTGTAAAAGAATGCTCAAATGATCTAGCACCTATACTTGCGAATATCATTAATATATCGGTACTCTTAGGTGAATTCCCAAACTGACTAAAGGAAGCAGCATTAATACCTGTTTTTAAAAAAGGGGCAAGTGAAAACATAGATAATTATCGGCCTATTGCTCTTTTAAGTGTAATCTCTAAAATAATAGAAAAAGTGGTTGCAAATTAAATTTTTGAATTCCTAAATCAAAACTCTGTCTTAAGTAATTGCCAATATGAAGTTAGACCAAGTTTATCAACAGAAGCAAGTATAACAGATCTCAGCCAATTTGCTTATGACAAAATGGATTCAGGTGAACGTGTCTGTGGTGTATTTTTTGATCTCTCTAAGACCTTCGACACCATAGATAGAGACTTTGTAGCTCAAAAATTACATAGTATAGGAATACATGATCCCTTAAATAGCTGGATTTTTTCTTATCTGTTAAACAGAAAAGTTGTTGAAAAAATCGGTACGACTGCATCTGATAAGAAAGATAGTTGCATTGGAACCCCACAGGGTAGTGTATTGGGGTCGTTAATATTTTTATTATATGTGAACGATCTATCCAATCATATATCTTTGGGTAATATATTCATGTACGCCGATGACACTGCAATAATCGTTGCCGATCCCGATCCTTTAATATTAAGTCGTAAAGTATCTACGGTTCTTCAAGAATTTAATCAATGATGTTACGACATTAGGTTGATGATTAATCATGATAAAACAGTATTAGTAGAGTTTAGCTACAGACAAAACAATCGGTCTAACCTTAATTTTACTGCTTTTACTGCTAATGAACAAGTGAAATTTCTAGGGGTTAGTCTAGATCAAAATTTTAACTTTTATAGTCAAATTGACCAAGTCTGCAACAGACTAAATAGGGGGTTTTATGTCATTAATTCATTAAAAAATGTTCTTAACAAAGACGCACGCAAACGCATTCATTTATACAGTTATTGCCTAGAGCATTAACGTATGGGGACAATCTAGTGATATTGATAGAGTATTCATCCATCAGAAAAGGGTTATTAGACTTATATTTAACTTAAGCTACCTTAAATCATGTAGGCAAACCTTTAGAAATTCGAAGTTATTCACTGTAACCTCCATCTATCTTATAAAATTGTTGACCTTCATACCTAGCAATAAAATCGAATTTCAAACTAACGGAGATGTTCCCTCCCACAATACGAGAGGTCGGAACAGACTCTGCACATTTAAGCACGATCATGAATATTTTAAAGAATCGCCACGCAATGCTGCCATAGTTTTTTATAACAAGCTACCTTTGGAAATTCAAAATGGTAAATCCATAGAAGTCTTTTAAAAAAATCTCAAGGCTCTTTTATTGTCTGATGTTCTTGGGGAGTTTTATTTTTTTTAAATAATATAAATTGACTAATTCCACCATTTATATTTACTATTTTGTTTACTTGTATTTTGTACACTTGTATTTGTATGTATATTTTGTTTTATATTATGTATGTTATGTCGTTGTTTCACATTTACTGTGTATTATATTTTATACATTTTTTATATCTTTATATTTTATACATTTATTTATTTATATTTTATACATTTATCTTTGACAATTTATGCCTGTGACTTACCACATATACAAGTAATGTATCTTAAGTGGTTAATAATAAAGATTATTAATGCATATAGTGGTAAAAAAGTACAAGACTACCTAAAAAAATGACAGGTGTAGTGATATGAATGTTCACTCAAAAATTTCAGTTGTTTCCAAAATTAGTTAATTTAAAACTACAAGATATTGAGATTGGCACTATTTCTCAATTTAAATTAACTAAATTTGCAAACAGCTGAAATTATTGAGTGAACATTCTTATCAGTACACTTGTCATACTTCTTTACCATTATATACCAATACTATGAAAAATACAACTAGCATACCAAACTCCATGTGTTTCAACAATAGTTCCCTAAATGACACCCAAGGCATTGTCGATGCATTTGCCGAGTACTTTCAATCGCCTTTTATCACATCATCCACCTACAACAAAAATGAACAAGAAACCACGGGACATGTTCCTCAACTTAATATCCCAACCATTTCCGAACAAGATGTCTTGAAGGCTCTAAAAAAATTTAAAAATAAACTCACTACGGGTCCCGATGGTATACCAGCTTTCTTGTTAAGAGACTATGCCCCAATCTTTGCCTTACCACTGTCTATCATCTTTAACTTAGCACTGTGAACAACTACTTTTCCCCACATATGGACTCAATCTAAAATATGTCCTGTTTTTAAAAAAGGTGACAAGACTCTTATCGAAAATTATAGACCCATAGTTATCCTGAATAATTTTGGCAAACTCTTTGAAATTGTTTTATACGATATAATCTCTTTCCATGCAACATCTCAACTCTCCTTCAGTCAACACGGGTTTTTGGCAGGTACATCTACAGTTACCAACTTGGTAAGTGTTACACATTTCATCGCAAATACACTGGATCAAGGTGGTCAAACAGATAAAATTTACACAGACCTATCTAAAGCATTTGACAGACTGGATCATGGGCTCCTACTGCGAAAGTTGTCAGTCTTTGGCTTAAGTCTTGACTTTCTAAGTTTCTTCGAGTCATATCTTTGTAACAGGAGATTAAACGTCAAGTATCATGGGTTATCATCTATTGAAGTACTAGCGACGTCAGGAGTTCCGCAGGGCTCTGTTCTCGGCCCACTGTTTTTTATAATTTTCATCAATGATATTTGCCGAGATTTGAAAAGTAATGTCCTTCTATATGCCGATGATCTTAAACTGTTTGCATCTATTAATTCCGAAGAAGACTGCCGTAGTTTACAACATGACCTCTCAAAAATAAATTCGTGGTGTGAAATCAATAGGCTACCTTTAAATATATCCAAATGTAATGCGATGGCTTTTACGAGGAGAAATAACTCAATAAACTTTTCCTACAAAATAAGCAATGAAATGGTTATAAGATGCACTCAGTTCAAGGATCTTGGAGTCATCTTTGACTCAAAATTAACTTTTGCTCCTCATATAGATTACATAACTGCTAATGCCTACAGAAATCTAGGCTTTATCTCGCGTAACTCAAGGCACTTTAAAGATATCTCCACACTCCTATTTAATGCTTTTGTACGGCCAAAATTGGAATACGGTAGTATTGTTTGGAATCCACATTACAATAATCATATCCTTAATTTGGAACGGGTTCAGAGAATACACATTAAACATCTTTCTTACAAAGCTGATGGATTTTATCCTCCCAGGGGCACACCACAATCTGACTTGCTAGCCAGATTTAATTTAAATGACTTAGCAACGCGTAGAGTCTACTTTTCGGTACTATTCCTATTTAAACTTTTAACAAGTCAGATAGACTGCCCGGATATTCTTAGCTCCATCCAATTTAATATTCCATCTTTTCAAACTCGCTCATACGCTCTATTCTATTTGGATACACCAAGAACAAATGTACTAAAATCTTCTCCTATTCACAATATGTGCTCAAATTACCTCAGCTATCAGGCGAACCTCGATATTTTCAATTGTAGTATTAATAATATAAAACAATGTATTTTAAATCACTCTTAGGTTAATCTTCAGTTTTCTACTACGCCACCGTTTAAACTATGCCCTCATATATATTATTTTTGTTTGTTGTTTCCTCTCTTCAGTTTATTAGTTTAGTAGTTTAGTTTAATAGTAATTATACTCTGTAAATTATTTAGTTAATACTAAGTTCCTATTTCTGTATATTTTTTGTATATTTCCTACCCTGTAATTAGATGCATATCTGTCTGGGCAGCTGTATTCGTAAAATAAAAAATAAAAATAAAATATGTAAAAAGTTATGGCCAAAAATAATAAATATTTCCTTATCGGATCTCCCTCTCTTAGATATGTCCACCTTAAGATGTTTCGAGGACTTACAGAGAGAAGCTATGTTCTCCTTTGCAGATATAACTATGCCATCATGTACATGTACTTTACGGCAATAATCACTAACTATGGTATATCCTTTGATATAGGTAGAACTCAGTTTTTCTTTAGATTGCCAATGCTCGCTAAGGCATTCCAGTAATGTATTTTTACTCTATCCTGTTTATTTTAAAAGTTCAAATCAGTACTAATGAATACTGACACAAAAATGAGCAACTATTTTAATAATGAGGCAAAGTAAAAATTATTCTCCCTAGTTAAAATGTAATTGATTGCAGCAACCACGACTAATAGAGGCAATTTTGTTTCAGCGGTAAAGTTCCACGTTTATTTATGCTCTGGGGAATGTAGTTGCTAATACAACTCCCCTAGGTATTTTATCTATCGAGCAAACACACAAGTACATCAATTTAATTTATTACAGATGGTAATTCGCAAATAGAATAAAAGTGCCAAATGTGTCAACGTAAATATTATCAACATCGCTTAAATTATGTGTAGCAACACTTCATATATTTACTACTCTCGCTATAGCGTTAAAATAAAATGGCTATTGAAATTTTTACTGCTGATAAAACTCTCTCTCCCAGAAATTTGTCTACAATGTTTAATTGAATATATCACGATTTACTATATAAACCAAAATAAAACAAAGATTTTTTTACTCTAATAAGAGCAGGCTCTTTTATTTCATCTGCTGTTAAATTTATTTGGTAGATAAATTTCATGGAAACAGTTGATACAATTGTATCCGAGGAAATAAATTATCTAACAAATAAATTTAACAGAAGTCGAAAAAATAGGTCCTAAGTGGAAATCATTGTCGGCTGGATTGCGGAGTCCTTTGTAAATTCTAATGTCGAATCTCTCTAGTTCAGAGCTGTGCGATCGTACGTTACGATTTATGCATAGAATTTATTTTATATTATATATTAATTTACATAGATATTTTGTATAATCCACGCAAACTAAAACAAATAAAATAAAAAAATACATAAAAATTCTACATTAAGTATGAACTATTCGGCCAGGACAGTTTTTTATTTTAATGTACTTTAACTACGTACTACCAAAAATACAACTAATAAAAACTTTTTTAGATGAAAATCAATTAACCTCAGTATATTATGCGCTAGTGCAATCACATGTTACGGTCTAATAGCACGGGGTAGCATAACCTGCATACCTGGCGCGCAATTACTTTTTTGCGACTAGTTTAACGGTATTTTAATGAGGTCGTAAAGTTTTTGTTGCGTTTTTTGAGTGGCCAGTAAATGTATACCCGACGTTGAGCTTGCTCCCAACTGAGCTATACTGATTGATATCCTTTGTTTTTTTATGTCAGTAAGTGTACATATCCTTTCTCTTAAAATACAGCTATTACATTTTCAATACTTTTTATAGGATATCGATAACGGTTTTATGGAAATCAAACCAAAGTACATTTTTCCAAAGGAGTTATTTAAAATTCCTGAAATATACTTTAACATAATGCAAATGTTAAAAGTTTAGAGGTCAGGAAGGTCCTAACACAATTTTTTAAAATCATTGGTCCACACTGCTCTAAAGGTCTTCACGATATTCACGCTACTTGAACTTACATTTACAAACGTAAAAGAAGCAAAACAATAATTTAACAAGAATTACAAACAATTAGCAAGTAAGAAATTCATCCTGTCCCGACGCTGGTGTCTTCGACCCTGTGGAAGGAACACCTGGTGACACCCCTGGCAGAGGCCTTTGGTGAAGCTAAGCTCACGAAGTCGCATTCAACCGGACCACGAAGAATGAAAAACCTAGGGTTTTTCCTGCTGTTCGGATCAGCACTTGCTCAATTTAAAATAACACCAATTAACAATACGATCAGAGTATAACATCACCGAAACACAGACATGGTGATTTCTCACAAGAAATGGACCTTACTATTACATAAAAACATATCCACTTTTAAGACAGCTTTCGACAGAAATGACAAGATCTTACAGACACTCTACAACACACTTCACCCAACATATTATTACATGAACGTCTTTTTAGGCGAAGTAAAAACTCATCTCCGTCTATTGACGCTCCCAATCGATACAATCAAAATTTGACGAAATTTACCTTGACAGGAAACGATACAAACGAGGAATACTAAATGGCATCGGTACAATTTTCAAATCAATAACTGGAAATTTAGACGCAGAAGATGGTCAGTACTTTTCTGATTGCATCAACAAATTAAATAATGACGAGCACCAACTCGAAAATTTAATCAAAAATCAAATATCTGTCACAACTTTAGTAATCAAAAATTTCAACGCAACTATTCAAAACCTGCAAGTTTATGAGGAAACTTTCAATAAGGATATTAAGGAAGTCGAAACTTCAATTTTAAACATGACTAAAGACAGAAAATATCCACGCAAAATTAAAATTTATGGAAATCTGCGAAGAGCTTATGACAAGTTATCTACTTATCGAAGATAACTTAAATGATATCCTGAATTCCATCACATTCGCGAGGCTTAAAATAATTCACACGTCGATCATAAATCCAAAAAACTTAGTAAATTCTCTATAGGAAATTTGACAAAACCTACAAAGGAACAATTTGCCACTTCCAATCAAATCAACCTTGAGGGAGTTCCACTGCCCCCATAATGCCTTCAGCTCAACACTCTTGTTTGAATCATCCTTCTATTCTGATTGCGTCCCTTTTTCTTTTGCCTTTAATATAGGACCAATTACCCTGTCATCCAATTGTTCTTGTCTTAGAATTTCTTTTGTCCAATCATCCGTAACATCTATCTGAATTGTGTTTACTGTTACCATGCCTTGCGCTTTTTCATCCCGATAGCAGTGCTTGCAGTCATCTTTGCACGGTCTTCAAGATGGAGTATCCGCATTTTTATGAGATCGATGTTTGATTCTGAAGTCATACTGCTGCAATCTATCTATCCAGCGAGCCAGTTGACCTTTTGGGGTTTTCAACTGCAATAGCTATTTTAACGCAGCACGGTCAGTTCTGATTTTGAAGTGTTGTCCGTAAAGATACTGGTAAAAATGGTCTACGTATTTAACAATGGCCAATAGCTTCTTCCTTGTTACATAATAATTTCTCTCTGGTTTGGACAACACCTACTTTTTTACTTTTTCCTCTCCATTTTGGATTTAAGATAGTACACATTCAACTGCGAAATTGCCAACATTTGTGCCAAGAATGTACAGGCACTACCTGCCAGATCCCACTTCTGACACCAATTGTTACGTGTTTACAATCTACACATTGTATGTAAGTTCAATAAATTGCAACAAGATTCTTCACAAACCACTGATTTATCAATCACTTAAAATTACAATAATTAATCCTTAAAAGTAACACAACTAATTATACTTTAATCTAACATAAATTCCCCACTTTAAATCACAACTTGATACTGTTTCTTATTTCATCTTATCACTTGCTCGTCTAATATAAATCTGTCCTCAGTGCGCTTGGATCCACTCCATATATACCCGCGTCGAACGTACTTGATCGTTCTAGAATGTTCCAGTCTATCATTCGTGGCGTTTCGGAGCCGTTGTCGAATATTCTATGAGAAAGTATCGTAGGCGTGCACTTAATAGTATTTACAATAGTCGATGGTAAATGAATTTACCAACCATAACAAAAACCGAATTAAGATTAACTACATGGTCCCAAAAATATAGTGGTCCAAATATGGCCCATATCTTGATAATATCTATTTTAACTCTGTAGTAGTTTAGTGTAAATAGCGATTGTGAAACAAAACTACAACAGTATTTTATTTCTATGCATTCAATCACGGAAATTGGATTCAATGGCAGTTCTTAACGTGAATGTAACATACAGTTGTTATTCCCAGACAAGTGAAACGGTTGCCCTGTAAATTGATGAAAACTTTTAAAATAACCTGAAATAAACAAACAAAGTAAGTCAAATATTTTGGTTACAGTTGTATTCATTGAGAAAATTAATGCAAGGTTCGGAGGACGCACCGAAGGCTCCCTTGGGAAATAATGCTCGCCCTGTTCAAGCTCTCAACGACCGAACTATTCGGACAAATATTAACTTCAAAAACTCCGAAGTAAGTACCTTCTTTATACTACTTTTATTACTTTAGGTAAATTGTCATGTGGAATGAGTTCTTCTAACTAGGTTCGTATTTTCTCCACATACTTTCATTGCTTTTATTCAAATAAGCTGAACTTTTTCACATCAGTTATGAAATTTAATTTTACTTGGAAGGATATTTTTCTATAATATTCAATTCTGTTCAGAAAACTATGTGGAACAAAATAAAATAAATGACTAGAATATGTCGATATTTTAGTTCGAATTGTTAATTATGCAAAACTTTAATTAGACACTAAATCAATGCATGTTAAAACATATAATTAATAACAAAAACCTTTACTTAATGCTAAGTGTACTAATACACGAAATATGATATTGTAGATATTAATAAAAAAATAATGAAAATTAGGATGTTAATTATTGCTAATATAATTAAAATGGATTATTTGAATTAACATGTTAAAATTGAAATGGATGTTAAAGTTTAAATAAATATATTACATGTTTGAATTACTTTTTTTGACAGGCTTTAAAACTAAACTAAACGTATAGTTACCGAATATCAACTACTATTTGTTTGTTCAAGCTTTCTGAGTTTAACTTTCTATTCAAAATAACACATTTCACTTCCATTTCACTCATAAAAAGTAATTAACTATACGAAGGCTTTACTATAAGAAATTTATTAAAGAAAAACCGTAAATGTACCATAAAATATTATGACATTATTTTACACACTTCTTAAGTGTTTACTAGAAGTTTCCAATAAATGATATACAGGGTTGTTTTAAGCCCCCGAAACAATTCAAATGAATTAATTATAGACCTATTAGTGATAAGGTTTTATTTGAACTACATAATTATTTATTTTAATTGGGGCCGCCTGGGGATTTATTGATATTAAGTTTGAGCTTGGGGGCGAGCGTGGGTGCGTCTTTACTATGTACATACTTCGATATGCGATGTAAAGCAACGTTAGGCGTGGTTAGTAGTTGGATTGGTGACCGTTCCAACGAAGACCACGTCCTCGCCTCACCCATCTTCCAGCGGCTTGTATATCAGTGTATGCGCGGAAGCTATACAACCTTAGGCGAGGGTTGTATAGGAGATATACCATCCTTCGGAGGGGATGTAAAGCCGTCGGCCCCTTGTCTATTAAATGTTAGGCAAGTAAAAGATCCCTACTCTTCTTAAGGGAAGAGGTTCGGCAAAATTCCTGGTTGGGGGTAGCTCGTCTACAGGCGTCGGTGTTAGACCTCAGTAGCGGAAATAGGCCGACGTTAAATAAATGTATTAAAAAAAAAAAGTTTGAGCTTTTTGTTTCTAAGATAACACATGCTTTAGATGTTACTTGCCCTATAAAATCCAAAGTTTTAAAGAACAACAACAAAACTAAAATAAATTGGTTCACAGATGAGAGTCTCGCTTCACTTTTTGCAGAATGCGTATAGAAACACTCCCTCAAATGATTCGAAAATGTTAATAGCAAATAAAAAAACGAACTTATAGATCTGAATTAGATAAGGTTAGCAAAGCTGCTAATGACAATTATGTTTCCAGAAACAATAATGCTCCAAGGGCGTTGTGGAACCTAATTAATAAAAATAAATCTGTTCCAACACAATCTAAATGTATATCCCCCGATGATTTCAATATTTATTTCGGGACTACTCCCCTTAATTTAATAAATAATTTACCGTCTGTACAATCTAGCAGCAGCGTCTACTTACATAACATTATTGTGTGCAACCTAGACAAGGAATTTGATTTTTCACAAGTAACATACAAAAATGTCCTAGATACAATTAATAATTTGAAAAATACACATTGTAAAGATCAACATGACATAAATACTAGAATCTTAAATTCCATTCAATACATTATTCTTGTACCTTTAACAAAATTAATAAACCAATGTATCAAATGCAATGTATTTCCATAGATACTAAAGTTATCAAAAGTGGGATCTGGACACAAGATCCTACCAACTACAGACCAATTGCCATTACTCCTCTGTTTGGTAAAATACTTGAAATAGTACTAAAATTACAAATTACGTTTTACTTTGAAAGTAAGTTTGTAATCTATTCAATAACTGTCAGTTTGGCTTTAGAGCAAACAAGCACAACGTTGGCAATAAACATTTTAATAGATTTCATAAACAAGAGTTTCGAGGATATCGAATTTTCATATGTGCAATTTTTGGACTTGAGCAAAGCCTTCGACTGCGTGCCCCACAACATCTTAATAAGTAAATTATCCGTCTACAATTTTTTAACAAATAGTAGTAATCTGATGTAATCATATCTTGAGGATAGGTCCCAATATGTACTGTACCTAAACAAGAAATCAAATATAATAGAGACAAACATTTGTGTGCCCCAAGGGTCAGTTATGGATCCGACACTGTTCCTTACTTACATGAATGACTTTCTAACTGTACATCTGAACATAATTTCCATTTATTTGCCGACGTTGCTACAATAATTTACAAACACCATGACGACATAACACATTAATATCTAATGTTCTTGAAAATGAACCCAAAATCCATAACTGGCTTCCAAGTAATCAATTAGTCTTAAATAGGGAAAAGACAATCTATGGTTTTTAGTCTAAGACAATATACTGTCGATATGAATATGCCTGACAACGTAAAGTTCTTAGGAGTCTACTTAGACCACAATTTGTCCTTCAAAAGTCTTCAGCAACATCTTTTTACTATGCAGTCTGATAAACATTGTATCACAGTCGATTTTATTAACAGCCTATCACGGTCTTATTCGTTCAGTTTTTTCATAATATGCAATTTTGGTTTCGGGACATTATCCTCGAACTATACATGTTTCCTCTATGAAGAAAAAGACGATAAGAGTTATAGCAAGATTAGGCTTTAGAGACGAATGTAAGGATGCTTTGAAACTTTCAATATCAATGTTATCTAGCACCTACATTTTGCGTTGTCTCCTACATATTAAAGAAAATCAGGATAAATACGTAAGACGTGACCTGTTACATTCCTATTCAACGAGGAGTAGTAAGAAAATCAACCATAATTTTCTGCGTTGGTCGAAGACAAGAAATAACTCTATCTATTACTTCTATTATTACACAAGAATCTATACATATAGCTGATAATAAAACTACTTATTTTATAAACCAAATTAAATTAGACGTCTGTGATTTCCTGTATATTAATGGCAAAATATCAATTTGCGAAATTACCAAGTTTCAATATCATCTGATATTTTTATGACACTTATGACATATAATCTGGGGTCCCACGCCCCTTTTTTAAAGTTACTAACAGGCTGAATTTTCGTTTCATTTTGACGAGTCATCCATCTTCGAGAATTCTCTGTAGAGGTAGATAAAGTTCTACACAGCCGCTGTCAGAAAATTTGTAGGACAATTTGACCATTCGATTTCAAAAACATTAATTAAACAATGATATAAAAATCAGCCCGTTAGCAATAAAACTTCAGACTTCGTTATTTTCCCATAACCTCAGTCTAAGATTTTCGATAATGATGCTACACGCTGGTCTCTATATATACGTGAGTCTGTCCCTCTCCGTTTTCATTGATGTTTCTCTCCACTACACTATAACATAATTATACATGATCCCCGATTTACCACCGCGGTATATAGTGATCAAGTATGATCGGTATCATCCAGTTTAGTTAAGATGATAAATCAACTATGTGAATTATTCAGGAATTTGTCCCTTACTTTTTATAGATGTAAGTTAAGATCGAACTATATTTATAGCTCGACTTTACATTTTCTTTAATTATCCAAATGTCATTATTAGTCGCGAAATGGCTAGATCAGATATTGTGAGCTCCTGAATGCAATTTTTACTCGGGTTGCTCTCAAAGAAATACGTTGCAGACCCCACTGCATGAAAAATGTATCATGTTGAAAAGCTCGTAACTTTTATTTGTGTAACGTGTTCATTCTTTTGTTAGACACTCATAGGTTCAAAAAAATTGATCGATAAAAAGCAAAGTTTTCTTATGCCTCTACTAACAATTCGTTTGTACTGTGAAAAGTCAAGTTAACATATTATTCATGGAAAAACAGTGTCTTCTTTCAGCGTAATCAAAGGTTAATAAATATCTGACAACACACTTCACTGTTCCTCAGGTTCATATTCGATATACCCTTAGTAATTGGCCTTTTAAAGTCAGCTATCGCAATAAATTTTATTCTATCTCATTCATCCGTAAAGATGAAATGACGAGTAGTGCGAGTCTCGAAAACATGCGTTAACATTTAAAGGTTTCTAGAAAATGGAATTTAGCAGTTTCCAGCTAAATAACTGTCGATTTAAAAAGTCAATTGCCTATTTCCTTTCTCCGACGAATGCTTGAATGACCCCGTGTTTAAATGACATTAACAGAATGCTTTCCCGCCTCAGGCGACGACTCAACTCTTAACCAAACTTACTCGACTTGAAAACGCCTGAAGCCTGTCTAATGCGTCCGTTGTCGCGTAATTATACTACATTACCACAACTTGTAACTTTCATAAATATGCCTGATGTTCGTTTTATTAAATCTTTTAACAAGATTTTGCCTAAGTAAGTTCTTTTATTAAAAATTATATTCATGGTATTTTACCCGATGCAACGCACCCAACCAATTAATTTGTACAGGATATTTTTGTAGTGTTCACAAATTTTACCTGCACATTCCTTACTGGAAATTATAGTGGGGCCGATCTGGGTTTCGAAACGACAGTGTTTCTTCGAATTTTTTTTTGTGTATATTATGTAGTCCGACTCCCTCTATTATTTGGTCATGTTTGCGGGCGCGAGAAGGAATGGTAGAGAGGGGGGGAAATTTACATTTAAAAATAGAGGAAATCAGTTTTTTGTACATAACTCACTTAGTTTGATTCGGATCAAATAAAATGAAGGGCTCGCGAAAGCGTGTAAACTGAATTTTGAATTTGCGATTTGAAGATATGGATTTGTATACCGGCGGGAACGTATTGAGATCGATCCGTTTTCGCGTATTTATCATGGAGGAAAACCCCCGATAGACATTCAGGACCTAAGTAATGTATCTAAATTTCAAGTTGCTAGGTTGATCAGAGGGGGGGGAGGTGGAAGGGAGGTGGAAGGGAAAACGTAAATAAAATTAAAACCGCTGTAAATTCCGCAATTTCTTCCGTACACCGCACAGCAAACGTGAGATTGTGTACTAACTAATGGGCCCATTTTGAGTTCCGTTCATGTATTTTCAATTTTCGCCATAAATAAACAAATGGTTGCGAAATAACCAATTTATTGTTGTTATTATTTTTAGAAAAGTCATTTTTAGCCAGGAACGAAAGGAGTGGGGGAGATTTTTTTCGCCATCGAATGTGGAATTTTTTTCTCTCTGATTTGAGCCTGACCAGATTCCAATCGGATGATTAAGAGGCGAGAGGGGTCCCGCAAAGTTCTTGCCCTGTAGAAGGACCGAAGCTTTAACTGCACGTGCGAGTTATACATTTATAAAAACGAGCGCGGCAATTCAGCAGCCCTGCAGCGAGATGCCGGGGGAGGAGCCTAGCGCGCTCCCACTTCTCTCCCTTCTCTCTCACAAATACACATCCCACTCCGCTCGTCCGTGTGTCCCGCTGAGCGACAACTCCCGGTTCAAACGTATTTTTGAATAGATCGGTTGGATCTCGCTCGATTCTTAACCCATTTGATTCGTTTTTTTTTTCTCTTTCTTCACCTCTTCATCGGCTCGTCCTGTTTCCATTTATTCTTTATTGTCGTCACCCCTTCCCCTTCTTCGCGCCCTGTTTGTAAGAGTGCGTGTTTACCTAGTCAAGCACGGGCTGGATCATCGAGGAAAATGCTACATCGCATCGATATTTCAAGCATTATTCACGTGCTCGATGGCGCGTCGTCCTTTTCTCTTTCAGGCGGTGACACAAGGGATGCATGTTCACAGACAAGCCCCCAGGTATAATATCTGGAAGAGCCTGATTGCAGCTTACAGCTGCATCTCTCTAATTAAATAACGTTGGAGTAAGGTTTCAAGGACATCGGAGCTTCGTTCTTTATATTGAAGAAAAGCCATGAACACAAACAGAATATGAAGATAAATTATTTTATGTACATATATAGGTCTCATGGATTATTATAACTAATATATCTATACTTATATTAGAGTACAAAATAATTATAATTTGGGGTCTAATAAAAGTGTACAATGCACCTGTATCTCGACTACATAGCTGTGTAACGCGGTTTTATATACGACATCCTGGTGGGTAGTTTCGTATTGCCATACCCAATCGCTATCATCATCATACAATTTCTGGGCTCATTCGCAAAAGTGAAAGAACTACATGCGTCGTCATGTAGTCCTGATTCTCTATTATTTATGTACCCGTAGTTTATCGGCCCAGTCTCAGTTGGTTCATCATTACGATCGTCTATCAACTGTGGTCTTGGCTTAACACTTGAACTACAGCTCCCCCTTGGGAAATTAACAGTACTGCATCATCGGACTCATGAATTAAGTTCAGCGGCATCTGCTTATGGATCTTAATGGGATAAAACAAAACATCCGAATTGTTAACAACTATTTTCTGACAGCAAACGCTGTGTTGATGTTCATTGGACTGCTTTAGCGAGATTGATAATTTTAATTCAAGTCCACACTTGCAGCCAACGTACGTAAGAAAAACTGTGTGATTGAAAAACGGAGCCCATTGCATGGGCAATGTGTAATGGTCGCCAAACGCGGTTTCCCTCAAAAAACAAGCAACTCAAATGTTGAATCGGACAGCGATTATATATATTCACTTGAGCTCCGTTCGACCGGCCCGGATTAATCACATTGAAATGCATGTACACTTGCAATATATAACGTGGTTCTGTTGATAGCAATATATGACGTTGATTTTCACTTACCTTTTTTTTATACATTTATTTAACCTCGGCCTATTTCCGCTACTGAGGCCTAACACCGACGCCTGTAGACGAGTTACCCCCAACCAGGAATTTTGCCGAACCTCTTCCCTTAAGAAGAGTAGGGATCTTTTACTTGCCTAACATTTAATAGACAAGGGACCGACGGCTTTACATCCCCTTCGAAGGATGGTATATCTCCTATACAACCCTCGCCTAAGGTTGTATAGCTTCCGCGCATACACTGATATACAAGCCGCTGGAAGATGTGTGAGGCGAGAACGCGGTTTCCGTTGGAATGGTCACCCATCCAAGTACTAACTGCGCCTGTCGCTGCTTTACATCGCATACCGAAGTATGTACATAGTAAAGACGCACCTACGCTCGCCCCTTCACTTACCTTTGCTCGCGAAGTAAACGGTCTTTAAAAAACAATTATTAAGAATTGTTGTTTTTACCTCAGAAATCATAAAGTACTCTCCTTGCACCTAATTTCCGGTTTACAACGTTTTACCTAGAACCCGCACTAAAATCCTCTCTCAGCCTTTCCACGGTAATGTCATTCTGAAAGAATGCAGTCAAGCTCTTCCAGATATTATTCCTGGGGGCTTGTCTGTGAACATGTGACCCTCGTGTCGCCGCCTGAAAGAGAAAGGGACGATGCACCATCGCGCAGGTAAATCACGCTTGAAATATCGATGCGATGTAGCATTTTCCTCAAAGATCCAGCCCGCGTTTGACTCGGCAAACACGCACACCTACACAGGCGCGCAGAGATAGGTGTCATGAAAAATAAATGGAAAAACGACTACCGTTGAAGAGATGAAGGAGAAAAAAAAACGAATCAAATCGGTCAAGAATATACATTTGAACTGAGAGTTCCCGCTCAGCGGGACACACGGACGAGCAGAGTGGGATGTGTATTTGTGAGAGAGAAGGGAGAGAAGTGGGAGCGCTAGGCTCTTCCTCCGGCATCTCGCTGCACGGCTGCTGAATTTCCCCTCTCTCTCCACCTAATCATCCGATCGCAATCTGGCCGAACTCTAGTCAAAGAGAAAAAATTCCACATTCGAAGGCAAGAAAAAAATCTTCCCCACCCCTTTTCTTCCTAGCGAAAAATGACTTTTCTAAAAATAATAACAATAAATTGGTTATTTCGCAACCATTTGTTTATTTATAGCGAAAATTGAAAATACATGAGTGGAACCCAAAGTAGGCGGCACATTAGTACACAATCTCACGTTGCGCGATGTGCGGAAAAAATTACGGAAGTTACAGCAGTTTTAGTTTCATTTACATTTTCCCTTCCACCTCCACCCTCCCCTCCTAATCAACCTAGCGACTTAAAATTTGGATACCTTAGGTCCTGAATGTCTATCGGGGGAAGAAAAAAAGCCGTCAAGTCACTTTCTTCCCCGAAAAAAAATGTGAAAACCGCTCTCGGTACGTTCCCACCGGAGCGAAAAATCTGTATACAAAGCCGTACCTTCCAATCACAATATTTCGAGAACCGCTGGACCGACTCCGACGAGTCAAAATTCAGTTTACTCGAATTCGCGAGCCCTTCATTTTATCCCTATAAACTTTTTCGATCCGAATGAAAACCGATTTTCCCAATTACAGGTTAATTTCCCCCCTGCACCACCCCCTCACGCCAGCAAACATGGCCAGATGATAGTGAGAATCTGACTACATAATAAACACAAAAAAAAATCGAAAAAACACTGTCGTTTCGGGGATTTTTCGTGCCAGATCGATCCCACTATTAGGGGGAATCCTTCATGTAATATTATTTGAGATAAAATTTCCCTATAAAGTTACACCACCTCGTAGAGATGATACCAAATGTAGGTTTAGTTTTATCTGAAAAGCCGCAAAAATTAAAAAAAAACTCGAACATAAAGGAATAATAGGCCTGCCGTCAGATAGATTAACATTATTCAAAAAGGGGAGAACCAGTTCATTATAGGCCTCTTTTAGACATACTAAATTTTTCCCCTTGCCCGCCCCCGGAAGACTCCCAAGTTTGGGGCAATGTCGCTCAAAAATCATTTTTTGCAAATATCTCAGTTCTGAACGGTCCTACTAAGAAAAGATGCAGAGTACAACGTGTATACACTATGTAGATTACACAGTATACACTTTTTAGTCTTGATAAAGGCCTGAAGAGCCGAAACATTTGTAGATAATTTTAACCATAGTAATTTGAGACATCTAAAAGCAGTGTTTAATTAAATGAAATTATTGTCAAGATTAAAACAATATATTTTTTTTAGTCCCAAACTCCTCTATAAAATCCTTATTTTACTCTAAGGAACTTAACTGCACTGCAACCAACAGCTGAATTACGAGTTCCAAGCCTGGCGCGTAAAGTGTAATAATTATATATTACCAACAGAATGCTAATGCTTCGATTGCAACAAACACCAGACGAAAGAATGATCCTACTTAAAGGAGCTCTCGTGCCAGTCGTCCAAACCACTTGCAGATTGCAGTTTCGAGCTGTTGGCTCTCGTCAGTGCAAGGTAGGCATGTGAACCGATACGAGGATCCTTGAACTATTTTGTACATCTCGGTATCGTTAGGATAGCCTTCCTATAGTAAAATAAGGATTTTATAGAGAAATTTGCGACTAAAAAAAATATTATATTTTAATATTTTGCCCTCTAAAAGCACATTTGATCTATGCTAAGCCCAGTCAGGCCATTTATTTTCCGATTGCAACAGACACTGGACCGCTAGATGGCGCCTACTGATTATTTTGCATGGCGCTATCCTAACGATACCGAGATGTACCAAATAGTCCAAGGATCCTCATGTCGGTCGTCACATGCCTACCTTGCACTGACGAGAGCCAACGGCTCGAAAGGGCAGCCTACAAGTGGTGTGGGACGACTGTCACGAGAGCTCCTTTAAGTAGGATCAGTCTTTCGGCTTGTGTTTATTGCAATCGAAGCATTAGCGTTCTGTTGCTAATATACAATTATTACACTTAACGCGCCAGGCTTGTAATTTGTAATTCAGCTCTCAGCGGGGCACATATCCGGGAGAGTAGCTGTTGGTTGCAGTCTGGTTGTGTTCCTTATAGTAAAATAAGGATTTTATAAAGGAGTTTGCGACTAAGAAAAAAATATTATGTTTTAATATTCTGCCCTTGAAGCACATTTGATGTATTGTCAAGATGTTTCACAAGGAACCAACCACAAATTCAGTTCAGTATATTAAAAAATAATCGGGTATGTTCATTTTTTTAAATACAAACCTTTTTTTCCTCATCGATTTTTCCAGCAAACGTAAACCGGCGAAGATTTCCCGGAAGAACCTATAAGAATTCTAGAAATTTTAAAAGGAAAATGCTTGATAAAAAAGATTTCTAAAAATCTGAAAAAAATTAGACGAAAAGAATGAGGTTATCTTAACATTTTTTATTTCTATGATTTTCCATTAAAATGCATATTTTCCGAGGTAGGGCGATTTGATTTTCTAGAAAATACTAACAGTAATTTTATTGTTTAAGAAGTTTTCGATTTTCCAGAATTGACACATTTGTATTTTGGTAATTTTATATGCATGGGTGAAACATTTGATATAATTTTTTCGAGAAAAACGTGTTTTTTAATTTTTTTAGATTTTATTATATTCTATTAATTTGTTTTCCGATTAGGCTGGGTTTGAAAGGGGTTTAACTAATCATGTGTTTGTTTTACTTTTCTTTGCTTGTAACGACGTTTACTGTAACTTTTTAAGTCTTAATGAAAGTGAAATAATAAATCTGCAAAAGGCAATGATCCTGGATCATTGCCAAATACAACAGCAATCTATGAAATATAGAACTGACTGCGACAATATGAAACATTTTGATGCAATGAGAAACGCTAAAAAACATATTTGAAAGTTAAATGAAGCATGATTCCTACAGATATAGCAGTTTAATGATGAATATTGAATGGTGAGGATTACGTTGTCCCAGGCAAAGCGAAGTATCTGTTAGTATCCTGTAATATATTGCGTGTCTTGATACCTTTCCATTACATTATTTTTGGAGCACTGTATTTAAATATTCAAATTTATTTTTATGAACGTACGGAATTGAAAATTCTTTGTAAAAACGATGACATAACACTGGAAGCATAAAATAAATAAAGAGAAACGGCCGTACACTCCTGTCAAGGTTCATCTGTCACCCAAAGTAGTATTACAGTGTTGTGACTTTATATCAAAGTAACTGTTAACTTTTGTGAAGTTCATGATATAATTTTGTACTGGTAACATGGATATAAAGCAAATGTGCACTGCCAGTGGCTTAATCAGGAAACCTCCCACTCACATCACTCCATGAAACATAAGGGAAGTTTAACACAGAATATGAATATCTTAAATATCTACAAAAATATATTTCATTCATTGACTTTCATAAATTTTGCATTAATTTAAAACATAACACCAACTGTTTCCCCACACAGCGCCTTCTTCAGATATTGAGTATAATAATGAAAATTATTTAAAATTGCAAAATGTTCTCATATATGACTGATGGTCGAGAGGTAAGCGCACTTCCCTCTCACCCAAAAGTTCCGGGTTCGCAGTGGAAAATACTATGAAAGGGATTTTTCTACTATACACGGATATTGGGTGTGTGTTCCTCGTCTCTAAATGTATAGCCCCTTTCTACACAAGGCTCTTCTAAGCCTTCCGGGATAAAGGTAGTCGTAATTACCTGCAAGGGGGCAATAATAAATTATGTAAGTGTGTGAAGGTTGTAATTTTGAATATATTTAAAAGTGGTGAATAATTTATATCTAATTGATCATTTAATATGGTTTGCTGTATTTAATTTTCATGTAATTCTAATGGCACTTTAATCAATAGCTATAAATTGTTTCGGAGGAAGGATAGTTAAGTTATGTATTGGTACAGGTATTATTTCAAATAATGATAGGAATGTTGAAGCTGTTAAAATTGGTACTAACTTCATGACATAAATTGTATATTCATATTTCACAAGAAATATTTAAAGCCCTTATACTGTGAGTGAGGTAAGCATAATTTTAACATGTCTTTTGGATATAATAGTCTAAGGTTTATTAAAATTGCCTGTATATCCTCGTCTGTAAAAGAAATTGACTAATTGTTTCAAGTCTAAGAAAAGTGGTTGTTAGGTTAATACGTACTTGCCTTTGAAAGTTCGTGTCGCATTTAATATGTTCTAAATTGTTTACCAATTTTGATTGATTTTGCAGTGGCGTAGCGGACGGGTCCGCATGGCCTGCGATGCGGGGGAGCCTCCAGCTCATGGGTGCCTCCGAATCTAGATACGATAATGATGTGAAAATATCGGCGAAATTAAAAGTGGCTAAATCTTACATACGTCTTAAACACATCGATAGTCAAGATGCATGAATTATTTTATTATAATTTATAAAAATATAAATTTATTATATTTCCTTGACATTTGTTATATTTTTAAGAATATAAAAAAATAAATTGATGAAAGCTATTTTGTAAGTAATTAATTTTAATAAAAGTGAGCGTTTTGTAGCGTACTTAATCTCAGGGTTGAAATAAATATATTTTTTACCAATAGTAGGCAGATAATCTGTTATATTTATAAAATATTTATTAGTTGAAAAATACAAACAAAGGACCATTAAATAGTGTGCATTTAACATTTATTATTTTTATTTAATGCATTTTTTATTACTGTTACTGATTTGTAAATTTCGTTTTTGCTCATCGAATTTCATATTTGTACCCTGCATCTTGTGACAATTAATTGGCCCGTCTTCTTAATTTGTGTTGAAAATGTCTGGACTAGGAAAAACCTTAGTTTAGTGATGCTCAGAAATGAAAACTTCAAAAGGAAAAGGAAGAGGTGACCAAAAAATATACAAAAATTATGTCCATGTTTAGGAGAGTAGGTGATTTTGAAATACCGGGAAGTTCCAAAGAAGGAGAAGACTTAGAGGAGGCAACTAGTTCTTATGATGAAAATTTAAGTAAAACTGCGCGTATTGATATTCTTGCAACAGAAACGCTTGATAAAGATGGCCAAAGTAGTGGTCATCATACTTTAATAGAAATGCCTTCTCATGTTAGAATGGATGAAATAACAAATTAATTATTGGAATTAAAATATCCATATTCATCAGACCGTGGCCATTATCTTAGGGATATTTTAGATCCTGATGTGAAATGACTATTTTCAGACCAACCCTTAAAAGATTATGCGCTACAAGGTGGTCTTCTAGACATGATGCGCTTTTTACCGCAAGATTCAATTTTCTCATATTAATAAAAGCTTTAGAGAATATAGCTTTGATTTCCTCAAAATGAGACAAACAAAATGAGACTAATTCATTAAGAAAATATATGGAGACCGAAATTTACACTCTTGGCCGTAATTCGGACAAAAATTCCACAAACTTTATTTCTAAGTAGCTCCAGTCTCAACATGTCGATTTATAATATACTATGCAGATGTTGGAGCAGCCCACAGAATTAAGAAATTGAGGAATAATGTTGATGGAGTTAAAGTAGAGGCCTCGATTTTGTCAAATAAATGGGATATAGAACCAGAATTTCAAAAAATGGCGTCTTAAAAAGTTTATTGGTGAATAAATTAGAGGTAAAAAAAAATTTATAATTTAAGTGACTGCAGTCTTTATTTCTTATTTATTTTCATTATGTTAAACGATGTATTAGAGATGTAAGAATTGAAGTAGGTGTAATGTGATAAAATATTCATGTAGCTAATAACATTGGAGGCGTTTTTTTTATTTCACAATGTAAAAAATAAAGATGTATGGAAATTGAATTCATGTGTTAAAATTCCAGTGGTTTTCGAAATAAAGCAAAAAAATTCCCCAGTCGAATATTTGGTAACTAGAAGAAAATTAAAATTCGCTAAAATGTGATAATTAGATACAACAGATAGCTTTAACTTTCAGTGATTCACAATTTTTCAAGTAACTGTACAACGATGATCCTGAAGTCCAAAATTATTATTCAATAGCTGGAACATTAAAAACACACCATACGCAGTAGGGTACCATCTGGAATATAATTTTGTAAGAACATTTTTTTAACCATTAGTTTTCAAATTATTTGACTTTTCTGTTTTTAATTTTTTCAAAGTATGATTTGAATTAACCCCTATAGTTTTCATGTTAATTCTTAACTAAATTATATAGACGTCCCATAAAAATAAATCCAATGGAGTTATATCAGGCGATCGTACTAACCACCTAATTACACCATTAGTCGGCAGTAAAGTTTATACGACGCTCAAAATCATCAGATCTTAAATGATGAACATAATGAACTTTATAGGGACGGCATTTATTTCTCCTTGTAATTCTTTCACAAGAGTAGTAAAAATATTTGTAATAGATAATAATTTCCGTAAAGTTAAATTCGTACTATTTACAATACTGTTCAGTGCTAAAGCAGAATTTGTATCATTTGTTGCCGTTTATTACGCTTAAACTTTTTAAAACTTCCAGAATTTCTCAAATTATTACTTAAAGAAATATAGGTCTTATGATCTGGCTGAGGCAAATTATATAAAAATAGTTAAGTTTAATTGAATATTCTACACTATAGAAGCTACATTGTCGGGGGGCGAGCGTAGGGGCGTCTTTACTATGTACATACTTCGGTATGCGATGTAAAGCAACGACAGGCGCAGTTAGTACTTGGATGGGTGACCATTCCAACAGAAACCGCGTCCTCGCCTCACACATCTTCCAGCGGCTTGTATATCAGTGTATGCGCGGAAGCTATACAACCTTAGGCGAGGGTTGTATAGGAGATACACCATCCTTCGGAGGGAATGTAAAGCCGTCAGTTCCTTGTCTATTAAATGTTAGGTAAGTAACAGATCCCTACTCTTCTTAAGGGAAGAGGTTCGGCAAAATTCCTGGTTGTGGGTAGCTCGTCTACAGGCGTCGGTGTTAGGCCTCAATAGCGGAAATAGGCCGACGTTAAATAAATGTATAAAAAAAAAGCTACATTGTCCCTATGTTTTATTGGAATTTACCCATGTCTTTAAAAAGTAATAATAATTTATGTAATTTTTTTTTTAATAATATAAGCAATTTTTAGTTTATAAATAAATATAAATAATAAATAAACACCACAGAAATTAGACAACCCCCAATTCCAGAAGCCAGGGGCTTGTGCGGAAGGGGGGGGGGGGGGGGGTTACACATTGAAATAACGCGTACATGCAACCATTTTATCTATAGGAATTTATTTTATAACTTTAAATTTTTTCGGTTTGTCCCGTAGAATTTATAGATCTCAAGGTTTTTTTGAAACAGCGATGGAAAACACACACTAACAATTTAATTGTTTAAATAAACAAAGCACCAACCTCGCCGGCACTGCATAACTGAACTGTAAACTCAACTTGACATTGAAACAAAAAATTTCCCTGGCCAGATAATTGGCTTTAAAATCCTCATTTGGCTCTAGAAATATGAATTTATCCCAAAAAATTTATCACCATTCGTTTAAACTGCTTGCTGTTATGTGAAAGAAGTTTTTAATATGTAATTATTATTTAGTATCTACAATTCTGACATATTATATTCAGTATAAAACTGCAAAATACAAGAATATGCCGATGACACTCAAGTGTACAATAGCTTTCATATTGGACATTTTTTAGTAGCTCAAAACAACGTAAATAGCATCTTAAGTAAAATTAAACAAATATCTCAAGAGCACAACTTAAAATTGAATTCTCACAAATGCAAACTAAATATTATTCGGAACCAATAAAGATTTAGCTTCTATTTGTGAAAACTTTATTTTAAATATTAATGATGAATGAATTATGAATTATGAATTAATGTATGAATTTAGATCAGCATCTCAAGTTCTCTGGACATGTAAATACCCTATAGGGATATGGTTCTTTAAAGTAATTGTATAGTAGTAGGTTTTTCACATATTAGAAAAATATGTGAATCGCTAGTTCTATCACACTTTAACTATTCTTATGTAGTATATAGTAATTTCATCGATACCATAGAAAATAGAAGAATACAAAGAGTGCAAAACTCCTATTGTCGTTTCATATTCAGCTTAAGAAGATATGATCACATATCACACTTTTTTACGGGTTCAAACTGGTTGAATATGCAATTTCCCAGAAAACTACACTTTTTGGTCTTCATTCATAACGTTATATCAACATTGGGACCATCTTATCTCTTCTGTAGGCTCAGTGCTAGGTCTCCAATACATAATAATAGTACTATTCGCTTTTGACACTTGTATCACAAACAGAGACACTCTACTGCTGCTTTTCAAAGCTGTTTTGCTTATCGTTCTGCTGAACTTTACAACGCCCTCTTCCCCAGATTAAAATCACTATCGGTATCTTCCATTCAAATAAACTTAAAACGATTACTTCTTGAGGAGCGAAAACGCACGAATTTTACCTTGTTGCGAAACTCTATTGCTCTTTTAAATCACTGCTAGACATGACGTTCCATTACATTTTAGACGCTGGTGTGCTTACTTTACATTGTTGCTTAACCAATAATGACGATAATACTAAATTAATCATTATTTTCAATAATGAATTTGTATATTGTCCATTTTTACTTTTTTTAAATTGTATATAAACATTTCTTTGTAATTTAGAAAGCTTGTACTTGATTGATAAATAAATATGTAACGTTTCTATTTGATTGATAAATAAATATATTTAAGTACTTTTTATTTGTTTGTGTAATTAGGATTTAGTGTACACAAATGTTTGTATGTATATTTTATATGTATATTGTATTTTGGTTTTCATTTCTAATTTCGATGGGGTCAAGTGGCAGAATAGCCTATGCTAGCTTCGCCCAAGAAACATTATATTATTTCTTTGTTTTAATAAAAACTTTTATTATTATTATTTTCATTATTAATTACGATACGTGCATATTATCGCATTAATTCTTGTAACATCATTAAAGTTTCACACATCATTATCATTGATATTTAATTGCTCACACTGGGTCTGTTCATCTTGTTTCTTTTTCTGTATATTCCAAAAGAATAAATTTTAATTCTTTTTAATAATTCAACACTTCAACGGTCGTTTATACAAAAGTGATCTAAGTCGTTTCTAATAAAGATAATTAAATCAACTTCACGCATAAGGTATTCTGTACCTAAATTATTATCTGATTTATCAATTTTCCTCCGTCTTTAAATTTAATTAGCTGCCTGTGAGAATTTCACTTCCTCTAACCGGTATTAGAAGTCACAATTTCAATTCCTATTTATACCTTATTTGCTTTAATAATGTTTATTTTATATCAAGTTTTGCACCCCGGATATATGAAAACCAGTTATCATATCTCATGACAGAATCAATTTTAAACAAAATTTGTACATATATTGTTGATACACCGCATGATACCGCGTTTCTTCAAATATGTATAATGTCTTTCGAATAATGTCATCTTAATGCATAAGAAAGGGTTAATGCTAGCTTTTCCATAATTAATCAATATAGCAATTTAGCAAATTGTGCCGAAGCGTTATATTCTTAGTAAAGGCGATGATGCGTCTGTTGTACAAGAAGAAATAAGTTTTAACCATTTTAAGAAATAAGATATTTAAGAAACGTAACATTAGGTTGTTCTTGGACAACTACGTGGCTGTTTACAACGCACTGCAAACATATGTAATCTTTTACCTCTTGATAAAAAGGTAATAGCAGAAATTTTTAGCTTATATAAAAGATATTTTTTCTCGAGTTTAAGTTTATATATTTTGAGTCCACTTATGCATAATGCCTACTCAAAAGAAGAAATAGTCAAAATAAACGAAAACCAAAAATAATTGGAAGTTACTATTAGTCTTAAGTGTGACTCAATGCTCTACACTTTTATATTGGTATATCAGTCAGTTAAATAAAATGAAATGTCCCCGAATCTCAAGTTCTCTAGCCACCAATTTTTAAAACAAATCTCAATTAGCAGCACGCTGCCAAGCACTGGTTAATGATTTTTGACATATAGGAAGTACCTACAATAAAAGAAATTGCATCACATATCGATAAATACATTTATTTACTATCAATCAGTTAGGTTTCTGATAAGAGGTTTCGTCGCATGAGATTAAACATTGTTCAATTGTGTTCTTAGACCTATAAAAGGCATTTGACATGATCAGTCAAGATTTGCTTTTACTTTCATTTGGAGACATTGGCACTAGAGACAATCATATAGAACATTGTAAAAATCATTTTACTAATAGACTCCTACACGTAAAAATGATTGATGTACTGAGCCATCCAGTGCTAATAAACCACAAGGCACAAGGTGAGGTCTAATTCTTTTCACACTATATAAATGATTGTTCTCTGTACAGAGTAAGGGAAAAATCGTATGATATCGGGAACATTTATACAGCAAACTTATGGAAGAAGATAAGAAAAATTTGAGCAAGAAAATTGTGTGGTCATATATTATCGATGAGAAGACAATATTTATTTTTGCCATTATTCATGTCTAGTTTATATTTATAAGACATATATTGCCGTATGAGGTATATATGAATGACATTAATTAAATCCTTTTTAATAACTTTTTTAAATTAAAATTTGGTATACCAAAACGCAATCCGATATTTCTCGTCTCTCGAGTTCTCTCGTCTAGGTTGAGGTACCCGCAAGAACTTAATTCCTTTAAATTTCTTTTGATATTTTCAATTTTATTGCATGTTTTAATTCTTTTTTAACAGGAGTTAGTTTTATTTTGTCGAACTAGATCCGTCCCGCGTGGTTCTGAAATGGCCGCGATGTTTCGCATTGTGGAGTAGAACGAACACGAACGTGGCCGTCGAGTTTGAAAAAAATTAGTCGGAGAGCTTTTGTAGAGACCCTTGATGGCGTTCGTGCACTTATTTCTGATTAGGGGATAGATTAGGGAGCTTAGTTTATGAATTTTAACTTTTCAGTAACGAAAGTTTTGTCTTAGAAAAATAAAAAATTAACTCTTATTTTGAAATTTGAAAAAAATCACGTTTTTGGCGAAGGTGCCCATTATAATAGTTTGATAAATTCACTTTAGATGGGCCAGGGCAGAATAGATTCATCGTTTTTTACTTGGAGCTACCAAGAAAGAATTCGCTGATAGCTTTAAGAACGCGTACCGGAATTTACTTGCCTGAGATTCGCCGCGCGCAGCCTTTTATACTATCACTACTGTTGCATTAATCGTGCACCACGAGTCTCGCACGTACATTTTCTTGTGGTCTGGAAAGCTACCCACCATTCCATGCGAGCAAGGTCTAAACCTGCATATGTCCCCATCCATTCAGTGAGGGCACTAACTGCGAAATAACTGAAGTTGATTTAAATTTGAACCGAAAGTTATGTTGTTGTTTCGGTCTTAAAATTTTAAATCTTTTCGAGTCAAATTTACTTAAGAAGTTATTTAATAATTTTTTCCCAATTTATTTACTACTCTTCTACTCGCCCTCGTAAAACGATTCCGCAGGCGAGCACTTATTATGTGGTCATACTAAGTGCCGTGGATGGCAGCAGAACGAACGGAAGTAAGATTTGATAACATATGTAAACTATGCTGCGGGTAGTAGAGATGATAAAGAATTTGTGCATATACGCATATGTTGAAGAAACGAAAGTAAATATTGATATTAATCGAGGAGCTCTAGAATGTCGTGTATAAAAATAAATTATCTTTTATTATTAGATTGAACGAAGAAGGGTTGTAAAAATTTTATTTATATGAATTAGATTTTTATACCGGGGTATGCAAAGTATCTTAGAAGTGGTTTGGTATTATACGAGAGCTGTAAAATGGACATATTGAATGTTCTGACGTTATTTTGGGCATCTTTGGGAATTATCGGATTGTAATGAATTTTTTCAGAAAATATTTCGAAAATTGTAGTTTTTCGATTATTTAAATTATATGTATACTTTTTTTTTATTTAGACATGAGCGGAAAGATGAATTTAATTGACAAATTTTGATATTTTTTCGAGTTAATTTTTGAATGATATGTAGTATATACTATAACAAGGGCTGGTACCGAAACGGATTCTGGGGAGGAATTTTACTGTATTTTAATGGTAATAAAGCCTTTTCAATTCATTCATATTTCTATATACGATGTAAGGCAAAGTCAGGCGCGGTTAGTCCATCTTTCAGCGGCTTGTATATCATTGTACGCGCAGAAGCTATGTAATCTTAGACGAGGATTGCATAGTGAATGTATTATCTTTTGGAGGGGATGTAAAATTTTCGATCCCTTTATTAACTGTTAGGCAAGTAAAAGGTTCCTACTTTTCGAAAGAGAAGAGATTTGGCGAAATTTCTGGTTGAGGGTAACTCGTCTACAGGCGTCGGTGTTAGGCCTCAGGAGCGGAAATAGACCGACGTTAAATAAATGTTAAATAAAAAGTTAGGTTATTTCCATTTTTACTCTGAAGTTAAAATTAAGTTAGTTATTTACTAAAAATAATAATAACGTTTCAATACAAGATGGCAGCTAACGCAACAGAGCTGGAATATGGACTTAGACTACCCATGACTTTCCCCAATGATTAAAAGAATCCATTGATTTCTGCTTTTCATAAAAAAACTATCTTTAAATATACTTCTGACAAATTGAGAACTGAAAATTCATCTATTTTCAAACTTTCAAAAACTTATAACTTAAAAATCATTGACCTGACAAAAATTACAAAAAGATTTTTAAAAAATTATGCAAAAGGGTTAATATTTAACAGAATGTCCTACTGATGAGAGCTAACAAGCTGGCAACTAGTCTACGACTGGCGATGCGCAACAGCACTGCCCTGTAATCCTTTCTTTAGATTTAATCTACCTATTAGGGGCTTACTGCAATCAGATTTATTTTGTATTTGGGATATTATTTTCAATTGATTGTGTACCTTGATGGGTGTCAATTAATCGATTTCCTTTCATAGGAAACAGTGGAATAGTGGACTTTAGTAGTAGCTATATTTTTACTTTACTACACATTTATTCTTTCTGGATTAATATATTTTTTAAATGTTTATTGAAGCAATATCTGTCCAGGTTTCCAGCCGGCATATTCATGTATAAATACGTACTAGCTTAATAACAATTGTACATGACGATAATCCTTTAATTAATCGACAGACAGATTTATTATATCTGTCAGATATTTAATAAATAAGTCTGTTTCTCATAGAGAGTTATTGATGTAGTAGGTATTCAAAAGAAATCAATCTTTCAGGGTTATTTTTCCACTGTAACTTTTCAACTTTTTGCAACTTTCAAGAAATAATTAATGCTGGAAGTTTGTCGTTGGGTAATATAGTACTCATTGAAATTCTTAATCAATCTTGCCGTTGTAATTATTGAGAATTAACTTCGACTATTATCGAGAAAAGCTATCTACAAGAGCATATTGTTGCGAAATCCAAGTTTTAAGGTATTGTTCGTGAAATTCTATGACGGCTAAGTTTTACAAATATTAAACAATTACAAGGATGCGACTGAAATACAATGATCAAAAATCGTGTTTTTTATTTCGGGATATTTAAGAATCAAATATTGAGTCAAATTTAATAATTTTAAAAGCATTATCATTAAGCAACATAATAATGAAGAAGATCGGAAAAATGCAAAGCATTCCTTATTTTACATGATGATACTAGTCTACTTACTGAATAGAAACAGTTAAACCACTCTCCATTAATTTATGTATGCTTTGATCAATGTATTCGAAGACCAGTTTTACACGGAACAAATTAATATAGGCGGGAATATTCAAAAATGATGCAATTTGATGTGATATTTTTTGAGGAATTAAGGTGATAAAATGTATAGTTTTAAATAAATATATTAAAAATCTAAAGGTCTTTATTGTTGACTACAAAAACAAAATACATATAGTTGTACTTAATTGTTGGATTTCTATACAGGAAATGACGATACATATGTATGATATAAGCCGAAACAATTTATATATATTTTATTTGTTTACTTTATCCAAAATATACACTAATACAATTTTTGCATAATTTTTCACAAGAATACCATGTCATGCAGCTTTTACCCCATCTAATTCAGATGAAGAAGAGCCACTTCCCACATGAATCATCTACTACAATGTCCATTGTCATGTCAACCTGCTACATTTTTTTCTCTTGATTTTGCGCGTGTCGAGTGGCCTTTTTCCAATTTTCGACAGAAACATTTCCATTGGTTTACTGTAGTATTGTTGCTGGCGACTTCCCCTTTTATTTGGCTCTATATAAATTCGATATGATTAAATTCACAATGATATGGAGGCAATCGCAAAACTTTGTGACCTTGTTCTTTTTCTATTTACTCTACTACATATTTTGAGAAAATAAGAGACTGTTTGACAAGATTCAGGAGTTCGGCTCTCGCCATGTCTGCTTCGCAAACAGTCGACTTACTTGTCAACCAGTATGTTTACTTTTTTTCGTGCCAGAATTCGGAATCTTCTCCGTCGTTCTACTGTGATAGGAAACGTTGTCCATCACAATCACAGAATGTTCAGCCAAGCGCCCCAGAATTTGGGCAAACCAATTTTCGAAAACTTCATCATTAACATCTACATAGTAGTCTCCTGTTTTCTTCGATTGGAAGCAGAACAATCAATCCTCAACGAAACCGTCCTCAGATCCAATATGAAGCACTATAAGGCGATTTCCTTGGGCTGATGGCTTTTAATCCTGTCGTTAATCCCTGGATGAAAATTAGACTCGAATTCAAGATTGTTGGGTCCTTCATACTTTAGTTACGGTATGGCCATCTAAATAAATGGCAGTAAGTCTCATCTAAGAAGTACAATTTCTTGCCGTCTTCGCGTCGTCTCCAGCTGATGATCCCGTTCTTAAACTTTATTGCATGACAAAAAAGTAAACGCAAAAACACATTACAGCACATTAAAAAATTTAGAATACAATTAGTGGCGCCCTAGAAGTTCAAAATGTCGTCCATCATTTTGGATGCAAGAATTCATTTTCTGACGAGTGGATTGAACAGAAGTCTCTACCTCTGCCATCGAAATGCTTTGAATGACTATCTTATTCTTTCGCTTATATCGTAGTGGGCCTGGTGGTGAAAATAAGATCTCTTATTCGCCTCACAAATGAAAATCCAGACAAGTCAGGCCTGGGGACTTGACTGGCAAATAAAGTAAACTCCCACGTTCTATCCATCTATTAGGATATGTCTATTCTAAAAAATCCTGAACGTTCAAAGAGAAATGCGCCGGGCACCAATCATGTTGGAAATATATATCACGACAAATTGCTAGAATTTGCAATAAATGGAATAGTCAACAAACCGAACTTTAGATACTAGAGTACGGAAAATCCACAATGGATGATGAAGACCAATACTCAATATCCTGAGAAGGTGAACATTTGGGCTGGAATTATAAATTCTCAAATTGACGGACCGTATTTCTTTGATAGCACGTTAACTAGCCCGCGCTACTTGGATCTCTTGCAAAATTTCTTACTTTCAAAGTTAATAATAGTTTTCTCAGTTGATGACAATCCTAATGAAATTTATAGGAATATTTGGTATCGGCAAGACAGAGCACGCCACATGTTGCATTGGCAATAAGATCCTATCTCAATCAAGTGTTTCCCAATAGGTGGATCGGTAGACGGGGTGAAATTGAGTGGCCTACCCGTTCTCCCAATTTGGTCCCTCTTGACTACTTGTACTACTACTGTACTACTGTACTACTTACTTAATATCGAAAGTCTATTTCAACGCACCAAATAACATCGGTGTTGTGAAAGACAGAATAACGCAAGACATTAATCAAACCACCCCGGAAACAATACAAAATGTTTTAGAAGAATTACAGCAATGCCTCCATTACTGTCAAGAAGCTAAGGACACCCAGTTCGAACATTTGATTTGAACTGTTTCATGTTCTTTTGTTTACTTAGTAACATTAAAAGTATAATATTTTTAAATAAAAAATATGGAGAAATTCAAAAAAACTTATATTGCTGGATAGAGAATTAAAAACCCTTTCAAGTAAGCTATAACACGCACCCTCGTTCCATTTAAATATTTTAAAGGGGTAGCTACCTCTCCAAGGGGGTTGAAGGTGAAGGTATAAAATTATGCTCAAAAAATGTCATTTTAGAATTAAAATTTGATATGGTTTAGGATTTTACTCATAAATTGTTAATTACGTAGCTAATGAATTTATCCGTTACTTATGGACCTCACTCTATAATGTATATGTATTATACGGATAGCGACGTATACGGACGAATTTATGGCCATCTAGACATTTCACATTCATATGTGCTAATCACACAGAAATCATAACAATATAAAGGATTGTAAATGGTGGGAGCTCCATCGAGACGTCTTTGGCTTGTCGCATGCTATGTGAAGGTATTTACATTCATTCCACTTTGAGCAGAAAGAAAAATCATAACTGAATCAATTCTTATTCAACAAAAACTTTTAAATAATCAAATTGTAGGATGTTTTGTCAACTTTCAATTTTATATAAACATTTTTTTGATATATTTTTTTATTTTGAGTTATACGCAAAAAACTGTTTTCCACTCTTTCACTTATTTTCAGAGGGGGGGGTAGAAATTTCTATTTTGTATTTCTATAAAAAAATATTGCTTAATAAATAAATAGCACCACAAGTAATTACGACCCCCTATATCCCGGAAGGCTCTAGAAGAGCCTTGTGTGGGAGGGGGCTACACATTTAGAGACAAGGGACACACATCCAATATCCGTGTATAGTGGAAAAATCCCTCTCACAGTATTTTCCACTGCCACGACCGGGGATCGAACCCGGAACTTTTGGGTGAGAGGCAAGTGCGCTCATCTCTCGACCACCAGTCATACATCTACATATGCTTTTCGTCAACTTATCTGGCATAATCAGGAGGTGATTGCCAATTATTGCAAATTTAATCTAAAAAAATTAGCTTAACTTGCAAAACTCAACAATTATATAAACATGTCAATGAATTGGCGCAAAATAACGTTTCCGTTTAGTTTTTATTATCAATTGAGGCGTTTGATATATTTAAATTCCCGTTAAATAAGAGCCATTAAAGTGCTCTCGAGTAAAAAAAATGTAGGAATTAAAGTCGTTAGTAGAAGTTTATTTAGCCATTATAACCGGTATAATTGCATCTATTTTAATATGTATGTGCTAATGGGAAAATGCAATACGTGCCTTGAATGAAACAAACGTGGCCTAGTAAGAATGAAAATTTAGAAGCCATTTGTAACAATAGTAAAGTATAACTGGACGGAAATGAGAAGCACATACTGGTCGGATTCGCTATAACCTACATAGCTAAACCTAAACATGTCGACATATTCACGCGATTTTAATACAGGAAATTGGAAACCAGACAATGCAAATTTTGTGTTCGTGCTGGTCGGGATTTGTGTATTTTCTATGTAAATTTTAATTAATGTCTTTAAATATTTACGAAACAATACGCATTTGTTCCTAACTTGCCGTCGTATTGTTGATAAATTTATCGCCGTTCTATTCAGTCTCATCAAATATTATTTGTTTAACATATAGCATAACAGTTAGCGTGCATTGTAAAAATTAATTAAACGCATTTATTTTAATTGTGCTATTATTTAGATAAATAATTCTTGAGAACTCTATTTTCATGAATTATACCAACAGATTTTATCACTGGGTAAATGTTTATTTACATGAAAATTTTGTTAACATAATAATACAACAAGTAGAAACTGTCGTACTCGATACGACTTGCAAATAATAAATACAGTGTGGAAACGGCTAATGGAAAATTATTATTTTTGGTCGTATTTTAGAAATTTTTGAGAACAGGTCAAATTTTGATCTAAGCAAAAGAAGCGATTTATTTCAATGGAACACCCTTGTGTATTTTCATATTTTTGAGTGCCCCTTAGTGAGCTATTTATAACACTTAGCATCTAACTCATCAGTTAGTTAACTGTTGACATTAAAACTATGATATTATCGAGAAAGTTTATTTGAAAGTTATAATTAACCAGCAAGGTAGTTCAATCGGCTAGAACGCGTTATGTAGCCAATTCGCTTTTGTCAGACTCTGCTGTGTTCTGGGTTCGATCCCCGGTACCCCATTTCGAATAACCTATGGTTTTGGATTTGTGGGTTGTTT
The DNA here is from genome assembly GCA_963675555.1 of Leptura quadrifasciata. Lineage (NCBI taxonomy): Eukaryota > Metazoa > Arthropoda > Insecta > Coleoptera > Cerambycidae > Leptura > Leptura quadrifasciata. The sequence continues at coordinate 43,362,723 of OY776678.1, forward strand.
ACTACATGTGGTGTGTTACTTGTTAAAATAATAATACTTTATTTGCTACTGGATACAAAATGCATATATGGTAAATCAAAATTGTGTATAATGTTGTATAAGTCAAGCAAGTAGTTAATTCCAAAATATAAACGAAAAATAAAATTATTAGACAAACCTAAAGGATTATATAATAGCGCCGTGACTTTCTTTTGAACGTAGTCCAATAGTGGGCCTATCATCCAAAAAAACAACAAAACTATTTGAACAAAAAAAATTTTGTTAAAATTTTTTATTATTAAAACAAAACGTCACGCTCCACGTGACTTCTCGTTGGTGGTTGGGCATCCTCGTATCCAATTGTTGCCGTAAAATGCCGAGGTTCTCTCTGATTGGTCAGCGCTTGGCCCTGACTCCTCGTGATAGGGCCATTTCGGGCAGATTGCTGTGTTTCTTCACTACTTGTCAATACTTGAACATACTCCCTCGTGATTGGTTCGTCCACGGTGGATCGTCGTGTGTTTTCTGTTCCGCATCTTCCTACAAGAGCGGGCTTCCAAGAACTGAGTAATCTCTGCGTATCATCTCGTTTATATATATATATTGAAATACATACCTATATTTTTTCTGTGACTTCCGATAGAATGTGAAGATTTTTTAAAAATGCAAAGAAAATAAAATCATTTTTTGATTTATTCATCACCCCCGACACGCGCAATGTAAATTATTCGCTCTTATACAGCCGAATTTACAGTGTTGCCAAATCTGCACAAAATGATCAAATTATAAATACTTAAAACTGAAAATCACACACACACAAAGTTAATTTTTAGTTATTGTTGCCGTCGAAACTCATTTCCACGTTGTAAATCTTGCATTTTCTGCACGTGATAAGGATGCAACCCCTGTTTGTTCAAAGTGCGCCACACAGAAAGCCTGCGAATACTTAGGTACTCCAGGATTTCCTTCGACAGCATCTAAAATTAGTGGTTCCGTATCCAGTGTCCTCCGAGAGCATGTACGATTCCTATAATGAGTAAAGGTTTGAAAATGTCCATGATCCCTTAAGTTTTGAGCCGCTGACACAAACGTTCTTTAATGGAGAACGCGGATACCTTTTCATGTAAACATTCGAGCTTGACTGGCATTTTCGCCTGCCACACCATATAAAGTACAATCTTTGTCCACTCAATGTTTGTGAAATTCTCCATCATTGAAAAGTTTTCAACACAGTAATCCGCCGCTATTAACATGTAGAAATATGTCGTAAACTATTCATGGCAACGGCTGCTGCTACTACTATCTGCTAGTTGGCGACGGCGCACTAAAAATAAGCAACAATTTCACGGTCGAGCACCATATGGAAGCTGATCAGTGGTGTAACTCGATAATAATCTATAATTATATGCAATATTCAAAATTTATTGTTTTGTTTATTTTTTGGTTTTTGGATAAATAAATATAGTTCTAGGAATTTTAAAAATATGACAATTGTTGAATCTGAATATATGCCTGTATTTCAAAAACACACTGTATAATTTGTATGCGGTTCCCTCTATAACTTTGTACCTAAGAAGACACCAAAAAAATTTATGTCATTTCCGATTGTAGACTTTTTCCTTAAGCTGAATATTACCTTTTGAGTTTTAGCCCAATTTAAACATGGTTGATTAGTCAGAAACCATTTCTCAGCTTTTGACTGCAATGTATTGTCTAATAATTCCTTGAGATTAGGAAAAATATTTGAAATACTGTTGTTGGTCAGCATAGTGTAAATTGGCTGTCAACCATTAAACTATGCAAGTTATTAATACACAATAAAAAGAATTAGGGTTCGACTATTGAACCTTGAGGCACGCCATATTGTATAGGTATTAAAGCTGAATTTGAACTTTTGTTGATAACGAATTAGTAACGGTTGCTGGGATAGACTATTTTCATCAAATTCGTAGAACTTTAGCTTGTCTAGAAGAATATCGCGAGACACGCAGTCGAAAGCTTTAGCGAGGTCTAAGAATTGCAAATAAATATACAATCCTTTTTCAAAACCATTAACTGTTAATGAAATCTAATAAGGAGACGATTACTAATATGTTGGATTTATTGTTCCTAATACCAAACGGATGGTGACTGAAAAGATTATGGTGCACAAAATATTCCGTAATTTGATTTTTTTTAACCATCTCAAAGATTTTCGCCAGAAAGAGAATTATTAAAATCCATAATTCGAGGCGTCATTTTTATAGCCCTTTTTATGGATAGGTATTACCTTGGCGATTTTAAGATCATCAGAGAAAACATTATAGACATCTTTATTATTTGATTTGTATATAGCTAACTTCTCTGAAACTAAATTTGGTTTGAAAATAATCGTTAATCCAGTTTAATTTATAGGTATATATTTTATTTAACAGTTTTGATTTCATGAGTAAACAAGTTTCCATTTTCCTTTATACTGAAAGAAATATTGTAGTTTGTTAATTAGGGAGATATTCGTGTCTTTGATAATCATCAAGTTTATAGCAAATAAATATAAATAGTATCAAACAAAACTATATCTATAATGGGTTTAAAATGTATTTTATCAGGATTGATATTTATTTCATTTGTGTTAGAATCCAAAACTAGGCCAAGATGGCCTGATAGATGAGTGTTAATTATTTTAATCTTATACATATTAGAAACAGTATTGACAAATATCTCATCGAAGCAGTTAATATATCTAGTTTTTTCATAATTTAAAAAACGTCAGTTATAGGAATTAAGTACATTATTCACTTTCGATGCGTCATTATTGTTGGTTTAAAAATACACATTAAAATTGCTTGTGATGATAATCTGTTTATTTTTATCTAGGAAAATATCTAAATCCTTCGAAATTGTAAGTCGCCATTTCGTGATCTGTAAACAGTTATAGTTATATTATAGTATTGGAAAGTACTACAGCGCACTATTCGCAATGATATTTAACAGAGAGTTATTTTAAATATTTTTTCGAAGCAAATATAGCAGCACCCGCATAGCCATGAGCTGTAGCAGTTCTACTAAGTAGGTTATTAAGTTAAATTTAAGGAGCTGTGTCATAAGAATGTTCTCTCTTATTAACAAATGTTTATTCAAACATAGAATGCCAAAACATTTATCGCTCAGAAAAGCGTCAAACTCATTTATTTTATCTGTCAAACAATTTACACTTCTATGTAACCAACTAACATCCAAGTTGTTATCAGTGATAGCGAGACCGTCTTTAAAAAAATATGTATTACTAATATTGTACTATCATACCTTAGGGCGAAATTTATGAATTGAAAACATAATCTATAAATTAAATTGAATATAACACTTTATAGCTGGCTTGTATACTAGCAGTTTTAACTTGAGTTTTAACAAAGTATAACGTAGTGAAATATGGGCTGCAGTTTTTTGCAAGAATTCGTCTAGTTTTTGCTAAGTAGTTTCCAAATTGGTGCAATTCATATTCAGATGGCCATGTTAAGGAATCGTTAAGTTGTTGTTGACTTGGATCATATAATCACTTTATTTTTATTGCAATGCGTAAAATTTGATTAATCCCTATCGTGATTCTCAGCGCATCTGATATGAATTTGTGTTGATCCTTTGGCTCTGGTTGTGGCAACACTGACGAAATTGGCGAAAGGCCGACCAGTACTTGTCATTGACTTATTTGATTTTTGTGGGTATGACATCATCTAAAGTACTGACAGTTGACGAATGTGTCGCACTAGTGCTATCGCCGCTTAATGTTCAATATGATGATTAAACTTGAATACTGTTGGCATGTTGGTTGTAATTTCTTACAGCAGATGCAGCGATGAATGAACATTATTTATATTTTTATTTCTTATATTCAATTTCAATAACGCAATAAGGTCTTCTTGTTCACTTACCCGCTTCTCTAAATGATATACTAATTTATCACAAGTATCATTTTTCTCAGTCAGAATTAATAAAAAAGTCTTTTTGGAGATTATTCTCCAAAGTGTCACTAGCGTCATAAAAACTTCCTTTTCTTTGCTATGTAACGATATTTCACTTAAAAATTATTGTATTAACTGAATATTCACATTTATAGGCACGTTACTAATTATAGTCCCATTAACAATAGAACTTATAGCCCATTCAATCAATGAATGTTGCATAGGTGTAAATGTTTTTTATCCATCTATTTGGAAAAATATTTCTTTGGTAATTAGGTGCTCTAAATACATAGGAGTTAGCTATAAAATTTGCCCTGCAAAGTTCTCACCAATACGGAAAACAATGCATCCCCACAATAATTACCAGGATCAATTTACGACCTTGTTTTATATAAATTAAAATTTTTACTGATTTGTTAAATGCTGCAATTATAAACAAAGAAACACGAATATAAAATACTGTTAAGAGCCAAGAATACATATACTATAACTCCGACGTAAAAACTAGGTTGTTTCATTATGAAGAGAAAAGAAAGAGAGGCAGATGTAGCATATAAATCACCGAAAACCCTACTGAATATTCACCAAATGCTGCATATATGAACATAAAACATAGGGTTATGCCTTATGAAAAACCAAACATCACATATTTTACGCAGAATGGTATAAAATGTTTTATATTTTATTAATGTACGACTGCTTATTATTGGTTTCATGAAAAAATATTCAGTATGCATTACAATAATAATAATAATAAATGACTTTATTTAGAAAAAAATTGAACAATTCAATTATCTCCAGATGGGCGAAGTCTAGCCTAAGCTACTCAACTCAACCCTTACAATACATCAGTAAATGATAAATTTGTACTAATTTATAACAAGTTTCAAGATAACATTTAAAAATTACAAAACTTGTATAAGATAACAAAAGTAAGCTATATAAAATAAATTAGATGAAAAAAAAATATGTACAACATACAATATAAAAATTTAAAAGCATAATATACTGACACCAAAATAAACATAAGACGTTTATATTGCGAGTGGTAAACACAATTGAAAACGTAACTACTGACGAGACAAAAGGTAAGCCTTTTTTTACGAAAACTATTTACAGGTAAATTTTTCAATCGACTATGAAGAGAGTTATATAGTGACACTGAGTTATAAGTGAAGGACCGCTGAAACATAGCTGTGTGATATTGCGGCAGCGCTAATTTGTCTGCAAACCTTAAATTTGAATTGTGCATATCATGTCCGAAAGTAAATTTTTCTCGCAGGTAATGAGGTGTAGATGAGGCGAGAACCTTGTGTGTGAATACTTTTAAGTTATATTTATAAAGATTTTCCATAGTGAGCCAGTTGAGATTTTTTATCTTTTGTGAAACATGATCATACTTCCTAATTCCATAAATAAATCTACAACAGCTATTGAATTAAATTTTTTGTAGGCGACATTTTGTTGCTTTATCTAAGAATGAGAAGTAGACAGTGTTACAATAAGTTGATATCGGGACAACAAGAGACTCACATAATTTTTTCTTAATTTGAAATTCAATATGGAGATATTACTATACAACAGCTTTAAAGCAACATACGATTTTTTTTATTAGTATAGAGACATGTTCCTTAAAACGCATGTCCTCTTTAAAGACTAACTCAAGATTTCTTTCTTGCTTTACTCTTCTAAGAGGTTCGTCATCTAAGATTAATCTGATATTATCTTTAATAGTCTCATGTACTCTTGTACTAGCCAAACAAATTACAACACATTTGCTACGATTAAGCTTAAGGTTATTGTTGTTTGAATAATTTAATATAGATTTTAAGTCGTTATTTATATTATCACAAACAAGATTAGCGTCATTAGGATGAAATGTATACGATAGTTGGGTGTCGTCAGCATATGACTGAATATTCGAGTGCTCTACACAGTTACATAGGTCAGCAGTGTAAATTAAGAACAGAATTGGCCCCAAAACCGAACCCTGTGGTACCCCTGATGTAATTGGCCGATATTCTGACATACTTTCATGCAATATAACTGTTTTCTTTCGATGACTAAGATATGACCTAAAAAATTTATTGCGTTATCATCCAAACCATACTAAAAAAGTTATGCACATAATAAGGGCCAATAGTGTCAAAAGCCTTCGAGAAGTTTAAGAGTACTGGAGCGATAGTGTCACCTTTATCAAGGGATCTGAAAATATTTTCTGTAACATTAGCAAGAACAGTAGTAGTACTATAGCCTTTTCGAAAACCAGACTGCAAATTTGAAATAATGTTATTTTCGACTACATATCATATATTTATGTTTTCACTATTTTTTCAAGAATTTTTGATAAAGCTGGGATAATCATTATAGGTCATAGGTCCGAAAAATCTAACGAATTTCTTGTTTTAGGCAGAGGTTTAATTATTGACAATTTCCATTCATTAGGAAAACAACCTAGCTCTAAATAGCAGTTAATAATATGCGTTATATGTTGAGAAATTACTGATGCGCAATATTTTATCATTAAGGCGGAAATATCATCACAGCCTCGAGTATTAGATTTTAATTCACCGATTACTTTTTTCACCTCAGTGATGGTTGCAAGCTTAAAATGGAAAGATAAGTTATTATTAAATTTGTTTGAATTATAATTATTAACAGTATCTGGGCAGTTATTAGTGGGACTAAAAATAGATGAGAAATAGCTGTTAATTTCGTTTGTGTCATGTATGTATTTATTATAGCATGTATATATTTATTGAATGAATGTAAGTTTTTATTGTAGTATTACGGGTGCAACGTTAAGGAATTATCAATTTCTTACACTCGACTGCGTCACGTAAAGGAGGGTAATGTGTTTAACAGTCTGTGTATGTGAATTTCCTGCTAAAGTAAATAAAACGGCTCGACTGATTTTCCTGAAACAAACGCTAAACGATTCCTGTTAATCCTGGTAGTGACACTATTAACACCCATTAACTAACACAAAATTATCTATTTGAGAATAGCGCGACAGTTAGTAGAGTTATTCAGGCCGCAAACACTGAACATTGATTTATTCATGTCATTATAGTTTAGATAATCTCGTTTATATTATTTTAGTTCGAATTTCTTGTATTATTTTATAGTGACGAGAACTCATCTTTTGAACGATCTAAGTTGATTTACAAAGCAAAAACTATCATTTAATATCTTGTTTACTCTATTGGAGGAGGCCTATGAAAGTGCTCTCGAAAAATTTCTCGAGTTTAATTTTATAAGGATGCCATAAGCGACAACCGCCCCAAACCTTAGCATAAGCTAAACTGCCCACACGAAAATTGATACTATTTATTAAATTATCACAATTTTCAATTTCGAGGATGTAGTAAAGGAGAAAACATAGGGTATATAGGGTGTCTACAAACCGGGAAAACTGGAAAAACGGGAATTCGGAAAATAACCGGGAATTGTAAACGTCAATATTTGCATATACAGAGTATTATACTGTATATTCCCATGGAATATTTTCCATTAGCCTATAACACAGGATCCTTCTGTTCTGTTTAGGCTATGAATGAAATATTTTTATATAAAAGATAATTGCGTATTTTCAACTTTAAAACTTGCTATAACATTGTTGATAATTTATTAATTCTTTGTACAAATAAATCATTCTCAGTTTATAGCTCAGGTTGTTAAATTTTGCCGCTTTTTAACTTTTAGTTTTTTAAGCACAGTTTAAATTCATACTGCATGTTACATAGTATGTCGGTCTTTGCATTCTCACTTTGATTACATGTCAATTAAATAATCTCAAACCATTTTTCACTGAATTTTGCTACTTGCATCATAATTTAGACGGCTGCTTCATTATTCATAATTTTAAACGTCTTTTCACTTGAAATATGGTAGATTGTTTTATAATACTATTCGCCCAGTTAAATAACGACTGTTAGAAAAAAGTGATGGAAATTTTTTGTCGGGTATTCTGAAATGATGATTTCTTTGAAAATATTTGATACTTATATATAAAAACAAAAAAAATATATCTAAATTATGGAGTGTCAATACTAGGTTTAATTTATATAAACAACAATTAGATCTCTTACCTAAAATAAATATCTCATTTTTATATTGTTTGATGGAAGAAAATATTAATTGTAAAATGTATACAACGCCAGTTTTACTGAAATTTTGTTGAATTTGGCATCCTTGTTAACCCTCAGTCAACAATTGAAAGCTGGTCAGCATTTAGGGCGAAAGGACCCTGTATACGCAGCTCGCGCCATTTTGAGGAAATGTAAATAATTCAAGGATAAAAATGTGCTGGTGTTCCGTCGAACCTGTCTCCAGTTCCCGGTTTTCTAAATAATGATAATAATAATAATAATAATAATAATAATAGTAATAAACGTCTTTATTATATTCCTTGAGATATTACTGAGCCTGCTGCTCATATAAGAAAGATTTGTATTTCTTTTTAAAACTGCACATATTCTTGCCTTTAAGTTCATTATTAATACCATTGTAAATTTTGCAAATTTGATAACTAAATGACCTTGTGAACAACTGAGTACGATGTATTGGAGGAGTTAAGAGACTAACTCTAACTTTCAAGTTATGTACGTCTGTTCTGAATTTGACTTTTTTTATATAGGTATAATGGGGATTTCTTCAATATCAATGCATAAAACAAACACGCGCCATGATGAGTCCTTCTATTTTACATATTAAGCCACTTTACTTCACTTAATTTGTGTGATATTCGTTAATTCCTACGCATTCCATATATTAATCTGAGGCATGAGTTTTTCAGTTTTTGTATTTTACGTCTGTAAAGTGCCGTGAGATAAGGACTATATAAAGAATCTGCATAACTAGGATGGGATAAAACCAGAGTTTCGCAGAGTAAAATTTTAGATCTCTGTGGAAGATAGTGCCTACATCCATATATTATTTCAGTGACAAGTAACCTTTTTGTAACACTTTATTAACATGACTTTAAAATCTCAGATCACTATCAATAATAACAACAAGACATTTGACTGTATCTTTTTTTTCGAGTACGGCGTTTTCCAAAACAATATTTAAATTAGCTTTAACAACATTTCTCTGATTTTTGGGTCCAACAATTATTACTTCAGATTTGTTTGGGTTAATTTTTAGACAATGATTCTGAGCTGCTTTAATAAATTTCTTAATATCCTCATTTATTAGAGAATTGGCTCTCTCTATATCAAGGGAGGGAAAAGAATAATAGAGTTGAGTGTCATCTGCATATAAGTGAATTTTGCAATAGTTAATTTTATTAACAAGATTACTCGTATACATTGTAAAGAGCAACGGACCCAGGATAGGTCCTTGAGAAACACCAGATTTTAAATGCAGATAATTTGAACTAATATTATTTAAACGAACACATTATTCACGCTCCTTCAAATAATTCCGTATTAATTCTACCGCATTTTCAGAGAGGCCTTGATAATGGAGTATACCTGTAAGCATATCATAATTTATAGTATCAAAGGCTCTACCGAAATCCAGCAGAACCAAACACGTACATATTCCTCGATCCGCTGCTCCCACAATGTCATCAACTATGTGAACCAAAGCCGTTGTACAACTATGGCCTGACCAGAATCCCTCAAATACCTCCTCACTGATATTCTAACGTTTTTAAATACTTACAAGGTGGAATTTTGAAAGGGCTTATTAGGACAGCAATTAACTACAGCCATCGATATTCTGTTCTGAAAGCTAATATGCTACTACCAGTGTTATTCATAATGCTGACAGAGAGTATAGAAACCTCATCTCTCAAAATGATGTTTTAAGTGAACTAAAAGCCCATTCCAAGGAATAATGATTGGATCATTTCTTGATGTCTCTATTGAGAAAATTTGTCGAATTAATTATTACTTCATCCCACGGTAACGGAACCTTCACAAGAGGAAGTTCGAACAATGGTGACGTTCTTTGTAGAACACTTAAAAGAAGATTCCATTGTAGCTCAGCGTTTGTTTATGATTCACTAATGGCCGCTGGTGGTATTTATTCTCTTCATGTAATGGAACACATGCTTCTATCATACGGAATACTAATATCAGATGGGAGCAGGCCCTGGATAACGAAGACGTCGATTCATGACGGAACAGAAGGTAGCTGTAGAAAAACGTAAAGTTTAACTGACGACTAAAGGTATTGAAAGTAAGGAAAGTAAAATTATTTCTAAACCACAAAAATAAGTTTCAGTAAACTGCTGCAGGGTTTACTACCCCTAATGGGTGATACTAGAGGGGTAGGTTATAACTTTAATGGGGGCACAGTGTGTAGCATGTCGTGGCACTTCTAGTCCGGATTTGTGATGTAGTGCTTACGACGAAAAGAAATAATCTAGCTCAGTAATCTTTTGGCGTTTTCTGTACCCTATACTTACAGAATAAATTAGTATTAGCTGTCGTTTTCCTTCGCGTCGCAATAAAATAAAGCAATCTGATTCTAAAACACAGAACACTTTAATGCTGCAACAATCGACGTGGGACAGACTATGTAATATATTCAAATTTATCAATGTGGGTGACATACAATATGTCATTTATAGGTTAGGTTTAATATATTATTTTATATACATTTATTTAACGTCGGCCTATTTCCGCTAGTGAGGCCTAACACCGACGCCCGTAGACGAGCCGAACCTCTTACCTTAAGAAGAGTAGGGATCTTTTACTTATTTAATAGACAAGGGACCGACGGCTTTACATCCCCTCCGAAGGATGGTATATCTCCTATACAACCCTCGCCTTAGGTTGTATAGCTTCCGCGCATACACTAATATACAAGCCGCTGGAAGATGTGTGAGGCGAGAACGCGTCTTCGTTGGAACGGTCACCCATCCAACTACTAACCACGCCTAACGTTGCTTTACATCGCATATCGAAGTATGTACATAGTAAAGACGCACCTACGCTCGCCCCTCATTAGGTATAATATGTTATATATTACAGTTTTGTAGCTACCGTCGGCTTACAATAATGATGATGTAATAAAATATTAAGTGTGTTGAAAATAGGTAGTTACTAATTTTCCCAAATGGCCTGTTAGGTGTGCTGCATTCAGTGTAAAGTGACGACGGATAAACTATGGATTCTAAGGTAGATAGAAATGAAGCATGTAGTATTTACCGGTTGCAATCCTCGGCGACGAGCCCCAGGGATAGGACAGGGTTTCGATGGTTATGTAGGTCACTCAGGAAAAGTGGTCTGGTCCAAGTGACATCCGTGAGGTAGTCAAAAATGGCGGCGAAAGCACTATCCGAACCGTGCTAAAAGCGATATCCAAGCAAACTTACTACTCATTTGAACCTAGTTTTCTACTTCGACAACTTCTGCAACTGTGATAATTTCCTCTTTGTTATTGCCCCACGTTAGGCGCCAAATGAGCAAGTTAACTATTTTTAATATTTACACTCCACGTGCGCCACTGGTAAAACATAACTAATTTTTCTTTTATTTAAATATCGAATTTTATGAGCCAAAACTTAAAAATATAAATGTATAATTAACAAAATATAGCCAACGCCAAGTGGATTAATTGTTATAAAAATAAATATGTAGTAAATTAAATACTACAATAGACCAAAAATACCACTAATTCCTATAAATGGAACTTAATTCATTGCCACCCATCAAGGTGCACAAAATGCGTTTCTAAAGCGATTGAAAATAACGCCCTAAAACTTGCGACATACTACGTCTTCAATCGGAATACGCAGACAAAAAGCGGATTGCAATAAACCTCCAGCAGACAGATTAATCCTGTAGAAATGATCACTGTGCAGAGCTGTCGTGTATACCAGCTGCAGACTAGTTTCGAGCTTGTTAGCTCTGATCAGTACGGCATAGGTGAATACACGACAACCCTACATCTATGCCATACTGATGAGAGCTAACAAGCTCGAAACTAGTCTGCAACTGGTGATACACGACAACTCTGCACTGTGGTTCTTTCTATAAGATTAATCTGTCTGCTGGAAGCTTATTGCAATCAGATTGTTGTTTGCGTTTTCCGATTGAAGACGGAGTATGTCGCAAGATTTAGAACAATATTTGCGTTTTATAAATTGATACTTCATACAGACTGATTTAAGTACACCCTTAAAGGAAGTTTAGGCCTTCATTCATCACTCAATCAACACAATCTTCATTTGTGGAAAAACTTTTCATGTAGAGAACATGGCGCACTTACGATTACACTTTGAAGTGCATTTTTTGAATAACCTGATATACACACATAAATATATTCTTATTAAAAGTTGCTTTCTTGAGCAACATCCAAAATAATTTAAAAATATGTGATACTATAAGATTTTATGTATACAGTGCCATGTCCTTTCCTTGAAGAGTTTGTAAAGTTTGATTCTGTTAACCCCGTGTGAAAGCTGAATACATAAAAGTTGTTTAGTTGCTTCGAATAATTGATCTTATAAGTTAAGGAAGTCTTATCTGAATGCTTTACACAGTGGAATCAACCTTTCCTACCTGCTTTTGGCTTCATTATGATAATCCTCTTAGTTTTAAATACCACTTCACCAATCCTGTAATAATAATTTTCACGAAAGTTAATTTGTAGAAAAACGGAAAAACAAAGTTCATACAACTTTATAACGATATATTTTTGAGATTATTTATTTATTTATCTAGAAGCAATCAGGTTACATAAATTTAATTATTTGTTTCTCGTAACTACTAGACACTAAAATAACTATACCAAACTAGATGCAATTCAAATAATTACATAAACTAATTCTATAAACTTATATCAGCATATAAAATAAAAATGAAAGCAACAATTTTTACCTATATGATTTCTATAAGCGGAAATTATAGATTGTAGATTATATTATCGACTCTGTTCAAAACAGTATTATTCTAACTTTATTTTTTAAGATATCAAAAAATATTATTCCACGAAATTTCTTAAACTGCGAGAAGTTACACAGAAAAATTTGGTTACCCTATTCTAAAAAAGAAAAATTCAACTTATCGCGTACAATTCCTGGACTATTTTTTAAATATGAATCTGTCATTAAGAATTATCTCAGTTTAATAATTTCAGTCTGATTAATAGATTAAAATTCACTTTGATGAACTTTTAAACAATTAAGTATCTTGAGAAAAATGTGTTGCATTTCTTAGCACAATATCACCTTTTTCGAAAATGTTTAATGCAAAAAGCTCAACTCTAACTAATTAACAAAATCAAAATTTTCCCAATTATGAGACAAAGACGCGCATATGCATAATATGGCATTTTCTAATTTTATGAACTTCCTTGTTTACAAAACCTACCATCTTTATTCCCTGACTAGAACCTAGTTCTGTGAGGAAAAAAGATAAATTTTGGTGAAATATAACATCCGTATCTTTAACTTCAGTTACTCTGGTTACGAGCTTGTTATTAATTTCATAGTTAAAGTGATTAAGAACTAATTAGCGGAAACAATTTCTACACTTTCTTATGTTGATTTTCAGGTTATTATTTATTTATGTATAGTACACTGTTCTATAAATATAAACATAAAGATGATTAAACTAAATACAGAAACTATACAATACTATGGAAAATAGTAAGAACAAACAAAGAAAAAGAACAAAGCTCATCTTAAGTAATACATTTTAATATCATTAAGACCGCAACTAAATATATCAAGATGGCTACCGTTAGCAAAAACGGAGAGTGTTTAAGAACATTAGTACAAGGTACTGATAGATAAAAGTTAGGTTATTTCTTAAGTTTAACCTGAGTATCATAAAATTTAATTTAGCCAGTAATTATTGACAATCAATATTATTATGTACAATATTAAAAGGGAATGCCTGAGAAAAATATCTGCGCTTATCCTCAAGATTTGCCATGCAGTGTTTATCAAGCAACTCCTCTTGATCAACACCTAAGAGTGGGTTAACACCGTCAGATTTAAAACTCAATAATTTGAAAAATCGACGTTGGCCTGATTCTGAATTATTGATATAAGTGATGTAATATGAAGACCATACAAGAGAAGCGTGCTCGAACTTAAATCTGATAAAGGTAAAGTGGACAGGTTTAATTGCGTCAGTAAAATCACGACAATTTCGCATAAAAAATCCATACGTCTTACTGACTTTTAAGGAAACGGTCTCAACGTAAGCAGCAAAAGAATGACGCCAAGATGTAAAAGATAGAGGAGCGGTTCAGATTACTAAAGAGACTAAGATAAGTAATGTCAGGCATTGAATTCAATATTTAAAACAGTGTAAAACAATTAACATTGTCAAGGTTATAATTGAAAATTATATGCATGGACTTTGTAAAAAGAGACATGACATTGCATTTACTAGCATTTAATGGCAACATGTTTTCCTGACACCCAGCGTTCACATTGTCTAAGTTCCATTGGAGACGGATACAAGCATTGTGGCTGTTAACGTTAGCATTGATCTTTAAATCATCCACATAAATAAGACAATTCACATCCAACACATCTACAGTATCGTTTACAAAAATAATTAACATGAGGAGGAAAGGTTGCCTCATCACTGAATAAAACAGTATTGAAGAAGTTGACATCATGTTGCATTTCACCTCTGGCCCAATTACAAAATTGTAGGCGCTTTTGAATACCGTCATTAGATAATTCCTGGTGCATTTGAATATCATATGCATGCAACTTATTTGGTTTTAAGATTCGACCCACAGACCGTCTACTTATTCCTACTAATGAGCACATTTCTCTTTGACTAACATGGGGATTCTCGACCGTTGCCAGCACCACAGAAAACTCATTTTCTTCGTTCACAAGACGTTTTATTCTTTCACTTTTTTGTATTCGACATTTCCAGTTTCCAGAAATCTATCGAGAAGGTTTTGGAAGCTGCTAACATCATGACTCCTTTCAGGATAACGTTGGCGATAAATTCTATTGGCAAGTAAACAATTTCTGTCTGACTCGCCCAAAACAAAAGTCATGTCTACAAGTTCCGCTTTATTAAAATTCATATTGTAAAATTCCAAATATTTTAAATTCAATACAAATTGTAACGACCGATAAGTGTGATAAATGCCCCTTTGTACACGACAATTTACGTCATACTGAGGTTTTATTGCTTGTCAAATAACGAAAACAGCAAAAAAATGTACCAAAAAACATTACAGTAAAGGACCGGTTAAATATTATTTACTCATTCCAATGGATTGGAAGAAATGGTCTCATTAAATGACCTCATTTCAAAATTGCATAAAGACGCATGTCGATTAAAATGGGCAACACGTCGAACACCTATTATAAATTTTCCTAATGAATTATTTGAGGGAACCTCTTTTTTTAAGTTTATTCTTGAATTTGACATTTATTTATAAAACGAAAATGGTTGCAATTAGCCATAAGGAAGTACTTACAAAAAATGTTCGTTTTTCATTTCTACATCATATCGTCGAAAAACATACAGGGTGTGCCATTTGAAAAAATTAAGAAAATTCAATTTGAAATGTTCTTCAGTGAAAAATAATTTTTGGCCACACTGTACATTTTAGGAAATGAAAATGATTCAGAAACACTAATTAGATGTTTCGTAATTGGTATTCAGAAAAGTTTTTTTTAAAATCCATAATTGTGACTGTGGTGATTTGTCTAATATAGGAATGAATAGAGCCTAGAAAGAGGCTTCAAAAAATGTACTGATAACATAGCATTCTATTTTAAAAGAAGGCACTTGGTCCTGTAATTTCGTCTTGGCTCGCCCTGTATGTTCGAAAATAATTTCCAGTTATAGACTTTGGGACTGTGCGAATGGTCACGCTACCTTAGCTAAATTCTTGAGTAAAGATAGATAGTTACAGACTTTTTTAACTAGTTTACTTGCAATTTTTTAAAAGTGTCTAGCTATCGTAGAACTCGAGATATCGAGGTCCGACGCACTATTGCCCCACTCTGTATATATTTTCGGCCGTTTTCATAATACAATAATACAGGCAACTCACAATTACGAAGTCACATGTTGAATATGAATTTTAGAGGGTATGCAAGAATGTGAGTACAATCCTTCAGTTGAAAAACAGGTATTTCTTCAGGACCTATAGCCAATTTAGGTTTAAGTCTTTTTAAGGCAGCCGCAATTTCCCCTCATCAAATTCATGTAGGTGAATAGTTGTGCCTACGATTTGTTCATTCAAGACCGGTTAGTAGACTTAGATGATGGTAAAACAGATTTACAGAAAAGCGTTTGATATAACATTAGAGTCAACAAGCTGCCTCCCGTTGTAGGACATTTGAGAAGGTATGCTAGCCGAACTCTTTTTACTATTGATAAAATACCAAAATTTTCTAGGATCATTTTTAATATTTATTTCAGCTGTTCTTATGTAATCCTTATAAGTTGCACCAATGTATGATTTTATTTTCTGGCTGATCATCTTATTATCTGGCCGATAGCCGTGTTGTCTGGCCGATAGCCGTGTTGGTTAAGGCGCGAGGTGGCAGTCGCGATTAACTACAGCTCTCAATGGACAATCAATATATATTAAAATATACAGAGGGCGTCTTATTAGAATGAGTCACACGTGTTTCCATATTTTTGATTCGCACTGTATAATTTAATACAATTGGGAATTTCGCTAATTATAAAACAGTACATTTCATTTCAAAATAATTTTCTCAAAATTTTGTTTCAGAATAAACATATCGATTTTAAAAATCCACTTCGTGTTATTAGTGGCTAACCCTGTATATAAGCGCATATTTTTATCACAATATATTATCTGACGTTACAGGAATGATATTCGCGAAGAAAAAATTAATCGAATCCTTCAATTGTCATGAATATATTTTATAAAAATAGCCACTTTTTAACTTTAACACTCTGTATCTCAAAAACTAGTCATAAGATTAGGTTGAGCCCATGTTACTTTTAATCAGGAGATCGAGATCTATAGCATACTGAAAATTCAGAAAATGTAACCGATAATTATTTTATATAAGAAAAAGTACGAGGTCCTTTATAAAATCGTGTAGAGCTGATTTTTACCCTTATTCATTTTAACAGACTATTTTTTTTTATTTTTCATATTAATAAACACTGATTGATGGTAAGAAATAAAATATTACCGATCAGAAATTTCTAAAATCATGTAGGGCTTATTTTAAACTTGATTTATTGTGAAATACATTTTTTTAAATACATATTGATAGCCAAAAGCAAAATATTACAGATTATAAATTGTTCAAATCATATACAGTTAATGTTTCAACATTGCTTTCATAACAATACAATCAAAAATCTGAAGCTGGATTCCACAGTTGGAATCTAACACGGAACTTGTTGAAGAAAAACTTTATTTTCCAAACATAAGTAAATATTTGATTACTTTACTTGAATTTCTATTTTGTCTTTAGTTGTAGTACTACTACCATAGTAGGGGTATCTTTTTTGCTGGCTGGGATACCCATTGAATTATGCAAGAAAAGCAGCAACACAAAATACATTCCATATGTAATAGAAAAAATTAGCGCTACCCATTTTTCCACGTACAAACAATTTCAAAGAGTTCTCGTTACATAGGAATTCTGTAGTCGCTTGCGAAAAACCCTACTTAAATGTTCGATTTTTATGTTGGAAAACCCACTCACGCCTAACTCCACTGCCTTTAAAAGTTTTTGGATTATGTTTATACTAGCTTGTGTCTATATTCACGTTATTTATAAATGCCACGGTCACAGGATTAAATTAAGCGATTTAACTTCCGTACCCGTCGGCGTCATACTTCCGTTTTTGAAGGCGTATTTCCATCTAGTACACAAATATAACCGGAATGACAGATCTCAAAATTCAAACATCAATAGCAATGGCGTAATAAGATGACAAGTTAAAGACAGGTATTTATTTGAAAGATGAAACAATAAAAAACTCATTTTGCAAGTATTTACCAATGTTAAATGATTATGTTCTTTTTATAAAAGAAAAGAAATATTCAGATGGCGCAGAAAGCAACATCTTGCTGTATATAAATCCCAGTCCCGTGTCGCTCTCGCATGAGAGAGAGAGAAAATTAGCTCTTGATAAAACTTTAATTTTTTACTTAAAGCTTGTTTATAGGTCATGATTATTTTAGAAAACATTATCTGCGAAACCCCTTTTATTTTCGATAAAAAACGTATGGGTATCCTTATTCAGAAACGTCCTGTGTATAATATACTCCTTGTAATTGTGGTTACATTAATAACAGATTGAACCCTGTTAATAAAAAAGTTAATAAATACGTGTACTATTGTCTTCTGCTTGATAATAAATACATTTTTCATGATGCAAGCGTATTAATTAACACATTCCTTAATTACTAATTAAAATTCGTTCAGAGATGTAACGTAGTTAATAATAAATTTGACCTCCAAACGGATTAAAGCACACTTTAGCTTTATAAACCTCTATAAATATTTAACATTAAACTTGCTTTTGAAGTGTGAATTAAATAATCAAGTTTTAGTCTAAAAAGAGACTGGAAGGCATTATTAATAAAATTATAATAAGTTTAAGTGTCTCGGTGGATACAATCAAGCCTGGAGCTTCTAGCGCTCTATCTGGATTAACTCTTCAACATTCCTTTAAAGTTCTTTGCAGCTTAGACATTACCGCTTTACACAACACAATGATTATGTACCAGTTCAGAATGTGCTGTGTAGAATTTTATTGCATATATACTTATTTGTCCTTTATAAGGAAATATATAATAGTTATTTAACTTGTTACAAAGTATATTCCTATATCAATAAATAAGAATTAAGAAATATATCAATTAATTTGATACCTACGGCGAACAAAATAAAGACATCTGTTTAGTAGTGGTGCGGGGCTGTTCATTATCAGTACTTCAGGATTGCCTAACAAAGTACAAAAGTAAGGATGAATGAATGTCGTAGCGATACGTTAATTGTTAACATGGGTGTCCCGCAGGAACTGTGTTGGGATCTATTTTGTTCCTAATATATATTAATAACATATAATTATTAAAAGATATAAAATGTCATATAATTTCTTATGCTATTGACACAGCGGTAGTATTTGACGGTAATCCCTGGAGCGAGGTATATGATAGTGCAGAAACTGAATCTTATGTTATAAACAGCTGGTTAAAAACTAGTCTTCTGAGTTTAAACGTGAGTAAGACAAAATTTTCTATATCAATAAAGGGTCAACCAGAAAAAAAGGACATCACTTTCCAAGACATTTACTGTAGAAGAAACTTAAATGGCTTATGCTCTAAAGTTGAGAAGACTGAAACAATTAAATATCTAGGTGTCATGGTAGATCAACGCCTATGAAGGGCAAGTCATATAGAATATATCACAAATAAACTCAAATTAATTTTTAACCAAGGGATATCCTTAACAAAAAAACATGACTATGATGTATGATGCTTCAGCTGAATCCGTAATGAAATATGGCATTATTATTTGGGGGGGGGGGGGGGGGAGATTATATAATAATGTACTGAATAATTTAGATATAATACAAAGAACATTAATCAAAATAATGCTTCAGAAAGAGGAAATCTATTCTACTGAACTTCTTTATAAAGAATCTGGTTTGTTTACTATAAGAAAATTGTACATTTACCACTGCTTAATTTATCCTATATGTTGCCTGTAAGCATAAAAAAATATCAAATATTAAAAAAAATTAAGAACCTTTGTAATTGATAATTTCAATATACTAAATATGATCTAAGTAGATATTTATACATGTATATCTTAAATATTAGAGACTATACTTCCTCTAAACTTATACTAACTAATACTTTTAATTGCCTGTTTATCCTGACTTTTTTTAATTTCTCCTTAGTACCATAGTATATTCATCGGTGACGCAGTATTTCTCTTCTCACCATGCTTTATTCTGTAATTATTGTTATTATTATCTCTTGAAATTCTTATAAAATTTAGTTTTGATATTTTGAGTACTTACATCGAGTATTTTGCTCTCTCATTTTATTAATATAGTTTAATTTTTATAAAATTATATTTTCACATAGAATGAGTTATAACTCAGGTACCTAGGTATCTAGGTGATTCATTCTAAAATAACAATAATGTTACATGTATATAAAATCAAAAATTATACTTGCTTATGTAATTTCCTGAATAAATTGAATTTGAATTTGAATTTAAATATATATTTATGTGTTGTAGTCAGCATACATTGTTGCATCAGATAAAAACATGCAAATAATACTCCATAAAATCGTTATCTAAAGAACCAATGACTATTTACTCCTTAGTTGGTTAACTTTAATTTTGTTTTAAAATTATAAAATGGTGCATGTATCTCTACTGTGGTAACCAACCATATTTTTTCGAATAATTTGATATTGAATTAAATTCATATGACTGTTAGTTATTGAATTCTGAACAACTCTCAAAATATTCGCCAGCCTGCTACGTCAAATTTCAAAACTACAATCTGACGTAACTAGTTGGTCGTCGTCTGTTGACTAACAGTATTTGCCGGCCGACTAACAGCGGAGATGGTCGGGGTTCTAAATTACTATGATGTATCAGGGCGCCAAGTAAATTTTTTTTTCACTCCAAATACCAGCTCAAGTACAATGTAACCTCAAATTTACTAAATAAATTACTTAGCGAGACGATAATGAAAAATTCAAATTCAGTTTTATCTTTTAATAACAATAAACGAAATAGGTTAACTTTAAAACATTCAATAGTACAATAACGTAAGGTATGGTAGACAAATTCACACAAAAAAAATATATCTAACTGGGTATACGCGTCTTACGTAAGTGCTTAAACCCCCAACAAATATCATAGATGTTATAATTAGTTGACAGAATATTTTCATAAAATGTTTAGCAAAATTTAAAAAAATACATATACATATATATAAGTACAGTGGTGAAATTTTTTTTTAGTAAAATTTATAATATATTTTTAAAAAATTCAATGTATATATGGCGCAAGAAGGATACAAACTGCAGGCAGCAGGGCTTCAGCTTCGGCTCAAATTTCAGGAATGGCAACTTCCAGCCTATCAATTAACCCAGAAAATGGATGGCTCCTCCACAAAAAAAGAAATTCCAGTCCAGCAAGGAGAAGTAACATAAGTACGTGTAGACCAGTGGAAAAAAAAGTTGTTTGTTTCAGGGGAGACAAAAAAAAACGTAGAAAAACTACGAAATCCTAGGCGAAACCGTAGGTGAAAAAAAGAACCCTAAAAATAAATTTTTACCATTGAACAATTTACTACAAGTGACATTTTGCTAGTTTGAATATAAAAATAAAGTAATTACCTCGTTTCGGAGGGTTTTCTTAGAAAAATGTTGTTGACCTTGGATGTCCTTGGCCTCGTGTAAATTTGGCAAAAATGGCTTTTACGTATAGATCCTTCCAATGAAGACAATCGATTTCCAATACCATAAAAATATGCACTCGTCCAAACATAAATGGATAACCGAAAAATATAACGTTGCGAATATATCCCAAAATGGTGAAATTACTTGTTTCAAAAATCGCAACGAGCACGTAAAAATACCACTGAATAAATTGCCAAGCGTTCGAGCAAATTACACGTGAAAAGTGACAGACTACCGGAAGACAAAACCTAAGCCAAAAACTATTGTGAAGAAATAAATCTGTGTTACCGATCATCAGTAGGTTATAGGAATCTACCTATAAACTAATTAAAAGTTATTGGTTGCCTAGTTTAAGAATTACAGAAATAGAGAGCTTAAGTATATGCAACACGCTACACAACAAAATGTATAACGTCATGTGTACAAGTGCAACAGATTCTTTACAATTGCGGGTTTATATAGACTAAATAATAAATATTACGCGTGACGACGGATAACACGAATTCGTTAGACATTAAATGTAGGAGATTTTAGAGATTTTTTTAATAACGTATAATTGTTAAACTGAACTGTAACAAGCCTCTCACGTTTCTTGAAACATAACTGCATCTACAGGTGAATGGTTTTGTAAAGGCGAAGTCTGTAATAAAACATCAGACAAAAATAAATGCATATTCTGACCTTCCTTCACAAATAGCCACTGAAAAAAAAAAAATTTAATCCCCCCCATCTTTAAAATCACTGAAGTACATTCCAACACACGTCTTTTAAACTTACATAATAAGAGAGATAAAGAAAATATTGAATGTTTCGATAACTCATGTCATTTTCAGGTCTACATCTCAAAAACGAATTAAAAAATATTGTAAGTGTAAATTAAATACAATCTGAGTCATAAACTGTTTAATAAAAGGATAGGACATAGTAGTTACATAGTTACATAGTTACAACCACAAACTACAACTCAGTACACGCATGCATTTCAGAAACTGCCCTTCTCAAGTCTCGCACTAAATATTGAAAGTTCTTAAAATCCCTGAGCTTTAGCCTAAATATTTAAACGTTGTCTTTGTTATTTTCTAAGTCAGCCTATTATTTGCACCAACATGATTTAATATTTATAGGTTACGTAAGAAAATGTTCAGGAAAAATTTTATTAAACAAGTGGAATCGTCACATAAGACGAAATAATTAGGGGATAATTGGGATAAACTTCATTAAAGAATGAAGAATATTTCTTGTTTTTCCTATGTCTTTTTTCAGGTTTAACTTCGATGAGGATATCCATAAGTGAAATTCTTTATGGTACCACCCTGTAATGCAATTTAGTAATCACAAAAGCCTAAGGTATATCATAATATTGACTATTTGTGGTAAAACATGATCGCCGTTGTAGCTTATAATAGCTGTGGCAGCACCTCAGTTTCAATTACCCGGACTTCGCTTCAGGCTACAAATTCAACTCTGGAAACATAGGCGGGTTATAGAGAACGTTTTGGACGAGATCTTTCATTCCAATAGTTTATCGCTGTACCAATAATCTTAATGAACTGTTCAATTAGAAGCTATGAGGTACATCTTTGTCATAATGTTGTATTGCTGTGTTACTAATTTTAATGAACGAATTTTTCTGGAACAATGATTTGATAAAAAGGAAATTAAGAAAAAATTTTCCCACATTGAATAATCACGAACCACGAAATATCAGGCCAAATTTCTGCCTTCGTGGTTCACTGCTTACGTATTAGGCTTTAGACCAGGGAAAATTAGTGATATATTTTATGTGTTGCCGAGCCGATAGCAATGAACTAGACGGGCGAGTCGCTATTATCTTTCGTGAGTTCGAATCTCAGCTACGGTAGATGGAATTGTCGTAAGTAAGGGTTGTTGTATAGATAGTGGTCCGTGTACGTTATCCTGGTCGAGTGACATAGTAGCTAATACTAAACTCCACCAGGATGTTAATTTAAACAAGGCCTTTACTTCGAAATAGGACTGGTAATTAAAATTAATTAATCTAACAAGTCTAAATAGTTTATTACTTTAACCAAGGGTATCTTTTTTACTCCCGAATTTTGTTAATCTCCATAATTATAATGAGTTAGCTGCAGCAAGATATTGTGTAGATTTATAACACATCTTGCCATGCAATCGTGCAAAAATCTTTTTTTATGAAAACTAGTATTTTAAATTAATAACCAAAATATTGCCATAAGAAGCGTGTATAGATCACCAATCAATGACATTAACAATGTTTGAATAGAATTAGAACAGTGTTTAAGTACACCGAAGTTTTACTTAGAGATCTAAACATAAATATACTCAATACAAATAACATAACCGTGAATTATAAACACTTATTAATTATCTATATCTTTAAATCTCACATTAATAATACTAGAACCTTAAAATATATAAAGTTAATGAAAATAACTTAACACAACTGTTAGAAAATGAATATTGGAAAAGACAGATTGTAATGACCCCAAACTGGCAGCTAACAATTTTATATTTAACATTAACCAAGCAAGAGATAAATTTAAAATAAAAATTAGGTACAAAGAATTAAAACTTTAGATCAGTCGAGGAATTATACGTCGATAAAAGTAAGAAATATCTAAAAAAATCGGCAGCTACTGAAAGCGGCTGGCACCTTCCCACCCACGGAAACCAAATCGAAAAGGTGCAAGTGTGATATATCGTTGAAACCGGAATGTTAATTGCTGTTTAATGGATCGATTGCAAATTTAAAGTAATTATAAAATAAACAATTGGTTGTGCCAAGACGACACTAAATATAATCCGATCTCAACCAAAATCATTTTAGATCTTCTGGAGCACTAATGAAACCCTCATGCAAAGTTGCATCCAAATACGTTCAGTAGTTTCGGAGCTATCGTTCTCACACACATACACACACAAACACAGATATTTTTCTAAATACACTTTTTTTAAGTTTTGTGACCTCAAAACATAAAGATTTGGTGTTATCTCAATTTTCGATTTTAGACCAATTTTAGTAACCTCTCACAATTTTATTGTGGTGAGGTTAAAAGATGCATTGAGTAATAACAACTTACAGATATTAGATAAATATTAAAAGTACAGAAATAAACAAAATAAAATTATTCAGAATGCAAAAAATGGTTATTACAAAAAAAATTACAGTATGCAATCACAAACATTAAGAGAATTTGGAATTTGGAATTGGTCTTCATACACAAAACGTAAAAATAAGAATTTAATAAATTCAAGGGTCGAAATTAATACGGTAATCAACTAAATAATACATTAAACAACAAGTTTAGAAAAGCAAAGTTTTACAAAACGAATATAGTGTTTGAGTACGAGCGAGCGCAGCGAGCGAGTAACCCAAAACTATGAGTTTAGTAAAACAGCTTTTCTTACCAGATTTGTATATACTATTTTTTCGCATTTTGTATTAGTAGGTAATTATAAGTAAATAGTGATAGATATGAAAGCATTACGAAGTTTGAAATTTAAAAAATTTCATAGTAGATAGTTGTGTAGGATTTCTGTAACCTAGTAACTGACACGGCTTTGTTTATTTATATAATAACTGTTAGGTATAATTTTTGTGAGTCGAATTGATTCTAATTTATATATTAATTACAAAAATGAGTCTTGTTACTGAAAACAATTTAGAAAATTGTTCTGAAGACATTTTAAATACCGCTCGAGATGCATCTTCGAGCTTACTTCCTTTAAAATCCAAGGAAAAATACGAGAAGGTATATGAAATATGTAACAATGTTTCCAATATTTAAATAAACACTCTTCTGTCAAACTGTTTTTATTAACACTGACATTACTATATAGTAAAGTGGCACTTTAATGTGGTAAAGTGCCACTTTATTAAACGATTTGAATTTAATGAAATAGCTTATTATCAGTCAAAATGCGAAAAAATAATTTACAAAATACTGACATATTTAGAACATATTTTAAATTCAATAAGGTAGAAAATGGCGAATGAAATAATGATTATAATCCATGTAATGATGAAGATCCTAATAATACACACCCAATATTTCTAAACCCTGCGGGTGATAAGAAATTAATAAACATTATAAACTCGTTAAGAAACAAATATAACTACCATAAAGGTCAGTTCTTTTGCGAATTTGTTAAATAGGTCTGTGAAAAAATCCTGTCCCCAAACGTCTGGAAGAGATTCACCTAGCATTCTGACTACAACTATAATTTATTTTTTATTATTTAAAATAAAACTATTTCAATTTAGAATATTATTTACACATATTTAAAACTAATATGCATATCACGCTATTAGGGAGATTAATAATAAATTAGTTAAATTTAGTATTATATCACCATATATTATCAACCAAACTGAAAGGATATGACATAATTCAATTTGGTTAGTTGTCATTATTTTATATATTATGCTAATGAATGTATAATATACAAACAGAAATTTCTAGTTCACGCTAAAATGCATTTCATTAACAAGTCTGCTTGATATAATATAGGCAATTCTGAATTTCTCTTTAGCATATCTATGTGTCGGCATATTTACATCAGTGCACAGTTCAACTTTTCCTTTTACTGTAGATAAACAGTTTCGTCTACACTTTTATATATCTCCAGTAACCTCTGATAAGCATCGTCTTCTTTGTTGCGACCACGGTATTCTTTGATTTTTGTCTGCCACATTTATATACGCTTCGATGAAACCTTTCTATAATTCTCGATGTCCGCTGCTTTTACTTTCTTCCTCAGACTCAGACATATCTATAATAAAGCTGTGCACCTTAACAGGCTCCTCTAATAACTAAACAATCTACTGTTGTTTCGGTACACACGTTTAAAAAACACTGCTGTAATCGATACTGGTTTATCAAATGACATGTTCAGCCTGAACAATTTCCAACTGCGTAGACAAAAATGTACAACGATTTATCATATGCACGTTCGATAAATCTGTATAGTTCGGACTGCACAGTCAACTTGTAACGATTTAACGGTATGTCTGTAGCTGCTTTTGTACCAACCAGTGGTGCAAAACCGGATCTATAGCTGTAAAGTACAGGGGAGGGAAAAAGAACTTCCCCCTGTAGTGTCGATCGCAGGTTTGTTAGGCTCACCCTCCAACATGCTGAGCATTTTTTGTTTTTCCACGCAGAAAATGGAAAATAATCAACTTCATTTGAAAAAGGGTTACAAGAATCTGGTCGAGCCCTACGGGTGCTCCGTACAGACCGATTAGATTTCTTAAGTAATCGGTCCCATTCAGAGACGACCTTCTGCTGTATTACGAAAGCTATTAATTCACATGAAGAGGATACATGGGGCGAGCGTGGGTGCGTCATTACTATGTACGTACTTCGATATGCGATGTAAAGCAACGTAAGACGCGGTTAGTAGTTGGATGGGTGACCGTTCCAACGAAGACCGCGTCCTCGCCTCATATATCTTCTAGCGGCTTGTATATCAGTGTATGCGCGGAAGCTATACAACCTTAGGCGAGGGTTGTATAGGGAATATACCATCCTTCGAAGGGGATGTAAAGCCGTCGGTCCCTTGTCTATTAAATGTTGGCAAGTAAAAGATCCCTACCCTTCTTAAGGGAAGAGATTCGGCGAAATTCCTGGTTGGGAGTAGCTCGTCAACAGGCATCGGTATTAGGTCTCAGTATCGGAAATAGGCCGACGTTAAATACATGTATATAAAAAAAGAGGATACCTACATGGTATCCGGAACACAACGCATCCATGGCACAGAATCTGCGTGACTCTGTATCTTCGTACTACGGGCTACATGAGAACTTTTCCTCGGCCAATGAATGAGGTGATCGAAGAGCTACCAAACGAACCAGTTGAGGATGGATCTCTTGTCGATTCACCGACACCAGAGGGTCTCAGTACGAGAAGGAGGTTGCGTCATATAAAAAACGTCAGATTATATGACATGATCAAAGTGGATGCAGAACTTCGACATCTGACACATGAACCATGCCGTGTATACTGGTGTTCAGCGCTTGGAGAAGGAAACAGTGCATATTCACAAGATAGATCGGAGCGACGCATATAAAAAAAGGAAGTCAAAATTTCATTGGACGTGTACCGTATCTAATATGTGACGAACTATATGACGACCAGTAGGCCTTTCACGCTTAAAATATGACGAATCGTCGTCAACTTAAGACTTTCAATCGCACACTCAACGGACCAGTGCTGCGAACCACGAAATAGCACTATCTCGATAGAATACGGATGCCAGTGGCTTGGAAAAAGTCACTAGTGACGAGGACGACGGGGCTTTCGCCAAAAGTTCTTGCTCCTTTTCGAACCACCTCAACGTGTTGAATTCGCCTAGTTTTGCTGAGGTGGAAAACTTATGAACATCGTTATATGAACAGAAACTTCTACTTAATAGAGACTCTTCGAATATGGCACACTTTGAAGCCTTTTTTCAAGAGCTTCAGAAACCAGGCGAAGTATGCGGGCAGTGCTATCCCGAAGAATGGAGAGTTATCTAACCCAAGGAACTATCCTTTTCTTCTTTTTTTAGGTTCTTTTACCACATGCATCTTATAAAAAATATCACAGAATCTATAAAAAATAACAAAATTAACTAGATACATCTCAATTACAGCTTGCCTCCTAAACCGTCTGTTCTTGGAGAGTCTTCGTAGCAGGAGCATTAGGAGTTCAAATTTCTCCCTCGGCATGGGCCGAGCTCATGAAAATACACGGATAGGAGTTTTATGTTCAAGGCAGCACGGGGAGCAGCTGATGGACTTGATCTCATCTTCAACGGCCAATCGGGACTCTGTCACCGAGTGGAACCTGCTCCACAAGAAAGCTCAAATTAAAGCTGTCTGCAACTTTATACGAATAAGTTACTATAATGGAGTCTTCTATAAAAATGTAAAAGATCTTGGCTTATCCAAGAAGCTGACCCTCATCTTCCTAAGGTCAGCCGAGCTGAAGTCTGAGGCCGATAGATTTATAGTGACTCGCCGGGATGATGTATTTAACACCCTCATCCGTTAATAATAATAATAATAATAATAATAATAATAACAATAATTTATTGATCACGATAAATACAGATGGTACATGTGACAAGTCAGATAGATTCCTAGTGACTCACCAGGATGATATGTTTAACACCCTCATCCATTAATAATAATAATAATAATAATTTATTGATCATGATAAATACATATTGTATATGTGACAAGTCAGGAAAAGAACATAGAAATATAGATAATTAAGCAAATAATTAAGCGAATAAAAAAACAAACAACATTAACATAACAAATGTGTGACAAAAACACGCAAGTACATACATATATGACCCAATAAATAAAACAGATAACATCTTTTCCCTTCAATAAAGTCTGATATATCATAATAGCCCTTATTAGATAGGTATTTTTTAAGTTTTATTTTAAATTTTAAGTTGTTTGGAATATCACGAATATTTTTAAGGAGATCATTGTGTAGGGTGATATAGTTATGCATAGATGATCATTTAAATGGGCTCGTATGGTGAGTCGGTACACTTAAGAGATCACCGTCTCTCGTTGGATAATTGCGATAGTTACACCTTTTTTTAAAGAGAGCTAAATTATTTTTTGTAAATGTTAAGCATTTTAGGATATAGATCGAAGGTGTTGTAAGAATACGTTTTTCTATAAATATTTCTCTACAACTTTCGTTTTTTTTTAGGTCAAAAATAAGCCTGATAATTCTTTTTGATTTTTGATTTTTTTTCTTGTCAATTGAAGTTGTTTTATGTGTATGGAGCGCATCATGTCAGTTCCACGGCCCACCATAGGGCGTTAGTGCGCTTGCTGTCGATTTGTCTTGGTCTATATCTAGAGATACAACGAAATACTCGAATACTTTACTGTCATTTAAGGCACTCGTATGGGGTAGACGACACACTAGTGCTGCCTTACGGCCCAGATGATAGAATTGTATTGTTCACAGTTATTACAAAGATGATCGTGAACAGATTATCGAATTAATATTAAAATAACAGGGCTAATGTGGGAATAATATGTTTTAGTGGAGGAAAGCTTATCCCTACCAGAGATGTGGTAGAAATGGTTTTGATATGTTTTTTAGGTAGGGACCCTGATTAAAAATACAAGCTTGTGAACTGGTGAGAGGAAAACTCGAGCCGTCATGTTGAATTAAGTTGCAAAAAATTGGTTTCTACGAAATAATTTCGCAACGGTTGATCCTACAGGGAAAAAAACCCGATGGCAGGATCCAGTCGGAAAGGTAGATTTCATCCTATATCGCATGTACATATTTGATTCGAAGAAAAATGTTGAGGATTTTTTAAAAATTTTGAACCGCCGCCATTTTTTTCATTTTTCCTATGCGTTTTAGCAAAAACTGTTTTAGACAAAAGTTGTAGGGCTAGATGAGCACTATCCAACGATGTATCACATGTACATATTTGATTCGAAATAAAATTTTGAGAATTTTTTTTTAAACTTTGAACCGCCGCCACTGTGAATCGAAGAAGGCGATTTGGCCCATCTTCGAACTTAACCTAGATATAGACCTGAAGTATATGCCTGCCATATTTCATTCTGATCCATTGAGTAATGCGCCCTCTAGAATGTTCATAAATTTCGTTATATAGCATATATTCGATGGTCGACTCCTCCAGGAGTCACAGTTGCCTAAACAGGTTCTCGCTAAAAGCTGCCTACTGCTGCTCCTCGTTGCTCGAACTGAACTGACAGAACGGAACTGAGTTCAGTTCGAGCAACGAGGAGCAGCAGTAGGCAGCTTTTAGCGAGAACCTGAAGATGGCAGATGAGATTCTGCCGAAACGTCGTTTAGACAATCATGACTCCTGGAGGAGTCGTCCATCGATGCGGGAAAGCACCCGGAAGTACAACAACACTTCATATATATATGTTATATTAGAAATATACTATGATATATAATATTATCGAGACAGGCTTAACCTTCTCAAACATATCGTATTACATACTGCGTAACAGCTCTTCTCAATAACCGCTCACGCTGCATGAGCATTGTATTTCAATTCTCAGTAATTCTGATTGTGCTGAATCAGCAACACTGTTTCCTTTGTTCTCGAAACATTATAAATATTACTAACAACCGTTTTGTAATCAGTCCTATACTCACTTTCGAATAAACCTCATCTAAATTATTATTGTATTTTCTTAACGAGTCAACGTTGACTCCAGTGTTAAATAAAATAAATGTTTTTAAAAAGTTAAATCTACAATCCACTATCTAACATATATATATATATATATATATATATATATATATATAAACTTTTGAACTGGAGGCATTTTTGGGGTCTGGGGACCATAATCGAAGAAACTGTAGTGAAATTTTCTCAAAGTCGTGACATGCTGTACTCTGCAATAGGTAGATGAGAAATTTACCTAAAACAAAGTTGAAGAGGAAAAAAAAATATTTTTTTGGCGGTCCCGGTCAATCTGGGTTTCCATTGGCAAGATTTCTTCATCTTCGTCCTCGCTGTCGATGCAAATTTCTTGCCGTGATTCACCATTACAAAATCCGCACGCAATGGAGCATTTCAACCCATCTTTTCTGTAGCCACATGTTCCATCGTATCGTTTTTGCGGCAGAGCATATATTGTTGTTACTGGAAGAAGCCCATTGATGTCAAATTTCCAGCTTCAGTCTAGGTATTATTGGATTCCATGCCATTTTTGTGCTTGGTTGTACGTCCTAAATGCATGATGTCGTGCATCGTCCATTATAGGTGGCAAAGAAGCAAGATTAAATTTGTTTTTGTCATAAAAAACATGTGGTAAATTTTTTCGCTCTTCAACTTCATTAAGGAGCTATTTAGTAAGAATAAGTCTTTTGTACTCTTCATTCAAGATGGCGGCTCACGCCAAGGTCAAAAACTTCAGGGTCTGTACTTAAGCAACATATTATTATATCAAATTCATTTCTACGGCACCTTTTGTAAGGCAAAGACTATTTTATTCCCATTAACTGGGTTATAATTGGCATTGGTTTAATAGTGGTGTAGTCTATTTTACAGACTTTATCCTTCTTGTATTAATTTATTTTCATCTTTAATCTATAACAATTAACGTTTCCTTCTAATCGTTAAAACACAACGTTAAGAATAAATCACCATCACTTTATTAGATGTTAGAACATTAAGAATAGCGTGAAGAGTGCGGTAATATGGACGACAGAAAGTGCTAATGGTATTTATACGGTGTGAGTTGCCACAAATAGTTCCGTTCAATTATCCTTTCCTTGATTACGACGTGGAGAATATAATTTAGGATTTAACAAAATCCTGTTTTTTGTTTTGGTTAGTCCGATTAACACTTTTTATCTAATAGATATAAATAATTCATACTGCAAAATATATTTCTTTTACATGAACATTACACTTATTTGAGTAACACAAGGTAATAAATCATAAGCACTTGATTCACTGTTAGTATAAAATAATAAGTATTTTTATTCAACAAATCTACTGAAATAGTTTTCTCAAACACCAAAGCACCGAATACTATACTAGATGCATGTTTCGCTACCCAAGTAGGTATAACGTGGCGATGGTTAAGGCTACCTGAGTTTCAATAATGTTCATACAAGCAAAGGACACGAGGCAAATGAGTGAAGTGTCGATCATATTAATATTTTCAAATGTATTTAATAGCTGAGTTAACAATTTCAAGAGTAGATAAATTTTATTAGCAATGTAATGAAACCCATTGGCGTTACTTAATGATTGCAAAGATAGATAATTTATACATGTTTGCATATATTAAATAACTAATTCTCGAACATAATCACGTCTGTTCAATGCTGCGCCTTACAGATAGTAAAATTTGAAATGCGATTAATCAAATTATTTTGTTATACAGCCAATGATGTCCATCAATAAATTGCTTATTAGTATCTATCGCATCCAGTATGAGTCAGGTAGCAATATGTACCTTTATAACTAACAAAGCCATCGGAATTTTAACCGTAATTGAAACATAAGACTCGTATACATATATTTGTAATTTGTAATTTATTTATTTCTCACTTTATCATAGGATACAATATGAATAATAGTCAGTAATATACACAGTTAACGTAATAAAACAGCAGTACATCATAGATACGGAAACAAAGAACAAAATATATACCTATATACTAATTTACATACATATATACACCAAAGTACATGCATATACACACATACGTACTGCAAGTAAAACATTTTGGTAAGAGAAACATTTAAATACATGAACATGCGATATACGCCGAAATTATCATAGAATAAGTAGTATACAGATAAAGGTAAGAAACAATTTTAGGTACCTAGACAATTATGAGACCATAACTGCCCGTATGTACTATGTGTATAAAGTGTTTAGATTAAAAATGTAAATAATGAAGATTGTGGTTTAGATACTGGAAACGACAGGTCTTTTATATATTAGAGAAATCTTGTGATGGAGCGCTTTTAACTTTTTACAAAATTTGAGTAAATGAATATAATTATGTACAACATAAAATTTACAGACACTCCTGAATTTTTTCATATTGCTTATTATTTTGATATTCAATGGAAGAAGATTGTAGAATTTAGGTCCTAAATAATTCATGAATTTTTATTTATGTTCTTTCTATTTATTGGTATGGTTAAGTGTTGATTTATTCTACTTCGAGTGACATAGCAATGATTAATATATTGTTTAACTTTTGTGTGATTGTGTACAAAACAGCAAGTAGAAATGATGAATAGGCAACAAACATTGCACATTCTATCAGTGTATAGTAAATTTGTTGGATATAGCCTATTTTTTATTAAAATAATTTTCATTATTTTATTTTGTGCTACCAATAACGGTTTTAAAGTATTATTGTAAAGACCACCATTTATTATTATACCATAGCGAATACGAGACTCAACCAATGTTTATTACACTATTAGTAATAGGTTTTGACTTAAGAATTGCCTTAAAAGATATAATTTGTGTATAAGGCACCTAATTCTTTTTGTTAAGTACATTACACGATACTCCCATTTTAGGTTTTTATCAATAACGATACCTAGGTACTTGGGACTTATGGTCTCCTTTATTGTTTCATTTAAATTAGCTACTGTTATGTTGTTATAATCAAGGCAATTTGTAGATGTTATCGAAGAAGCAATGTAATTTGTTTTGTTTAGTGATAATTTATTGGTATCTA
The DNA here is from genome assembly GCA_963675555.1 of Leptura quadrifasciata. Classification (NCBI taxonomy): domain Eukaryota; kingdom Metazoa; phylum Arthropoda; class Insecta; order Coleoptera; family Cerambycidae; genus Leptura; species Leptura quadrifasciata. The sequence goes on from OY776678.1 coordinate 43,396,249, forward strand.
GCCAATCTTTTACTTTTTTTTACCCCTTATTTTACTTGTTCCCTTGTGTCATCCCAGGAAGTTCCACTAAAAATTAGCACAGTATCATCTGCATATGAAATGACTTTACCATTTATGTTTATATTGCTTAAAGAAGTAATATATACATTGAAGAGTATTGGTCCTAATACTGTACCCTGCGGCACACCAATCTGTACATTTTTTGGATCACTTAATACGTTTCTAACTTTAATACAGTGAGTTCTATTTGTTAAGTAGGATTTAAACACTTTCAGCACGATGCCCCTAACTCCATAGCTTTCAAAAGTATTAAGAAGTTTCTCATGTGGTACCATGTCGAAAGCCTTAGCTAAATCTAAGGAGAGAGCTATACATCTTTTACTTTTGTCTAAGTTACCTGTTACGTAGTCAGTGCTTAATCCCTATGTAAATCCAAATCGTTATGGAGAGAAGTAATTTGTTGTTCTTTAAGAAGTTAATTAGTCCTTCCTTAATAAATACTTGCAATATTATTAATTAGGCTTATTGGTCGATAATTATCAATTATTTTAGGATTATCAGATTTATGGAGGTTATAGAGGATATTTTAAATTGACTAGGAACTACAGCGGTTTTAAAGACTAAATATATTATATGTTTTAATGGGGAAATAATGTATAAGTGTATGGGTTTTATGATTTTCCAGGTAATTCCATCTGGTCCAGGAGAGCTGCTGTTTTTTAAACTATTTATTTGCCAAATTAATTCATGATTATCAACCAGTTTCAAAAATATTGATTTATCTGTACTAGAGGAAGTATTTGTATGGTTATGGCATTGTGGAATTTTATTTAACATCTCTAAACCTATACTTGAAAAATAATTGTTACAAAAGTTGGTCATGTCTTTATCACTATTGAAATTATTGCTAGTGTCAAAATTATTGTTTCAGTTTTTTTGCTCTCATTTATTGCGTCAGATATTAGTTGATATTTTTTTTTAATATCGTTAGTATTTTCACTTATATTATTTTGGTAATAATTGTTTTTTGCATTATCGATTTTTTTTTTATTCTTTCGATACGCCCTATATTCAGCTTCTTTGGTAGTAGTAAAGTCTCTTAGTTTTTGTTTAATTTATCTCGATGTTTTACGGAAATAATTATTCCGTTGGTTATCCATGGTTTTATTTTTTTATGCTGTGTTTGTTTTGAAATTATTAAAGTACTTGATTCCTCTGTATTTCTCACAACTATGTTATGAATTTTTCAGTAGCAGGATCATTTGCATTTAACACATTTACCCAACTTTTTGCTTTCATTATTTTTTGTAGTTTGATGAAGTCAGTTTTTATAATGACTGGTGGTCGAGAGGTGAGCGCACTTGCCTCTCACCCAAAAGTTCCGGGTTCGATCTCCAGTCGAGGCAATGGAAAATACTATGAGAGGGATTTTTCCATAATACACGGATATTGGATGTGTGTCTCTTGTCTCTTGTCTCTAATTGTGTAGCCCCCTCCCACACTCTTCTAGAGCCCTCCAGGATAAAGGTGGTCGTAATTACCTGTGGTGTTATTTATTTATTTTATTCTATTCGAGACTGCCGAGAATTCTGTGTTATTTGAATTTCTCTGTGCTATATTTATCATAACGGGGAAGTCATCTGTGATGTCATATGGTATCACAAATGATTCATAATTTAAGTTTTTTAAATTCAAATTTTTCTTGATAAAGATAGACGACGATTAATTATTCGTTACTCTATTAGCAGAATTAATATAAGTTTGAGGACCATGTAAAGCTAAAGTTTCTAATTAATTATTTACTAAAGGGTTGTTAAAGTTTGGTATATCAATATTCACGTCACCAGAAACAATTTCAACGTTTTTATCAAGGTTGTTATTTAGAAAACCATCAAAGCCATCTATAGATATTTGTACTACAATAGATGGTGGTCTATACAATGATGTTAGCCCAATTGCGATATTATTTATTTCTAAGCTTATTCTACTTACATTTATACCGGTGATATTTAATTTGTATGTTGTTACGTTTGCATTTTAATCTGATTTTGTTCGTAAAAATGCACCATCACATTTGTTTATATTTCCATTATTATGAAACATGGCATAGCCTGGGATATTAAATTGTGTAACAGATTCAATCTGCCAATATTCACTTAGAATAATGATATCGCAGAAGTAAAGTTTAAATGGTTCGAGAAAAACTAACTTCATCAATATTTTTACACACACTTCTTATACTTACATGCATGATATTTATAAATTCTTCACTTGTGTTGATTTTGCTCACTAATTCACTAGCACCAATTAATTCACTTTTACTCTCAGAACCCAGTCTATTTAGCAATTTATATTGCAATTTCAAAAAAAACATTTTTCTAACAAATTCTTATATGCTATAAGACATAATATACATATTATAACTAACTGAATGTCGTTTATGAATAATAATCTTCAAAGTTGTAAGTGGTCCAATCCCAATAAATAATGTAGTAATTCAGATATTGGTTACTTGTTTTTTAAAATATTATCAGGGACTTTGAAGGGCCAAGTCACCTCAGGGATTTAGTTTACTTACAAGACAGCATAATTATGAAATCTAACCATTGATATACAGATTATTTGGTGCAATGGCAGATCGGGGCGAGCACCGAAAAATTATACGCTTTATCTTTTTTATTACACTTTCATTGGTTTTTAAATACCAAAACAATTTTAAAATTAGATTATTCAATATTACAGCAGCAAAAAGTACAGTAAAAGCAAATATATTCTTATTGTGCAGAGATAGCAGTGGTAGTACCAGTATTTTATTTATTTTGTAATTTGATACCCAGAATTTAGTACTATAGCCTAGAAAATAAAACCGGCAACAATATAGGAACATAATAAGACCACAGCGTGAATTTTTAGCAACGAAAGTAATAATGCAACGAAAGTCTTTAATAACACAGAGAAACAATTTAAGACTGTTACAATTTATTTTCGGTGTGCCAAGTTCTCTCTTCACGACATTTCTGTTTCCACGATACTAGATTTCTAACAGATTTCCTTATCAACTATACATTATTTCTTGAAGTATCATAACAATGATCAAACACTGCTCTGTTTAATAGGACCAAAGTATACGACAGACTTAAATTATTCCACAAGAAATTGTCAACAGGATTGAAATCAGGTGACCTCGGCGTTCATGCAATAATGACACTACGGCCAATTCTTCTATTCGATAGGTACAATCAAAATGCTGCCTCACAGCTAATGGCCAATGTAAGGCGGCAAAATACCGGGCAAAGTGTTATAAATAAAATCTAAACAAATCTAGGCATCTTTAGAAAAGTATGGTCTCCTGTTCGTCGATTCATTAAGACACTACATTAAACTTTAACAAAAGAGTAATGCTTCGAGTTAGTTTCATTTGTAGCATGTGTACTTTGATGCTTCATTTAAGAGCTGGTCAAAGTTCACATATACTGGAGTATCGACATTAATAATAAATAATTTGTACTAAACATGACTTAATTCTCCCAATGATTCAAAAGTTATAGCGAACAATAATTTCGTTGAAAATTAATGGATCATACAGAATATTCATAAATACTGGCAGAAGATGGTTTTAAATGGTCATTCTGTAATCTAGTTTCTCCGATGTGCCATTATAGTATGTACAATTCGTCATTTAACACCTTGTATATTAATAAACCTTTAGTGAAACAAGGGTTATAAATACTGCAATTTATTAAATAAGCTTTCTGTTGGATTTCATGGTTCCCATTGTCCTTCTAATATAGTAGCCAAAATCACTCGATTTTAAATACCAACCATCGTTTTTGAGCGTTTAAACAGAAAAAGATATTTTAGAACTAATAATTTCTAACTGTAGAACTATAAACGGTACTCGACGCCTGAACTAAATTCTGAAAAATAGGTGAAATAAACGTGAGACGATAATATTTAATAACAGATATAGGTTTTTTTATTATAAAAAAACTTAACTGATATACAAGAAATCCGCCTCTGGCCTACCACAGAGGTTCCATTAACTAAGCCTTTCTCCGGAGACTGAAAGTCATCTATCACCTGGAGTCTTGGCTGCGAGCATGCAAAGTGCACATTAGCAACGACTAGACGAACATAAGGGGCGATTTGTGACCGAGATACCACTATTCAAAGAAAACACAACTACATTGGAGTCACGGATTTCTCACTCATTTATTTTGTCTTTTATATTGCGGTATTTTCTTGTAAAGTAGACAAGTACATGGCTTTCAATATTAACTAATAAAAAACCATTAGTAATATTATATATTCCATTTTTGTAGTTTGTCTTTACCTTGTTAATGCACAGAATATCATAGTTTTATTTTTTGTGATGCTCACTAAACAAAAGTAAACGAGAATTTTCATGAAAAAATACTTATGTGTTAACAATTACATTAAATATCTTCCGAAAATAATGTTACGTGCTTGTACCTTTTAGTACCTTTTTTAGTTACACCACAAACGTGATTCAATAATTGTAACCCGAGATACACTAAATATTGATTTATTTAACAACTAATTAATTTAAAATAATTAGTGCTTATAATCACTATACTAATTGCTACTTTTATCCACTATAATTCGTTACTTAACGCTGTAGTGATCATTACTTCTTTTTCTGAACTGTTCACTTTACTATCCAATATTGAACACCCCAGTGCCTTGGTTCCGCTTCTTCTAAACTCCGTGATCCAGTACCGCAATCTCTGAGACAGCTGTCGAACTACCATTCTATTGGTAGCTAATTAGACAGACTTCTACTAAGCGCGACTAAGAAAGACCTCTACCTGTAGGGGAAGGTGGAATGCTCTAAAGGTGGTCGAAGAGTATTCGCTGGTTATTGGAATGGAATTTGTCATGTTCTTTGTTAGTAGAGGCACCTATTAAATTAATAACACTGTGTTAAATTACTATGCCATTTATTCTATTTAATAAAGAATACACCTATTAATCACAATAATATAAGCGCGCGTGGATTCTCTATATACACTGTCCGTGCGTACCTATAGCCGGCTTGATAACAGAAAAGAAATCCTTACAAAAACTATTAAGTATAGTCTAGTATACTTTAACTTGGCGTGTGTATGTGTGAGTTAATATTTTCGTACGATTTCATTTTCTCTTGTACACAAAGATCCAGAAATATTGTGCATGTAGACAATGTTTCTGGACTATCGCTTTACTTTGTGTACAATATGGGAGAAAATGAAATCGTACGGAAATATTAACTCATACATACACACGCCAAATTAAAGTATACTAGATTATACCGAAAACAATCTCCTTTATTGTACTATTTACAATATATTACAGAATTCAAATTGGACAATAGTGCAGTCGCCCACCTCAAGAGAGGATGATGCGTGGATTTTTCTGAAGAGGCGCAGCTCGCAGATGGAAGCATCTTATGACATCTAGATGCCGGAGAGACCTAAACATAGCTGAATGTGCAGCAACATCACATCCAGGATATGCAACAAATTAAAGAATCTCTCTGTGGCAAATACAGATGCCTACTCCAAAAGATTTGGTCACCCGAACTTTCGGGGAGAAACAAGGTGTCCGCTACCAATATGCCTGCCGTTCCTGTTCTGCTCCACTACGTTGAAGTAGGTAGTGAAATAGATGATAGATGAACTGCGTCAATTAGATAGAGGTACCCACAAGATGATGAATATCCATAGTAGCATTCATCCTAGATCGCCCGTTTCTTGTGTGTACCTCCCACGTCAACGGTGGGGAGGCCGGGACTTTAGGACCTGGAGTGTATACATGAAAGAGGAGTACTGAGTATGCATGAGCATATAACATTTTCAGGAGCTCTTAATTGTAGGAGAGGGCTGCAATTAGTGAGAGGGTATGAAAATGCAGGAGTGGACGGAGGATTACTCAGGGCAGCAAGAAGAGCCGCAGATGAACTTGGTCTCGTTATTCGACGCTATGCAAGGTACTGACCCAGAGTCAGTCACTGAGCTTCAGCCAAATCGTCTAAAAGTCAATATAAAAGCTGCTGAATAGGAAAATCTGTTTAAATAGCACGTCGAGAAACCTATGCATGGTGTATTCTATAAAGACATAGAAACGCTGGGTTTAACGACCAAGCTGACGTTCGCTTTTTTAAGGTGAGCTGATCTTAAGTGGGAGATTGAGTGATTTATTGTGGCCTGTCAGAATGGTGTGATCAATACTTTGGTCTACCGAAGCAGCGTCATGGGTGTGAAGATCCCTGATGCCAACCGCAGGACCTACCCGTAGGCGCCCGAATCGCTTATACATTTACTGTCTGCATGCCCGGTATACGTGATTTCGGCCTACATTCACCACCACAATGTGACGTTACGAGTGCTTTACTACCATCTACAGCACTCGTACACCAGTACTGCTTTACTTCCCCGAAGATATTGAATCCGAGGTCGAGAACGAGAGGTACACGATATATCAAAACCTACTCGTTTCGACCGACATGCTGATTCAAGCCAACAACCCTAAGAGTACTCCTTGATCACCAGAACAAGACGATGTACACCATCAAGTTTTCAGTTCAGTGAAACAAACATCGCCTAAAAATGAAGGAGAAATGGACCGGTACGAGCTTCCAGTGCTGTATCCAGGTTACTCGTTCAAGATAGTAGTCCTTATAATCGGTGTACTCGGAGATATAAGGCCCACGCTGCTCTCTGAACTACAAACCATACCGGCCTGCAAAAACTTGGCCGAATGACTGGCAGGCCAGATGCAGAAAGCAATTATCCTGAGTCCCCTTCGTTTGCTTAGGGTACATGAATTTGATATTTACAGTCACTAACCCCGCAGGCTGTGGGGTGGCGATTAATTAAATCGCTGCGTGATGTTGGAGGTCACAACAGTCCTGTCCGGCATAGGGCAAAGATAATAAATAAATAAATAATTGGCAAATAACTGCAAATAAAACTGCCCAATGTAAAAAGACAATTCATTGGGTTGACTTCACTCAACTGTAGGGTGCCCAATAAATACTTTAACATATGGAAAATTTATTTCTATAATACGGCATTCTACTCGTCACATTTCAGTTCAGTCCATATATAATATGACTAATATTTCCGGTAGTTTTAAATTTTGACGTCTTCGCGCTAGTGAGAGGTTGATAAGTTCGCAGGTTTAATTGACGGCATAACGTGTATAATGAAATTTTTATGTATGTGACAGTTTTTAGTGCTCTATTATTAACATAATCGTAGCAAAATCAATCTTTGATTTGAATCATTCCATGGTAACTTGCATACAATTACCTCCATCTTTAAACCATAACACTACTCTAACATTCTTAACCAGCAAAGTCAAGCCGATCACGATATTATAAATCTTATCCCTCAATATGACACCTTCGAAGACTTAGATAAACCACTAATAACGGAAGAGATCTTAACCGCCATTGGGCAGCTAAAAAATAACAAATCTCCCGGCGCCGACTCACTCCCAGCTGAGATCTTTAAAGCTGTGTCGTCAGAGCTCATACCCTACTTCAAAAAATTGTTTGATGTCGTGTGGGAAAGTGGTCAAGCTCCGCAGGAGTTTCGGGATACACTTTTAATCAACCTCTTCAAAAACAAAGGGAGCGCTGCGGACTGTGGAAATTACAGGGGTATAGCTCTCCTGGCTGTTGGAGGGAAGATACTCACTAAAGAGATGGCAAATAGGCTAACACCTGTTATGGAAAAGTTACTTCCTGAAACACAGAGTGGCTTTAGACCAAACCGAGGCACATCGGATTTAATCTTCACACTTAAACAGCTTCAAGAAAAAGCACTCGAACATCAAGGAGAAATTCACATGGCCTTCATTGATTTAACCAAGGCGTTTGACTCGGTGGACAGGGAAGTGCTCTGGAAAATTATGTTCCGCTTAGGTATCCCTAGAAAATTTGTGGAAGTATGTCGCAGTCTACATACAAACAACAACGCCCAGGTTATGTATAATAATGAGGCAACCGAACCTTTCCAAACCCTCACTGGAGTTAGGCAGGGATGTGTCCTGGCACCCCTACTCTTTAATTTGTTTACCACTGCTCTAACAATTATTGTTGACAACAAACTGACAGTCAGAGGAATAGGTCTCAGATACCGTTTTGATGGCGGTCTTTTTAACATAGGGCGCTTTAGAGCTTTCACGAAGACACGCACACGATTCATTTGTGATCTCCAGTATGCGGATGACTGTGCACTTTTAGCCTCTGCGCCGGAAGAGCTTCAAGAACTTTTAGATGTGTATGCCCAGAGCTATGATTCCTTAGGACTTAAAATCAACATTGGAAAGACTAAGATTATGTCAACTCCTTATCAAGTGAACCAAATAGACATTACACTTAACGGAAACTCTCTTGAAGTGGTGGATCAGTTCAATTACTTAGGCAACGTTGTTAATGACAAAGCAAACATGGACAGCGAGATTCGCAATAGAATTAACGCTGCATCTAGAGCACTCTGGGGACTTAGAGAGAGAGTATTTGACAACCACGACCTTGCTTTGTCAACGAAAATGGCTGTCTACAGAGCAGTTGTCATTCCAACACTGCTATATGGATGTGAAAGCTGGGTCACTTACCGTCGTCATGTGAAAGAATTAGAACGTTTTCAGCAAAGACACCTCAGAAGTATGATGAAAATCCGTTGGTTCCATCACAAATCGAACGTGGAAGTACTCAGGAGAGCAAACAGCCTTCCAATTGAGGTGCTTATTTCAAGAGCACGCCAAGATGGGCAGGTCACGTTCATCGTATGCATGATAACCGCCTTCCTAAATGTACACTTTATGGTGAATTGCTAAGCGGTAGAAGAAGGCGTGGCGGTCAACGAAAGAGGTTCAAAGACGCTCTCCATGAAAATCTAAAATCCTGCGGTATTGCAGACGAGCAATGGGAACAACTTGCAGCGGACAGAACCGAATGGCGAGGGGTTGTGGCCAACTATCAAGGAAATGTTGCTGCAAGAAGGCCGAATCCAAGACCTAACCAGGTCTATGTTTGTCCTGACTGCGGTCGACATGTGCTCTCCCGAATTGGCCTTTATAGCCATAGTCGTGTGCACCGTAGATGAATGGGAATTACAATGGACTACACCTTTTACTTGTTTTTTATTGTACACAATTTATCGACTGTAACATTTTTATACTCGGACTCGAGTAACGGCTAATAATCATAATAATGATAATAATAACATACGCTATATTTTATTCACAGTAACATCGTTTGTTTATGTGATATAATGAAAAACTTTCTTGAAATTGAATTCCTTATTAATAAAAAACATTATAACTGATATACACATCGTGTATGTCATGTAGAAGTTAAAACTAATTTGGGACTTGATTTTAGCGGGATTGTATTCCTAAATGGGTTCTTTTGATCAAATTAAAAAATTTCTATAATCCTAATAACCTGGCTACTCCAAAACCACTCCCAAAGATACAATTTTTCAATATTCTGGATTTTTTCCAGTAACCTCGCAGTTGTTGGAAAATATACTAGAGACCTCTGTTATCAAGACATTTTCAATCAAGTGATGTCCATATAGTATATATTCAAACAGTGTTTTCTATTTTACATATACTTTTAAAAGAACGTAACTTGAATAATAAAAAAAATGTCTGATTTCTAAATCTTTCAACTTTTCCCGGAAATAAACGGGATTCTTAAAATTTCGTCGTGAGAAATTCAGTTTCTGAATTCAATCTAGTAAAGTAGCCAAAAAAATAGTGGCAAGTGTACAATAGTTCGCATAGAGGTGAGTATTGGTACAGGTCTTAGGTACACTATTACAAATAAAATATCAAAAATCCCCACCGATCCTACGTCTGCTGAAAAATTGTTTAAGGTTAGAGGTAAAAAATATAGGTTTCTTGAGTACCAGAGAGATAAGAAATCTGTGACAGTTCATGCGCAGTGCCGTAAAATGTACACTCGGAGGAGTACTATTGCTGCAGTTAAAAGACAACAGAAGAACAGGCCAGTACATCTAAAATTACTCCACCTCGTACTAGAGCACGCTAAGTGAATCAGATGAGTGATCAGATGAAGCGAATGAAGAGGCTGAAAAGAAAAAACCGGAGAATTTTCGGCGTAAAATTTATAAAGTTGCTACACTTACATTTAAAGAATCTATTCTGAAGGTAGCTCGGACTCGTTCTGATGACGTAGCAAAAACTGTTACTGCACGTATTGAGTATGAGTAGGATTTAGTTGCTGCTGAGGCTAAGCACCATAATAATTGTAATAATTCCTTCCTGAGACTCGCCACTGAGTGTAAAATCGGTCGTCCTCAACATGAATCTACGAATTTTGCGATGGAAAAAATATTTAGATACATTGAAAATGATGATGATTGCCAGTTTTCATTGGAAGAATTAAAAAATTCTTGCGAAAATCCAGCTTTAGATAATAGAAAAATTAAGATGCGATTGAAGTTGAAGTTGAAATTAACATTTATCTGTTTTATTGATAATCATCACGATATTTTTAACCAAGCTTGGCATGAGAATAAAAAACAAAATGAAAAAGAACAGCGACTTAGAATACTGAAAGCTACGGCAGCAATCATTTGAGAGGATATTCAATCTTTAGTATTTGATAATGATAATTACCCCCCGCCTAGTCGAATGTTTGAAAATATTAACAGTGATATTTCGGAGTCGTTGACTTGTTTTTTGGAGCGAGTAATTCTTAAAATGAACGATTTAAATTAAAACATTTAAAACTAGTATGTACAAATATCAGCTAAAGTATTATGACTGCTGTTCGGCCTAGGTCTTTTAAATCAAAATTTCAATTGGGTCTCTCAGTTTCTTTTCATCGACGATTTTTTTTTGTCTTTTGGTTTGTGTGCATCCTATAATGATACTATGATGTATGATGCAGCAGCAGCTCTTCATGATATCAATGAGGAGGCAACTGATGCATCTTTCTTGGAAATATTTACAGATACCCAACAAGAAGAAGAAAAAGAAAGCGAATAAGACCTTACTGTTGAAGTAGCATTTGAAGATTATCAGTCAAACTAAAATTTTCCCGAAATCAACAATAATTCGTGCCACTTTAATCATTTCCAATAGTACAATTTCTTTAAATACATTTATTTAACGTGAGCCTATTGCCGCTACTGAGACCTAACACCGACGCCTGTAGACGAGCTACCCCCAACCAGGAATTTTGCTGAACCTCTTCGCTTAAGAAGAGTAGGAAACTTTTACTTGCCTAACATTTAATAGACAAGGGACCGACGGCTTTACGTCCCCTCCTAACGATGGTATATCCCCTATACAACCCTCGCCTAAGGTTGTATAGCTTCCGCGCATGCACTTATACAAGCCGTGTGAGGCGAGGACGCGGTCGTTGGAACGGTCACCCATCCAACTACTAACCGCGCCTTACGTCATTTTACATCGCATATCGAAGTATGTACATAGTAAAGACGCATCCACGCTCGCCCCATTACCATTTCTTAGCTAATAGAATATTATTTAATAAAACTAAATCACAATACATCGTGGAGTATGCCTACCGCGGAAACCATGTTAAAAAAATGCGCCAAGTACACTACCTCACAGGTGGTGTTGAAATGTGTGCGTATTATGTAGAATACGACTTCTTCGGTTTTTGGAATCGCGATATCACAGGAATAATGATTCGTAGGAATAAAGTATAACAATAATTTTTGCAGATAATTGCATGATGTACAACTTTGGTTTGACCTATTTTTATGACAACACCGTTTACGATAAAAATGCAAAAACCCATATTTTTATCTTTGACCTTCATTAATTTTTTTAGCAGACGTAGAATCGGTGGGGATTTTTGATATTTTATTTGTAATAGTGTACCTAATACCTGTACCAATATTCAGATCTATGCGAATTATAGCAAATTAAAATGTCTACTTTGACCGGATTAATTATAGTCGAGGAAATCATTATAGTGGAATGCGGCCATGCTCTAATTACATATTTGTGCGAATTTAGTTGTGGAATATATATGGTTAGTGTAATATGTAATAATAGTTATTTATTTGTCTATTTGCTGGTATTTATTTAATAATAATTGAAGGTACAAGTTAACCTTCTTATAATTTAATAATATTAAATCTAATAATATAAAAATGTCTCATCCCAGTGAAACGAGCAAACAGTACAGTTAAATCCGGGTCTGCTTTCGGAGGCGTAGCAAGCTTCTCGACCTTCCGTCTCACCGCGACCATATTCAGCTACAACTACTATACGAAAACATTAACTTCCGCTTATTAATTGTATGACGGGCAGATATCTAATTGTTATCAAAATACTGGTGAATAAGTATCTTAAAAGATAAACCGCGTGGATACATTTTGCATTCGGGGGCTATAACTACTGGCATAAGAGGCCATAGGAGAGCGGAAGCAACCCCTAAATGACCTTATAGTGACTATGACAGTCCTAATCGCCAAAAACAGTTTATTCTTATGTTTTTAAGGTCACTGAATATGAATCCGATGTTATTTTTTAAAATGTTTAAATCAACTTTTTAGTGAAAAATGAAGCAAACATTTTTTCATAATTTTTCACTTTCAACTCGCTATATTTCCGACGGATTTCATGATTTTGTTTCGAAACTTTAATTGCATATTCCTGATGGCAGTAGCAAAAAATAATCCATATCCGACATTTTTAGAGCATTTGATATTCAAATTACAAATTTTTAAAGTTGCACGGACGCATTTTACGAGTGTTCACGTTCTATCGCAAAAGTTGAGTGACGAAGTTTCAAATTTCGAGAAACGAATTGTTTAGTATTAAAATATAATTAATAAGGAAGTTTTTTGAAAAGTTTCAGCCCTTAATGATTTATAGAAAAAAAATATATAAATTTTTAAATTTGAGCGTCGAGTCCGGGCACGCACGCTTGGCGCGCGCTAATTACATCGGTAGGCGTAAAAAAGCGTTTAGGAGAAAGTAATTGCTTTTATTTACTAACTTCATCATTTTAAAATATAAATAGGATAAATATATGTGTGTGTATATGTATACATCAATGTTACATAATTTAAATTTGTATATACATAGCATAGAATTTAAATTGTATTGAAATGAAAACGATTTTTATTACTATAAAACTATTCATTTATTTGATCAATATTTTGACAATAATCATTACAATTACAAACATCACATCATTTTAAATTAGACGCTATACATAATACATAGGAAAACAGTTGAGCAAGAATTTTTGCCGCTGCAAGAGCAAAAGTATTTCTACAACGTTTCTATTGAAGTTGGTCCCTCATAATAATCAATTTTCAAATTTCCTCCTTCCACTAACCATCCACATTATACAACATCTTCGGATATAATCGTCGATTGGGTAGCTTGCTTCCATTCGTTTAATTGCCAAAGAGCTCTTAAACAATGTTTGAGTGGTTTGGATGGAGGAAGTTTATCGATGTTTAAATTTTTTTCGATTGCCAAGTTATTAACGTAACGAATTAATATCACTGCGGCCGGCTTTAGATTTTCTTTTGGGACCGTATAAATTTGCTATGAAAAAGCTGACGATTTGTAAGACATTATCTATGCAGAAATCTGTTATTTGAACTAAATTTAACAATTCTTCTTTCGACATGTTTTTCAAAGCCGCATAGACAGTCTTTTTACCTATAGAAAATAATGCTGAATTTATATCAATATTTCAAAGATGAAGCATTCCCATATTATAGTAACAACTAATAAAAAAAACTATGTGATAACATAAAACTCAATTAATACTTAAATACACAATTTATCAACATTACGTATTAATAATTTCTCTTAAACGCTTGTACACGCCTACCGATGTGATTAGCGCGCGCCCAGCGTGAGCGCCCGGACCCGTCGCTCAACTTTAAAAATTCATATTTTTTTTCTATAAAACATTAAGGGCTGAAACTTTTCAAAAATCTTCCTTATTAATTATATTTTAATACTAAACAATTCGTTTCTCGAAATTCGAAACTTCGTCACTTAACTTTTGCGACGGAACATGAACACTCGTAAAATGCGTCCATACAACTTTAAAAATTAATTCGTCATTTGAATATCAAATGTTCTAAAAAGGACGGATAGGGCTTATTTTTTGCTACTGCCATCAGAAATATGCAGTTAAAATTGCAAAAAGAAATCATGAAATCCGCCGGAAATATAGCGAGTTGAAAGTGAAAACGTATAAAAAAGCGTTTGCTACATTTAGACACAGACGCCCTATTTTTTTTTTTTTAATAACATTGGATTCGTATTCAGCGACCTCAAAACATGGGTATAAACTAGTTTTGGTGATTAGGATTATTAGGATTGCATGGTCATATACTGATATTTCTAAGCCGCTTTTTGGGGGAAATCCGCTCGCCTACCAGTATGCGCGCCAATACTCTTGGGTGTTGTGATGGTCTGAGGTAGAGCAGGACTATTGCGCTTTACTCCAGTTCGTCGTTGAAGACCGAGACCGGCCCCATTCAAGATGGGCCTGTTTCTTGTCAATTCCGGCCACAAATGCGAGAAATGTGAGCGATATCGACAGATCTTCCCTGGTCCTGGCTAATGGCCCCTGCCGGATGGGCCGTTTCTTCTGACTTCTGACTTGTCTTCTTCCTTCGCCGGCATGTCAGTTCGCGGGAGCGTCATCGCGAAAGAAGGCGACTGCTGCCGTCCTCGGTCTGGTATGTTTTTGGATAAGAATGACTGCCGGTACACAAGGCGCCAAATGACCTTCAAAACGCTTAAGGAAAACCGGCGGTGAAACTTCGGCGTCTCATGGTTGGCTTTGTAAGGGTTTTGTCACGTCTGTATATATCCTTATGTCTGTTTGGTCTGAAAGGAAAAACAGAGTAGCTTATACTTACCCATTGTCTAGGATCTGGCGCTTCGGTCACCTGTGCCTCCGCGCGTCGGCTGCATCGTAGTCAGTCGCATCTCTGATCAACGGGTTCCCATGCTCGGTTACACGAGCATAAAGTTTCTTCGCTCTGTCCTCGATCACTTCGATAACCGGAGTGTATTGCAGGTCCCTGAAGATGTTGGTGCTTTCTGACGAATCAGAGGGCGTCTACGGCACACCGAATTGTGACGTTTTCCACCGCCTCGATCTTCTTCAGATAGGTCCTCGTTTGATATCCCCAAGCTACGGATGCATAGGTCAATAGCGGTCTGATTAGGATCCTGACAAGCGTCTCTCAAGCTGAGTTGGCTCTGTATACCTCTACCTAGATTAGGGTTTCAACATACTGTACGCCGCGTCATGTATATTTTTTGCATTTTTTAGGACATAAGTAGGACGACAGCTCTAGCAAAATATGAATAATTCCATACTATTAGTTGAATTGAAATAAGCTCGCGACACATATGTGAGTCGTGTACATCAGATCAACTATAGCACACGGTACGTCTTAATAACTACAAGGATAACTCCTTCTAGTAAAACTAATAATCATTAAATAATATAAACTCTGTGCAAAAGAATCGATTTCCCATTTATTAATGGATCTAACAAATTAAGCTAGGTATCATTTTATATATAATACAACCTACCTAGAGTTTGCGTTTTACCACAGTTCGATATTATAATATATTGCCCTATGCCTACGCGTCGACAACTTAATTTGCTTTGTATATCGCAGTATTCTAATAAACACAATCTAATTGGAACGTAGGTGATTTAATTAATTTGCTCTCCATTATTCGGGTATCTACATAACATTTATGCGCAATATTCTATTATATACGTAGCAATATAGTCTCAAGATGATAAACATCTATGGACCACTTTTGATAATGCGAATTAAATCTTCCTCAATCACATAATTATATGTAAATATTATTCCTAGTTGTATATCTAACGCTCTGTTTAATAGTTTTTATCAAAATTGTATGTAAGTGGACTTTATACTTGATTATATTCAAATCTCCGTACTCTAACAACATTCAATATTTTACTAACATTTTTATAACGTTTTTTTAATATTTAAGAAATATTTTATATATTTAACAAAACATTTCACAAAAACTATTGACAAACTTTTCAAAACGTTCGTGAAATGTGCCCTGTGCTCCCGTTTAATCCGCTAAAGCATCTTCGATATGATTTCAGAAATTTATCTTCCGTAGTTCTACTTAAGTTTTGCTAACATTTCGTACAAGGTGCTATAAAACTGTTGAGAAGTTTTTTTTTTTTCTTTAAAGGGCATCGACTGCGACGATCGTTAGCCCTAATTACAATGTATAATTTACATAGAAGAATATGCGCACACACGCACACATCCATACACAATCCTACTACTGTTGTTACTAGATGTACAGTACGAAGGTCGCTACTAGGTATATAGGGAAATTCTATAAACTTATTAGACCGTGGGAAAGTGACAGATTTTTGAAACGTTTGGTTCGTATCTGGCCTTTTGGGAGGCTTTTGTGCCTGACTTGTGTTAATTATTTTCGAGTTTATCAAACGGTTATCCAGGGCCCCTCAGCGAAAAAAAATTCAACACCCCCGGGGATGGTTACACAACCGTGGTCACCTGCCATCTTTCTCGCAGAAAAAAATCAGAAAATATCAATTTTTTTTCGACAACAAAAATTTCAATTTTCCAACCCTCTAGGGGGTATATTATATATATATATATATATATATATATATATATATATATATATATATATTGTTCTTATCTTTATTACTCGTATCTGCCTGCTTTTGAATTTTTACCTGCCTGGGCAGTTGTACCTTTAAGTAAATAAATAAGTAAATAATTTCCACTTGCTGACCCTATTTAACGATCCATATTTGTATAAAGTTCTAACAGTTTGGTGTGTTTAAATAACATATATTCTCCCCAGTTAACTCATTATTAATAATAATAGTTACATAAATTACACACCTTGTAATTCCTTCTTAACGCCTTATTTTGTTACAGAACAACAACTGCCCTTCCATGCACAAGGAGATGTATTACAAAGGTAAATGATACGCTAGAGTACCACGTATGCAGAATACTAATGGACCTCTGTTGTTACAGCTAATAAATGGTCGCCCAATGTCAAAGACCAACACCCATTCCACAGTCTGCATTCGTTCCATTGAAACTCAAGATGTCCCCCGGGCATCGCACCGATGTAAAGTGGAGACTCAACACGTCTTCAAAATTTGATCGTGTAAATATTTAACGAAACGGACACATTCTTGTGATATGTATGCAATAATGACCAAAAAAGTGTTATAGTGCAATTTCGACTAAATTTATAATTCATCTGATTTGTATACAGAATAACTTTAGCTAGCTTTTAGTATCGTGGAAGTTTGTTGGAGGTGATTATTTTCCTACAAAAGCCATAAAATGTTTCATTGTAGGTGCAACATGTGAGCCGTAAACTAGTGTGGCTATGATGTAAATTATTATGTTGCATATACCTACCTTTTAACCGTGGATACAATCGAATGCTTCCATCATACCTTTAGAAATAAACTTTATGAAAAATTTTTAGAAAGTTTGACTTCGTTATGCAGGTTATGTAACTGTATATATAATATGGTTTCGTCTTTATTTTACTTTTATAAAATAAACCACTGTTCTATATAATTGGGTGTTTACAATATATTGAAATAACTTTATCAACCCATTTTTTTATTTCTTCAGTAATTGATATATTCTTTAAAATTCATTGAAATAAGAAATTTGAAAGAATGTACTGAGAGAGACGTGAGTAAAACCATTCGTACGGTAAATTACAAATAAAAGTACTGCCCTTGTTTATAAATTAATAATTTTTCTCTGTGTTAGTACATGTGGATAATTGACATGTCTTAGATAAAATGGTGCGTTTATAAGAATAGATAAAACCTAGAACTTTTCTGTTAGTTCAATAAAGATACGTACAAGTAAAAATTATCTGGAAATTTTTTTGCATAAAAGTTGGAGAAAGTTATTTCTTTAATGTTTAGCAAAAAAACTCTATCGTAACAACATTGTTATACATAAAAATATAGGTAGGAATATGTCCTTTTTTTTGCAAAACTTTTCAAGAAAATGCTTATAATTCAGAAGATATAGATTTTAGAGAGAAGCTATAAAACAGAAAGTTGTTAAAATTTAAATCTTTTCCAAAATTAGATCAGTTAGAATAAAAAATTTTCCCCCGACTTTCTCTGTCTGGAACTGTTGTAACACTTTATTTTAAAACCTACTTTTGTTTAGCACTGTACAGTCTTTTTGAGTTCTGACAGAGACATCGGCTACATCCTGTGTACGGTTTTCTTGAAATGAAAACACTTTGTTTAAACGGATCGAACAAAAATTATTTATTTAGATTTTATTTATTTAAAAATGGGGATTATTTTATTTAACAAGTTTCCTTTTGGAACAGAAATTCTGTCTTTAAAACTTCTGTAAAAATGTATTTAAGAAAAGGTCTTTTCGAAATTAAATCTGGAAAAATTCACTTTAAAAAGTTGAGCCGCGAAGGCGAATGAAAAATAAGGGGGCCACTTAAGGCGAAGTATTTTCTTAAACTAAATGGGGCCACTTAAGGCGAGTACCTAAAACTAGCTCTTTTTAACCAGGTTTCGGCCTGGGAAGCTAGATCTGAACAGTTAGTCACGAGAAGTATGCAGGGACAGGGAATAAGAAAGCCTAACTAGACGGTGGGTATCTACAACTTTAGTTAAATAACCGGACCGATGTACTAGCACAATCAGCTTATTACACTAAAATCACTTTTAAATAACTTTTTCCACTAAACCACTTTGCGAGTACTTAACACAGGAGTCACCGTCAAAACTGAACTTGCCTTGGGCTTGCTATGCTCGGGTATTTATACCTTTAGAAAGGTTGCGTTTTTCGTGCTCCATTGAGTCTCGCGTCCCGTTTTAAAATATCTGGAAAAGCTAGATATCGTTCCGTGCGGGCGAGGATGAGCCATCGATTGCAAAATACTGCGCAATACATGAAAAATTGAAATGTCGAAAATGAAAGTTATGTGAACAAATCGGCAATGAAAAGGGGAATTTTTTTATATGAAAACGAAGTTGATATCTAATCGTGTTTGGGAGTTATTGAAGTTTGATTGAAATAATCTGAAACGACCCCGTAGAGAATCACGGAGGTCCGATGTTTACTTAGTAGAAATGATATGAGAATGTTCCCGATATATGCGAGGCGGGTGAAAATAAGATATGAGAATGTTCCTAATAGGCACGGGTCGAGATTGAGCGGAGATATCGGTTGCAAGGAGAATCGTGATATTGTATGCAGTATTCCGAGGGATGATCAAGAAGTGGCGAAATTTAAAATAACAATCGGGTTACAAGAAATTGATGAGACTAAATACAACGTTAAGACTCGAGGTACGGAACGTGCTTTAATGTATACGGGGGTGGCCAAAAAGTAGTAAAAATTGAGATGTGAATTAATTGAAAGATTTTTTTTGGGATGAATGTTAAGTTTTAAGGTACGGAACATGGTTTGAAGTATACGAGGGGTTGCCAAAAAGTAATAAAATTTGAAATGTAAAGAAGTCGATGAAATGATTCAGAATATTAAGATTGGAAGTACGGAACGTAGTTTAAAGTATACGAGGGGTTGTCAAAAAGTAATAAAATTTGAAATGTGAAAATGGTTGATAGAAAGTTAACGAAATGAAATAAAGGTATTGTCATGAATATATGGGGGCTGTATTTTAAGGGGTGTTTTTTGTAATGAATCTTTTGCAAAATTACTAGTATAAATGTGGAATGTTAGATATTGGTGAATTTACGTTATTTTTGAATTATCGAGTGTTTGTGAATTCTTTCAGATTTTTGCGACCTTGACTGTGGGTTTTCTTGGTGTAAACTGTGTCTGGTTGACTTTTTTATATGGTTTGCCATGGTGCATGAATCGATATGATTTTTTGACTAATTCCAAAATTTTTCGTTTTTGTTTTTAGACTTATAGGGGAAATACCCTAGAACACTTGAAGCAGTCACCCATCTAAGTACTATCCGTTTCTAACGTTGCTTTACATCGCATATCGAAATATGTACATAGTAGAGATGCACCTACGCTCGCCCCCAAATTTTTTAATATAAGTTTTCCAAAAACTAAGACCACATTCTGAATTTGGTGAAAAATTTCCAACAGACTGCATGCTTTTGCAAGTTTCTTTCAACCAATTTTGGAAGTTTTACGGTTTTAAAATTTTGCCTAAATTAAATCGTAAGAGCGAACGCATTTTTCCGTTCATGTGGAAGATCTGT
Organism: Leptura quadrifasciata; assembly: GCA_963675555.1. Lineage (NCBI taxonomy): Eukaryota > Metazoa > Arthropoda > Insecta > Coleoptera > Cerambycidae > Leptura > Leptura quadrifasciata. The sequence goes on from OY776678.1 coordinate 43,416,548, forward strand.
AAAAAAATTATATTCATTTGACACATTTTGAAGAAAATTTTATTCTAACAAACTTTTTTACAACTTTTCTCTAAAACAACCAGCTACCGAATTTTATTGTACCTGGACGTACATGCGTTTACGGATTTTCCACCATTGTAGAAAATCTTATGAAAATTTTTCATTCTAACCAGTCCTATTTTAAAGAAAATTTAACTTTAAACAACTTCCTGTTTTACGATTTTTGTCTAAAATTTACATCTCAATTATAAGCGTTTTTTTTGTAAAGTTTGGCAAAAAAACATATACATTTATATATCACAATGTTGTTACTATTGAGTTTTCTTTTTTTGCTAAGAGTTAAAGAAAAAACTTTTTCTAACTTTTTGTGCAAAGACTGTAAGAAATTCCCAGATAATTTTTACTTGTACACATTTTGGCTGAGTTATGTCCTGAACTATGTAGTAACTGCGAACATATTTCCATAATATATAATACTTTCACAAAACATAGATTTGTGTAGAATGGTCCAACCCGACGCGAGTTCTAAGACAGCTTTTCAAAACTTCAGTAGCACTTGGTCTACTAGTAAGAGAGATGACAGACAAGATGGTGAACGATAATGGCTAAGATACAGTTATAACCATGATAGTTTAAATTTGCTGCATATTATACCTTTTCCGTAAGGGGTTATTAAAAGAACCAGGAGAATAACTGAATTAATACAGTAGAAAGTGAAAAATAAGTGTATCTTTACTAATCAAAATTGTTTAAAAAATCGGTGAATAATATTTATTGCAAAACATATCATCCATCAACCAATACTCAGATAATGAATGAAAATGTATTCTTGAATTTGCTAGAACCTGTTGAGTCAGTTTTCATAAATAAAAGATTTTCAGAAATTAAAATTGCTTTAAAGTACAATGACAAAGAAATATTACTTGTCATAACACCATTTATCTACAATCATAAGTTTACGTGTAGCAGAAGTTACCCCGCATAAAAATTTATAGAGTAATGTCAAAGCTTCCCATTCCTATGCTGAAACGAAGCGGCAGTAAAGTTTTACAAGAAAATCACTAATTTTGTGTTAAGTAATGAGAAAGTTGCATGATTTTTTTTTATATCACAGATAGATAGACGACAGAAAAATATGCTTCCTCGTATTTTTCTTTTTTGTTAAAATTGAGGGTGAAAAAAAATATTTATTTCGGCTGAGAATTTAAAACCATTAAAACGCTCTATCCCTAACGAATGGTGTCATTCGTAACCTGTAGCGTCACGTCATTATTGTTAAAACGTTGGAACATCTAAAAAGAATGCTGTGGTTATAGATTAGCACGTTAGGGATATTATGAAATGATTATCCGTCATATTAACCAATAATTAATAACAAGATTATGAATAACAACGTAAATTAGGAAATTCAGGTCAAATTAGTGACGTCAAAATGACGTCAAAGCAATATTATAGCGTTTTCGGTCAAGTGGTTTTGTTTACACAAAAGTTCAAATTTTAATATGGCATATTTACGAAGCGAAATTTTTCTATGCGTTTCTTTTATTATATTATCAATTTATATAGTACATATTATGGAAAAATAATAAAACTAATCATTTTTAAAATCCATGCATCTTCCTCATTGTATTAAATCGCCAGCATTTATAAAGCAAGACATAGCAATTTGACTTAATTAAATTTTATTTTATTTTCTAACAATATTTTCTGTATAAACATGTTTATTTAATTATCGCTATTAATTTTTTATGCCAGTTGCAAAGTAGTGTATAGAACAAGCCAATAAAGAATTACAATTATATAAACAAAAACATAAAATACAAATAATATAAACATTTAGAGCCGAAAAGGATAATATACTTTTACATATACATACACACAATATTTATAACTAAAAAGACAAATAGAATATAATACCTTCATATTATTTGTTATTTTAGACCCAAGAGGCAAAAATTGTAATAGAGTATAGTAACATTTGCCAGATAAATACGCTTTACAAGGTTTCTTTTAAGTAAACATTCATTTTCTCGTTTTTTATGTCGTGCAGCAAACGGTTAAATAGTTTCGGCCCTATGAATCTTGGCGATTCACTTGTCATCTTTAATCTGGCACAAGGTTTATGAATTTCATTTTTTTGTCCTGTATTAACATTATTTACAAATCTCAAATATAAAAATGCACAATAAAAACATACGAAGACATTGTGGAATTTCCCCAAAGACCAGAGATATTATGGATGAAATAAATTTTTGATATTAATGTTACCTCTAAGAACTTATTATCCCCATTACTGCAAATAGTGTTATTGTTTATTTTGTTATTTAAATTGCTAGATATTTTTGTCTACTTTGAAATCTAATAACTTGAGCATTGTCAGTGTTGAGGTATAAGGTATTATGGGAAAACCATTGGTTTAAAGTATTTAAAATGTCATTTAAATTTTGTTCCAAAAGACCATCAAAAGAATTTGATATTATATAGACCTGTTATCAGCATACAGTGTAAGATGTGTTGTACTGTTGATGGCAAAAAAATCGTTAATAAATAAAATATAAATAACAATGTCCTGTGAGATACACATAGTTTAGTTTAAATAGCCTGAATCAACACTACGCATGGGGTGTTTGTTCTTAAGTTTCAAACTTCTTCCTCCGACCTTCTAGGATCGTAATGATCCCATTTAATGACAAACCCCGTATACGGTAATCAGACAATTTAGGCATTAATAAATTATGATATACATAGCATCCTGAAATAATAGACAGAGTTAAAACAATTTTATATCCCATAATAATGAATCCAATGAATTTAAATAAACATGCACGTAAATGTGCCCAATTTATTTGTTATTTTCGAGATTATTTTTATATAATCTCTCTTGCTGTCGCTTCAATAGCGTCTGCTCGGAAGTTTAGACCAATTATTATTTATTGAGCTCTAGAGGACATAAAAACTGGTTGTGATAAATATAGTTCAGCGAAAGGGGATTTTTTCAGTTTTGAGAAACGTCTTCTGTATATAAACCCACCAGAAAATCGTATGTAATCTAAATTAATTGTATTAGTCATTTCTGCATCATTTATCTTGATAAATGTGATTCTCCAAAACCCTACAATCACCGTTTTTAATAAACCTCTAGCAAGTTAATTATATCACATTGAAGTAACAGAGGATCGATTTTGACATGCCGAAAGACTAATTCTTTGATTTCCATTAGTGATTTCCACCATTTTTTCTGCCGATTCTCCTCTAATATATAGACAGTGGCTAAGGTTACGTAAATTACAAGATTAGTAAATTTTTAATAATAGTGAAACATCATTCGACGCGGCATATCTTAATACACCACTAGTACTAACACAGGTTGAGTAATTATGTTGATTTCATGAATTAAGACAGCTGCAGTAAGTACTGCCAGAGGTTCAACTCAAATGCTAAGAATATATCTACGTCATCAAAATTCATATAACTTAATTAACGCACATATTTCTTTTCAGTGCAAATGCCCCATTAAAAATGTTATAAAATCATTATTTATGACATTATAAAAAATGGCAATGAATAATTAATTATAGACAATACATTTTTTCTAAAATGGGTTTCTCAAAATATTTGACAGAGAGTAATTGGTTGCAGTCCCTTAAACTGTAATGCTAATAATATTTTCCGATAGACTCTACCAGTTCAATAACTAATTGGGCATAAATAATTATTGTTACTTGCTACTCAGTGGTCAAATATAAAAAAAAACTTTCTTGTCTTGTATAATTTTCGGTTATTTTTGACACCCTGATCAATAATAACTATATAAATACTTATATTATATACTATATTATTACTACATACATTTTAGTTTATATATCTATAATATCTGTAATACTAACAACCTACTAATCGTTCCGGAGGAAAATTTATTATTTTGGTAGTTTATTATAACTAATTAAGGATATCAGTTAGTTAATAAACTTTTATATTTGAAGATTATGTTTTATATACTTAATTTGGAAGACATTTTTATTATATATTAAATACAGGGATTTGGAACAAAATTACTAACACTACTAATTAACTTACCACTAAAAATCAAATTATCTCATTTATTTGTCTGCTTATATATTAAAGATGCTTTTATTAAATTTTTATTTAAAAGAAAATCGTTTAGTTTCAATTCTATGAACCTAATATAATTGGACAGTAACTTAGTAGAATGCAGGTTTTCACGGCCGTTGTCTAATGAAGTAGATTCTTCCGGGTCTTGCCGTGGTCGTCGAACTTGACTTGACGTTTCGCTGATCATTCTGTCAGCTTCTTCAGAAGGATTCTAAAGACTGAATCTGTTGTGTTACACTCCTCGTTATATACCTAGGCGCCGCTTCGCTTCGCTGGTCATTGGTCGCACTTGGTTCGCTTCGCTGCTCATTCGTCGTGTTTGGTTGACCGTGACTTACTACGGTGCTGGTACTTGGCAATACCAGTCTCCACGTGTTACTAAGTCGATACCCATCCTCTCTGTTAAAGTTGTTCACGTTTTTCATAATTTCCAGTGATTCCCTAATAATTCGCGGATAATAGCGCGTATTCATGTCTAATATATTGACGTCCTCATAGTCGATTTTATGGTTCTCGTTATTATGGACATGTTCTGCTATCGCCGACCTATCCGTGTATCCAAATCTGGTATTTCTCTGGTGTTCTTTGATTCTGCACTGGATACTCCGTCCTGTTTGTCCGATGTAGCTCTTACCACATGTGCACTTTAACTGATAAACACCTTTTGATAACAGTTTGGGGACAGGGTCTTTGACTGAGGGAAGCATCTGCTGTATTTTCTTCACTGTTCGAAACCGTACACCTACTTTCTTTTTGAATAAAATCTTCTTCAGCCTATCTGTGACTCCCGCGACGTAGCGTAGGCATGCATATGTTGTTGGTTGTTGCTGTTCTTCTTCTGTAGTTCTCCTCTGGTTATTTACTACTCGTTGTATATTGCTTATATGCGACGACGAGAATAAACCCGAGGAACTACAGAATGTCCAACAAGCTTTAGAGAAGAACGGATACAGTCAAAGCAATATACAACGAGTAGTAAATAACCAGAGGAGAACTACAGAAGAAGAACAGCAACAACCAACAACATATGCATGCCTACCCTACGTCGCGGGAGTCACAGACAGGCTGAAGAAGATTTTATTCAAAAAGAAAGTAGGTGTACGGTTTCGAAGAGTGAAGAAAATACAGCAGATGCTTCCCTCAGTCAAAGACCCTATCCCCAAACTGTTATCAAAAGGTGTTTATCAGTTAAAGTTCACATGTGGTAAGAGCTACATCGGACAAACAGGACGGAGTATCCAGTGCAGAATCAAAGAACACCAGAGAAATACCAGATTTGGATACACGGATAGGTCGGCGATAGCAGAACATGTCCATAATAACGAGAACCATAAAATCGACTATGAGGACGTCAATATATTAGACAGGAATACGCGCTATTATCCGCGAATTATTAGGGAGTCACTGGAAATTATGAAAAACGTGAACAACTTTAACAGAGAGGATGGGTATCGACTTAGTAACACGTGGAGACTGGTATTGCCAAGTACCAGCACCGTAGTAAGTCACGGTCAGCCAAACACGACGAATGAGCAGCGAAGCGAACCAAGCGCGACCAATGACCAGCGAAGCGAAGCGGCGCCTAGGTATATAACGAGGAGTGTAACACAACAGATTCAGTCTTTAGAATCCTTCTGAAGAAGCTGACAGGATGATCAGCGAAACGTCAAGTCAAGTTCGACGACCACGGCAAGACCCAGAAGAATCTACTTCATTGGACAGTAACTTCACTACATTCAAAACAGAGATATCTGATGGAAAAAGACATAATATTTTTTGTTATATATGTTTTTCTTAATATATCTGTTGCCAAAAAACTAAAGGAATCCCTAGTTCGAATTACGTTTTGGTCGATTACCTTTGCTCGTAGCAAGGTGCCTAATGTAAAATAAAATAAAACTAACAATTCCCTCAGAAAAGCTAGGAACATAGTGTGTGTGCTTATCATAGTTTTAATATTTATTTTGCTTCTATGTATTAATTGATAAACTGTACAGAAAATAAATAATGGATTAGTAGGTACTGTTCACGCGCGGGTATTTCTTTGTGGACTAGTACTTTACTTCTGTATGTATTGTTTTGCTTGTATTTTTTTTTTGGTTGTTATATTTTACTTACTAATGTTCCCCGTTGAGGATACCCCGATATTTGTTTACTGCTTTATTATAATCTTTATTATTGAAATGTACGCAAATTTGTATTTCGGTAAATAAACTTTACTATTATTATTATTAATTAAATCGGGACTCCGTGATGGCCAATATTATAAATATATATAAATATAATGATTACTATTTGTAATATATTATGGATTACACAAGTTGCAGAAATAACTTTATAATGATAAAAAATAATATTTTCTTCTCTGTTGTACTATAAAGTTAAATTAATATCTTACAAAGTTTAGGTCGGATAAAAAAGTTTCAGACAAAAGTTAATTATTTTTTTCTGAAAAATAAGATACTGTTATCAAGAATATAGGTTTTTCGTTTAAAAAACTAAGTTGACCCCGAAATGCCTTGAAAACGCAGCCAATATCCAAGACTTTGTTTTCCCCTCGACATCAAACAAATTCTGTTTGAAACATTCTTTTCTAAATTGCATAGGTCTTGAGATAAACTGATGTCACAAGTTAATGTCGCACTCGGTATATTTTTAACTCTAATTTAAAGGGAAAATGCAAAATGTATACCTATTTTTTTAAACAGTAATTCGTAAACGACCTGACCGTTTACTGAAGCTTATTTTTCCGCTTGAAAAACACCATCGAACTTACAAAACGAACAGCATTGCAATTTCATTCCCGCTCATCCTTGCACCTAACTTAAACTAACCAAAAATCGCAATCCCGCTCTCCAACCTCCCATTAGAAACAATTGTATTGTCTTTTAGGAAGGAGGTTAGCAGGCAGGCTTAATTGTTATTCATTCTTATCCATGTGTATTTTTATAAAGCCTATTAGTTGCATTAAAATTACCAGACAGATAATATCTATGATTATGATTGATTAGTAATTGTTAATTAATTTGTGTTTCAGAAAGTAAGTAGTTCGGATTGTTAAAAAGTGGTCGCGCATTGAGCTAGAAAGTGAATAGTATTATAGTATATTTTATAACTGCAATGTGATGTGAATTATTATGAGATATATAGGTTAATTACGAATTCCTCAAATTGGTACATTGGCCCATCTCAATTATTGTAGAACTACGTTTATATTGTTTTAAATTTTAAAATATTCTTCCTGTTCCTGCTGAGGGATACAATAAATTAATATAATACCAAGACGTTTTAAAAGTGAACTGCTTTTGAAACCTTTAAAGACCTGTTTTAGGTGAGTATAAGAAAAAATTAATTTCGGATATTATTGAAAGTAACCAAGACTGAAAAGCTAGAATATATGTTTAAAAATCAATATGAATAATAAATAACCTAGGGAGTGGATAGTGATCCCTATATTTTCATTAAAGTATTTACCCCCAAGTTGTAAGGAAAATATGATCAATAAAAAGTGTAACTGCTCTTCTGACTATAATATTAGAAAACTGAAAAAATTGTATAAAACCAAAGGAACATGGGTACGTAGTACGTAATTTGAAAGCAAAGTAAATCATTCAGAGTCCTCTTTAAATGCATGATGAAATAAAATAAATAATAATTGAATGACAAAGGACAGACACTGCAGTGACTTCTATTACATCACTCTAGAATATTCAAAGTGTAAAATAATGATGCGTTTACCATCTGAAAAGTCTTTCTATCTTTTGGAAAGCGTCAGAAACTAACGCTTTATTTTAGTTGAAAACTGACACATACTAAAGGGCTTACTTTTATACTATAATTATTTTTAAAATACTGCCACTCACGAGGGGCATTAAAAGTATTTGAAAAAAAAGTATTTATTTAACTTGTATTCGACGTTTAAAGCAAAAATAGCATGTTATATGTGTGTAAAGTGATTTTTTGTGTACCGGCTGTTCATGTCCTATTCGCTTCGCTTGTTCGTCAAGACCATCCTCGGCAGAAAAAATTTTTCAAACAAAAATATTTCAGTATGGGATATAGAATAAAATTGTAGTATTATCAAATCAAAAACTGTATCGAAAAGCTATTTTTCAAATTTCCCGCAAGAGGTGCCGGTTTCAAGGAGTGTGACACGTGTTTCTCCACCTAAGCAGATGAGGAAGAGAAAATGTGTCACTCTTTGACACCCCAGCTTCGAAAACGGGTATTTGGTGTGATACGGTTTTAACTCGGACACCAGTCCTAGTTGAAGTGTTAGGACACACTACCCACAAGCCGGATACATAAATTTTACCTTTATAATTAAATATATGTATATTTAAAACTTTACATATTTTTCATATATTTTATACTCCTGTATAAAACTAGCTATAAAAATTGCTAAGGTCTAAAATTGCGTTATATTTTCTATATTCTGTTCATCCAACTAGAGCGTACCGTGAATGGATTCACCAGAAAATCGTGTAAATCCAAGATTTAATTTTGAAGTAAGTGAACCATAAAGATAAAGAAAGCCCTTACTAGAAAATATCGGATACAAGATGATACAGTTTTATATGTAGCGGGATCACACTACATCAATGCGTAATACTTCGTAAAAGAATACGTTGCAGATATTGAACAAAATTAAGTATCGAATTGATGTTTTAAAGTGCAGTTAGATATTTATTTTTAGATGCCATATATGTACTACAATAACTCGTTGAATGCCTCAGTATTAACTTTATTGATGCTTAGAAATGCCCTTTAAAACAATACTTTGAGAAAAGTAGGCAAACATTATACTCCAGTAAAAATATATCGAAAATTGAGTGAAAAGAAAAAAAATCCCATTTTTTATAAGCAATACTAGAATGTTAAGTATTTTAGCACTTTCAATTCCAATAAAAGTAAATACCACATAAGGTTTTATGGGTATAACATTGCCAGATAATTTAAAAAAATATATATTACAATGACTTAATCGAAACAGAATTTCTGGAACACATAAAAATAAAAACTATTTATACTGTATCAAATCTTATTGCTTACTTTTTAAAATTGGACAATAAATAATCTGTCCATAATAAATCAACAACAAAAAAAGTTTACTTCAAGAAATTCTTGAAATTGACATGACATTCTTGCTGGCAAGGAGTGAATTTGTCCGCCTTTATATTTTTCAGTATTTGTTTTTATGTTATTTTTTATTCATGAAATTGAGATGGGCCTGTACTATAAAACTATAAATCAGGCAAATTATTTAGCTTTTAATATTTGTATTTATTTTGAATTAGTTGTATAAGTATAATGTTCAACAAGTTTAATAATTTATACAAAGTTTGTAACTAATTACCATGAGATAAAAGTTTTACTTCCAATGTTGCCTATAAAACATTTACCAATTTCTTAGGAGACAACATATTTAATGTAAATATCCCTTAGAGTCTAGATAGTAAATATTGTTAGATAAAATAAAAAATAAATATTATAATGTATTGTTATTTTATGCAGATTTATAAAAAATTACTCTAAATCTCTGAAGATAAAACTGTTGTCTCATGGAAAACGATACTAAAGTTGATGATGTATACATATTCCAGAAGAAAACTACACAAATGTCTCATGTAACAGTTTTATAAAAAACTAAATCTAATTGACTATTACTAGAGAATTGTATATAAAATAACACATTCGACATTGAGTGTGACAAATAAACAATAACTCAAAATTGTGTCCAGTAAAATTAAATTAAGTCAATATAATATAAGGGCGAATATTTTACTAGATTATTTTGTATTGCTAATACTTAAGTTTTATTCGTTTTTATACTGTATGTGTCAGCTTTTGACAGGGTCATTCTCGAAGTCCGAGAAACTGAACTGAATATTGAACGATGTATGCTTCCGATCCTTTTTATTTGAGGAATTCAATTTGTTAAGGAAAGTTATTGATACTGTCTATAAAAAAATTTATCCTAACGTGAATGTTAAAACAAACTTTTCCCAAAAACCAATAAAAGAAGCAGTAGTGATGATACGCACATAATAAATATCAAGATACAAATATTCGTCTCCTCTTTTTATGTGTTTTTCTACCACCTATGTCTTGTAATTACAAAATCTACAATAATAACAAAATTAACCAGTGTATTGAGAAAATAACCTCTACGCCTGTGACGTTTATGGCAAAGGCACAGTCAAAGGCTATTTTTTGCCAACTAGTACAAATTATGGCAAAAATAGGAATCAAGAAATTCGGTGATGTTTCGGAAACAAAATATGTTTCTTTTTTACTTGCTTTTCTTTTAACTACAATGTATTTATGAATGAATAACCTTCTCCTCAAATCTTGCATCCTTTATTTAGCACACTTCTTGACATAATCATTTGATGAAATTTTGCACAGTTACTAAGATCGGATGGCAATACAGCATTCTACCGTTACTTTTGCAAATATCCGCATGTAGGGGGCGCGGGGGCGAAAATTGATTAAATATTCTATCCAACCGGCACCTCCGGCAAAACGTAGAATGCAAAAATAGTCTATTTAAAGAGTCGGGATTTATGACGAAATTACCGAATCTTTGCGCCTCGGACTAGACAGTGTCCCCTCCTCGTTTTCGAGGGCGATGAGTCGATTCCCGGGGTCAAACCAATATTTCCACCTCGGCAATCCCCCCAAATTGGCCAAAAACCACCCCAAAGTTCCTTTTTCCGTGAAGCCGTTTATTTTTCCCAGTTTTTCGACTAATTGTTGTTCCCTCGAGTAGAACGGAAAGTCCCACGAGGGATTTGATCTCAGCCATCCCTACCCCAGATTGCCACTCTTGTAGGGGGAGTAAAATTCATATTTGTTATTGACAGAAAAAAATTAATATTTTATGGGAGGTGTTCCTTTGAGGAAGATGGTAGGTGACCAGGATTGTTTAACCACCTCCGGGGGTTGTTTTCACCCTTCAAAGGAGTGAAAATCAATTTATAAAAGCACTTTGATAAACATATTTTTTATACTATGCTTCAATTACAGATGAAAAAAATTCCACGACTTTGAAGGATGAAAACAACCCCCGGTGGTGGCTACACAATCCTGGTCATCTACCACCTTCCTCAAAAAACGCCTCCTACAAAATATAATAAGTCTGTTTTGGTGAAACTAAGACTATCCTGAGTTTTTCGCTTCGAGTAGGTCAATTTTAAGGGTGGTTTCTCAGTTTTAATTTATTTTGGACCCTTTAAAATGCTAGTTAAGAAACGAGAATGGTGCCCTTTTATTGTCGATGGTCAAGGAAAATTCAGTTCAAATCAGTTCACCGCCTCCCACGATATGTATATAAATATATTGAAAAAACGTCAAAAATTGAATTACTAACTTGGCCAAAATTAAACCGAATTTGACGACATTTTAGATGAAAGTAACCTATATAACCAAGAAACAGCCCGCCAAATTTTAACAAGAAATTTTCGACAATTTGGCCACAATTCCATTTTTAGTCCAAATTCCACAAAATTTTCCTTAATTTGCCCAAATGATCGAAGAAATTTTTAATTTACTAAAATGAAGGTATTCTTATGTACCTTCACATGATGTACTAATAAATCCTTTATTTTAATTAGTAGACACTTCTTGTAGTAGCTTATCTAGTACCATTACTAGAAAAAGAAAACAATAATAAAATAAAATAATAATCAATATATGTAAAAAGTTTAATAAAAATCAAATGAATTTTCGAAAAAAAAATTAACTTACTTTCGACAGTTTTCTTTATCTAAATATTTAAAACCTGCTCACAATCATTTTTTATTATTAATATTTAAATTTTTATAATGAATAATTACACGTATACTTGTGCGCGCATACGTATAATACCGAAAATGACAGGAAATTGCCGCGCGCATTTATATACCAAAAATGGCAAAAAATCGGCTAAATTAAAAAAAGCAATTTTTTAGTTAAATCACATGAAAGTACATAAGAATACCTTAATTTCGGTAAAAAAAAATTCGTCACCATTTGCGCAAATTGGGGAAAGTTTTGAAAATTTTGTGTAATTTGGACTAAAAATGGAATTGCGGCCAATCTGTTGGATATTTTTTGCTAAAATTTGGCAAGCTATTGCTTGGTTATATAGGTTAGTTTCATTTAACATTTCATCAAATTCGGTTTAATTTTGGCCAAGTTAGCCGTAATTCAATTTTTGACGTTTTTTTCAGTATATTTAAATACATATCGTGGGAGGCGGTGAACCGATTTTCACGAAATTTGAACTGAAGATTCCTTGATGATTTACAATAAAAGGATCTTGTGCTCGTTTTCTAACTAGCATTTTAAAGGGTCCAAGATAAATTAAAACTGAGAACCACCCTTAAAAATTGCCAATTTACCACTTTTTCGCGAAAAAAGAGGGTTCCCCACCTACTCAAAGCGAAAAACTCAAGGGACTTAGTTTCACCAAAACAAACTTATTTTTTAATGTCGCGTTGCTCCATGTAAAATTTTCTCTGAAAATCGAATTTTACTCCGTTATATCTACTTATGAACAATACATCATTCATTTGACAGTTATTTCAGTCAAGGCACTCTTTTCATAAATACACAATAGTAGGGTGTATAGGCCGATTCTAACCGCATTCGTCTCGAGGAGCATCTTAAGATCTGTGTTTGAAGGGTGTATTCGTCTTGGGGAGAGGGGCTGTGTTTGGTTGGAGACGGCGGGCGGAGCGGGTATCTGAATTAGACGAACCTTCAAACGCCATCCCGCACACCGCCTTCGATCACGTCTTAAAGATTTATACCTCCTTCAAGCACACCCCAAGACACATACACACACCCACTTCGAACACGTCTTAAGACCAAAACACTTCTCAAGATGGCATACCGCCATCCGCAAGGCGTCTTCGACCGCGTCTTAAGACACAGGATGCGTCTTAATCAAGGATGTGGGGATGCGGTTTTAGAATCGGTCTAGACACCCTACTCACAATCCCATACAACAGTTAAATTTCTTCGGAAATTTCTGAATTTTTATTTCTCAGGAAATATCGAAAATACGAAGTTTTCAATGAAATTTGGTACAAACACATTTGGGGGGTTGCTCAATCCAGTGGCGCACTCAGATTTTAAATAAAATAATCGCTAATAAGATTTTACCATATTCGGTCCTGAAAAAAAATCATAGTAGGCACGCTATTATGTTCTGTAAAATTTAATATAACACAAAAATGCACTTTTCAAAGATCTATATTTAAAAAATATATATCTAAATCGGACATTAAATAAACTTTTTATGAACTCTATGAAGTAAAATGCAATATTTTTCATGTTCAAAAAATTATGAATATCCTCATTCAACATATTTTCATATTAAATACGGCATTTAATCATTGAAAATAATTATTCTAATAAAAAGACAAGAGTAGTTCACTAATCGCTAGAAAAGAAAACACTTATATTCATTTCAGCCCTGTCTGCATGTCAGCTTGGACGAAATGAAACTCCAAGTCTCGAGAATAATCGGGCATCAGCTGGCACTTAATTAAAGTAATGCCCACCTCGAACCGACTGATTCACTCAGACTGTGACAAACTGGCAAACTTTGAGATAATCCACTGGAATTTCTTTTCGAATTAAAATAGTAATTCCCCTTAAATCACGAAACGTAAAACTCATTATTTATTTAAAACCATTGCCTTTGAATTTTATAAATACATTATGAATTAAGAATTTACATGTAATTAAAAATTTAAATTAGTTTTAAATAGTTACGAAGTAGCCAAATGTTTATCAAAATTCAACATAACATCCCAAATAAAGCAAAAGCAAGTGTCTAAGTAAAAGTCGATCTTAAATATTTGATTAGTAAATGCACGTTTAAAGACTAACAATACCTTTTCAGCTCTAAATACAGTTAAGGGTATTTTACATTGTATGAAAAGGTTGAATTAAAAATAACAATTCATTCTGTGGATTGTCAACTTCTTTATAGTCCGGACAAAATCAGCCATCGACCGGGAAAATTAATTCGGATGGAATATTTTCGTACCATCTTGTTCAAAATGTGCTCCTTTATAAGAAATTACAGTTTGCCAGATGGAAATGTGGTCAAGAATTGTTTAAACAAAGTTTTTTTAAACAAATTAGAAAAATTGACTTTTTCTTTTAGAAAAAATATTTTTGCATTTTTCACACTAAAATAGACCAAAAATGTTTTTAGACGTTTTGCTCTAAAGTTGATAGTTTTGGATAAAAAAATTCTTGAAATCTCAAAAATGCAACTACTCAGCGGGCAAATACCCCGACCTGTATTGAATTACACCTTACAAATCATGAAAAATTGGTAGCCAATGTCATTTGTCAACTCCCTGACGAGACATAGACCGGTTTCGAACTTATTAGTTCTCCTCAGTATGCCATAGGTCATGGAGCAGACAAATGACAGTGGCCAACCTGCTAGTCTTATACAGACTAATGTAAATGGTGTAGTGGTGAGAGGTAAGTGAATCCTCTCATGTGGTCTAATGCTACTATACACCAGACATCACAGATGTCTCCATGGTGTATAGCGACTTGCCATTTTGCAAGTACCGAGAGCGGCGACCTTCAGCCCTTGGTGGACTTAACCTATATACTGTTATTATACATGATTTGCAGGAAACAACTACTCAGCGGGCAAATACCCCGACCTGCATTGAATTACACCTTACAAATCATGAAAAATTGGTAGCCAATGTCATTTGTCAACTCCCTGACCAGACATAGACCGGTTTCGAACTTATTAGTTCTCCTCAGTATGCCATAGGTCATGAAGCAGACAAATGACAGTGGCCAACCTGCTAGTCTCATACATTTACATTAGTCTGTATAAGACTAGCAGGTTGGCCACTGTCATTTGTCTGCTCCATGACCTATGGCATACTGAGGAGAACTAATAAGCTCGAAACCGGTCTATGTCTGGTCAGGGAGTTGACAAATGACATTGGCTACCAATTTTTCATGATTTGTAAGGTGTAATTCAATGCAGGTCGGGGTATTTGCCTGCTGAGTAGTTGTTTCCTGCAAATCATGTATAATAACAGTATATAGGTTAAGTCCACCAAGGGCTGAAGGTCGCCGCTCTCGGTACTTGCAAAATGGCAAGTCGCTATACACCATGGAGACATCTGTGATGTCTGGTGTATAGTAGCATTAGACCACATGAGAGGCTTCACTTACCTCTCACCACTACACCATATATATATATATATATATATATATATATATGTTATATAGTGGATTGTTTAAATAACTTTTTAAAAAGGAACTTTATTTGTTACACTGGAGTCAACGTTGACTCTTTAAGAAAACACAATAATAATTTAGATGAGGTTTATTCGAAAGTGAATATAAGACTGATTACAAAAAGGTTGTTGGTAATATTTATAATGTTTTG
The DNA here is from genome assembly GCA_963675555.1 of Leptura quadrifasciata. Classification (NCBI taxonomy): domain Eukaryota; kingdom Metazoa; phylum Arthropoda; class Insecta; order Coleoptera; family Cerambycidae; genus Leptura; species Leptura quadrifasciata. The sequence goes on from OY776678.1 coordinate 43,432,089, forward strand.
AGAACAAAGGAAACAGTGTTGCTGATTCAGCACAATCAGGATTACTTAGAATTGAAATACAATGCTCATGCAGCGTGAGCGGTTATTGAGAAGAGCTGTTACGCAGTATGTAATACGATATGTTTGAGAAGGTTAAGCCTGTCTCGATAATATCATATATGATAGTATATTTCTAATATAACATATATATATATATATATATATAAATATATATATATATATATATATACATTGTGAGGAGCGCCGCTATACTGCCGCTTCACAGACTGCTGCGCTAATTGTGGTATACTATTATTAACCTACTTGCATGATTTGGTTATGAAAGAACGACGCAAGATAATTTTAATTTAAGAAATGCCTAACTGTGGGATAATAACGTTCTTCTGAACACACCATACCACATATTCTGACTACCAATTCTAATGACTTCACGCACATATGTTGTTTGAGAATGCTTCTGGTGATGCAGTCGATTATATTTTTTGGGATTTGTGCCAACGGAAAGAATATCCAACAGTTGCCTAATGACCCCCTAGCCAACAAATTCCACATAGATTCAGTGGAAAGCAAGTTAGAAAAATGCTATTGAATAGTGTCGTGGTCAATTTTGTGAGTTTCAAGGACGCTAAGTGCTTACTTGAGTACAATACAAAATTGGGGGCGAGCATAGGAAGTCCTCGGAAATACTGGAAATTGTCAATACATTACTCAACAATAAAGCATCGGGTAAAGATGATATTGAATAAAAGCTACTCAAATATCTCCCGAAGAAAGATATCGTGCAGATGACGTATTTTATTAATGCGATTCAACGTCTACAGCACTAGCCTAGCCATAGAAATTCGCGGTGGTTGTACCCATTCTTAAACCGAATAAGAATGCGAAACTCGCTGGCAGCTACCGATCTATCTCATTGCTGTCAGCGATCTCCAAGTTGGTGAAGAAGCTCGTCCTGATCAGACTTGACAATGCTCAATTCCACATAAATGATGAATGCTATTTGAGCAGGAGCATGGACAGAATTGTTAACGTCATCTAGGTGCAATATAACCTTGGGAGGAACACTATAATGGTTCTCCTTAGTATTGAGAAGACCTATGATACCATGTGGACTCCAGGCTGTCTTTACAAAATGCGTGACTAGAACTTCCCAACTTACATTATAAAACGCATCCACTCGTTCCTGTTGGGGAGATGTCTACAGATTTGGATGGATAACACACTCTTAATGCAACGCAACATTCATGCAGGAGTGTTCTAAAGGTCATGCTTGTCATAGAAGTTTTTAACTTTCCAGAGTTCCCAAATACAAAGGTGGCCAAGTACACCAATGACAGGACTACATAAGCTCACTCCCATAATGCACGAGCTGTCTTCACGCTTGGGAAGGTGCACATGGCCCATGCCTCGGGGTATTACGATCCGCGGAAAATTCGGGTCAATGCCCAAAAATCAGAAGCCATAATTTTCGCGCACCGTCTCACTGAAAAAGTAGTTAGGATTAGACTAAACCAGGGACTAACGTTCAATAGGCATACCAATTTATCAAAAGTATTTTTATATATCCTGAAGTAAACGAATGCGAGAAAAAAAAACAAGTTTAGGTGAAAGTGAGACAGATGATCGTTACATTATTAGCATACCAATGGAAGTGTCTCGACCTCCCGTCTCACTGAGACCCCATTCTACTGTGCCCTTTGTTGCGATAATACTGATTCCCTGCTTGACACACGACAAAGTGAAAAAAAAACAAAATTTCACGAGAGAGCTTGGAATGAGTAGCATACCCGACTTTCTGTTCTTAATTTTTGTTTCTCGCACTAGTTTACTTCAGGATATGTAAAACTACTTTTGCGGAACCTGTATAAATGAGACCGTACGGACACTACTCTCTATCCAGAAGTCCCTATCCATTCCTAGTTAGGGGTAGCAGGCTTGAAAGAAAATTAACATACACAATGGTGAACAGGCCAGCCATTACATACGCGGCGCCGATATGGTACAGCACGTCAGTCACGACAATGAATAAACTAGAATCCTGGGAACATATATTTATGCTGCACTTATCCTATTCTCACAGATAAACCTTCCTTAAAAACCTCTAGGCAAGTCATCATGATATTACTTCAATAGTGGACATTGAGAAAATTTCACAAAAATTCTACGCATTTAAACTAGCTGATACCAACAGACAGCGCCTCCTTTAGAATAAAACACACCTTGCCTTACGCAAAGCCGCCCATTGTCCTGCAACCATTATAGCCAATCTATCACCTGCTATATCTTAAGCTACCCCCCCTCTATTCAAATCGCTTATTTTTTATTCTTTAATTGTTTCCTGTCCCCTTCTTCATTTCTGTTTGTCATTTTTTGTTACGTGTCTTATAATTTTATTTATTTTTCTAAATTCGCTTTCTCCATCAATATCTGCATTAATATCAAGACTTCTATTAGAACAGAACGTTAGAAAACTCTAGACTACGTAACGGGTCTTTTCGTTTAGGATTTTCCCGTACCGGCTACCAAGACTTATTAGTACGTGTCTCCCTTATTTTTTTATTAAAAGTTTTTGATTAGTGTTTTAGTAAGTGTTTTTAACCTTTTGATATTTTCTTAATATCACTACCTATTCCAATTTGTTTGACTGTCAAAAGGAATTCAGGATATTTACTGTTTAAATTTTTTTACCGAACCAGACATACTTCACCCGATCCTACTGTAACCGCCACGTTTCGCATAGTGGTTGTATGGTCCATCCCTGAGTTTATCTTTATCTTGTAGAAGATATACATGGATTTTTTAACGTTGAATAAATATATGTAATGTAAAGTAACGTTAGGTGCGGTTAACGCTTGGATGGATTTCCAGTTATCTAGTGGTTTGTATATCAGAGTATACGCAGAAGGCGAGTATTGTGTAGTAGATATAAGAGGTTCGGCAAAATTTCTGGTTGGGGGTATCTCATTTGCAGGCATCGGTGATGGGCCTTAGTTGTCGCAATATTGCTGATAATGTCATTGACATACATTTGTCCCATCATAGTCCAATTGCAGATATCATATCCAGCTTCATTCGAATAATTCTAGTCCTCATGTTCACAAAAAGCATCAAAGTAAGTACCTTGGAAAAGTTTTGAAAAACGTAAAACCTTATTATTTGTCAAGAGCTATACGAGCTTTTTTTATAATAAAACGATATATTATTCATCGAATAGAAATATGCTCCTGCCATCTTCAAGGTCCCAGTATCAAATACGATTTTTTTTTTCAATACAATTTCAATTTAATTGTTTTGTTCTTTCCTCATTTTATTTGCTTTCTATAAGAAATGCACTTTCTACATTTTAATTTTTTTTTTAATTTTTTTTTTAATTTTTTTTTTAGCATTATGTAACAATTTAATTCACTGCACTGTGGAATCAATCTGCTGAAAATGAATCCATAAGCAAATAGATATTTTTAGAGAATGATGAGATAGGGATAAAAACGGAACTGGTAGAGAAAGTGAATAAATTAAATTTTGAATTGAAGTGAATCCCCAAAGTTCGATAAAGTGATATTAGCTGTCTATAACTAGTATAGTATAGTGAAATATCCTAATAAGACACTAAGTTAACTTATTTTGTTGCATATGCTTCTTAATATTTTGATGTTCCCTGAAAAATAACATTCATTCGAATTAGGTTAAGATTGATCGATTTCGTGAATATGCTAGGCGATAGAGTAACGCTTGATTTTAACTTGCATGCATTCGATGAACAGAATAATATTGACGTATATTGTGTATCATTGGCAAAGTTTTTGAAAAAGTATGATGGTGCGACATCGATATTAAATATCTTAAAACTCATGGGACTTAAGTAAGTGTATGAAATCCCATACAAATCGGGATAATTCAAATTACCATCATACCGAACAAAATGGCCCGCCCCATGACAAAATTATTTAAGGAGATTATGAGGTGTACATGAGGGATGAAAATCACCAACCTTGAGCCGGATGTGACCTCGGTCCAAAAGCCGACCTTATTGAACCTCCTACTTTTCTTTCATTTTCGAGAGCTTTTCCTTTGAAGTCGTTGCATTTAAAACTTTTTTCAGCCTTGACTTTGTCAAAACACTCCACTAAGTGAAAGTTTCATAGATATTGCTTCTTCTTCAAATCAAATCAAACAAAAATTTATTAAATATTTAAATACATGATCCTTCGCGAGACCTGATACAGAGCCAGCCAAATATCCAAATTAATAATTTGATTAGCTGATACGGGAAAAACCTCAAGGAAAAATCCGTTCGAGACAACTACCGCAATGGCAGCGTCCCAACTGCCTAATCTACAATTTTCTAATGCTCTGATCCAAAATAAGTTTTTACTCTAGTGAAATGTAGAGTTAGTTGTGAAGAAGAGAAATAGAAACGAAAAGAGGGACAGGAGGCTTCATAATAGCCAAGTAGTAAAGGTGTTGCTTATTTTCTAATAAATGGCGGAGGTTCCGGTGTTAGCTGTTCAGAGTAGCAATCGTTGAATTAGTGAAAATCACATACATCTAAATCAAAACAGTAGTTCTGAACTTAGGAGACCATGGATAATTATTAATACATACAGACACACACTGATAAATGGACGACAACACAACTAAACTGAGAACCTTCTTTCTGATGTCGACTAAATACCTATTATTGTTTGCATTAGTAAACCATAGTAACTTAAACTTCTTTTACTTTAATTAACTGCCAATAATTTATTTCGCATATTTTTATATATCCACGTCCTGAATTCATAAGCAATGCCACGAAATTAAAATATCCATATAGAACATCTGCATTAATTTGGGATATGGTAAAAATTGAAGCTTCCCAAGGAACACTAAATGGTTAAATAAACGTTTTTCGCAATGCATATTCAACGTTTGTATATCCGCGCCAAAAACGTATATAATGTGTTATCCCAAAAACTTTAGGATAAATTCATATATAATATACGTATAAAAATCGTTTATGAAATAAACGCTTTCCATAGACGTTGATTAAATATACGATAACGAAATTTAAACCATAATTATATAATAAACGTTTATTAAACCATCATGTGTTGCTTGGGTCTGTTTTCTAATAAAAGCTAATAAATCTTCAAGCACTTTTTATCTCTTGAACTACTCATAGAATACCATAAAAATTAAAACTGTATTATCTTACAAAAACACGAAATATAACAATAATTTCATGTCTGATAAAAATCTTGTACGATTCAATAAAATATTAATACTCTATACTCTTCAAAACCCATAAATCCCTCATAAACTTTTAGACTGGTGAACAACTGATATGATGTAAGTTAGAATTGCCAGTTTCTCCTAATAACTCATAATTTTTTAAAGTATTTTTTGGTGAATAATTACTCATAGATAATTATCAGAATTTGATCTGCATTATCTTAATAAAATTCATTTTTTCATCATAATTCCTTGTCTAATGAACGCTAATAGAATATAATAAAAATTCAAACTGTATTAACTTATTTTAACTGGTAAACCTTCAAACATTTCTGGTCTTGTGAGAACTCATAGAAAACAAAACAAATTAGAACTGTATTGCCTCAAATCAAACTCGTACATTTTCATTAAATCTTATAGGAAATCATGAAACTTTGTAGAAAGTGTATACGGCAAATGTCACATACTTATACATTACTGATAACGATTATAAATCCTTAGAGAGGCTTATAAATCGTTTATATTTTTTTATGGGTCTTAGTCAGGCATTTTTGGCAGGGATATTTCTTGGCCGAACAAGTTCATCTTTGGATCTTTCGTCTAGTGCCACATGATTCTAGCATCGTCGGTCGCTAACTCCGTGAATATATATGTTTAAATCTCCGATGTCCCTTCCTTGTCGTGTTATAGGCCGCAAAAGTGTAGTCTGGTATTGAAAAGTAGCAACAATTTAAATGATAAGACATAAAATAAAGTTTTAATTGACGAGTTATTTTTGAGTCGTCTTGAGTTAATTGAAAATGATACATTTCATAAATATCTCGTGGTGCAGTAATTCAAACACTAAATAAATTGTAGTAATGTGACATGAAGTTAACAACAGAAAGTTGGAAATGAAAGACCGTGAATTAATAACGAAATCCGCAGCACCAAATAAAAGTAAACAAAATGTTGTATTTTCTCTTGATTACACAATTAAATTTCACACAAAGGAATTACTTTTGATTAAAAGCAAATCTCTGTTTAAATACACATGTGAAACATTAGAGGGTAAATCAGAAACAACTATAGAACTGGCATTAGACTTACTAGCATGTGGTAACTTGCACTAAAACCTATTACAAACATAACAACCCTTTAGTCTAACTCAGTTTAAGACAAATATACGCAAACAAAACACATAAAACAACTACCATAATATAGGATGTATAATGTATGATTATGATGAATGTATTTAAATAGTATGAAGCATTTCTTGCTTCCTTAATCTAAAAGTAGATTAAAATGAATAATGAAATAATGACTTTTCATCGAACGAAAAATCTATATTTAATATTTTGTTTTGTTAGAAAATGCGTAAATGCTATCTAGTCCAGTCAATGAAGACATTAAAAGTAGAAAACCCATTAATATTTACAAAAGTTTTTAAATTTTGAGAAATAACTAAGTTATAAAAACAATAAAACTCATTTTAACCGCTGTGCTGTTTGCAAACTCCGGAGCATTGTCAAAAATGCTCAAATGTGCTTTCAGAGGGCAGAATATTAAAACATAATATTTTTAATCGCAAACTACAAGCCTGGCGCTTTAAGTGTAATAATTGTATATTACCAGCAGAACGCTAATGCTTCGATTGCAACAAACATCAGCCGAAAGGCTGGTTCTACTTAAAGGAGCTCTCGTACCAGTCATCCCACACCACATACAGACTGCAGTTTCCAGCTGTTGGCTCTCGTCAGTGCAAGGTAGGCATGTGACGACCGACACGAGGATCCTTGGGCCATTTGGTACTTCTCGGTATCCTTATGATAGGGACGTGCAAAATAATCAGCAGGTGCCATCTAGCGGTCCAGTGATCTGTTGCAATCGAAAAATAAATAGCCTGACTGGGCTTAGCACAGTTCAAATGTGCTTTTAGAGGGAAGAAAATTAAAACATAACATTTTTAGTCGCAAACTCCCCTAGAAATCCTTATTTTACAATAAGGAACGTAACCAGCCTACAACCAACAGCTACTCTTCTTTAAGTAGGATGAGTCTTTCGGCTGGTGTTTGTTGTAATCGAAGCATTAGAGTTCTGTTGGTAATATACAATTATTACACTTAACGCGCCAGGCTTGTAACTTGTAATTCAGCGCTCGGTGGGGCACATATAAGCTGTCTTATATACTTGGGCGAGATGTTGGTCGCCATATGTCAAGTCTAGGGCAGCTTCTAAACCTTTAAAATCTTGCTGCGTCACTGGGACTGGGACTGGGCAATTCTGTTGCTTGATCTCTTGACGCTAGTGTTAATACCATAGCCTTCTCCTCATTATTCTAGTTGTTTGCTCAAGTAGCTGGCTCAAATTGTCTTTTATATGTTGACCAAGACATTTTTAAAGGGTTGTGATTGTAATCGAAGACCTGATGATACTATTAACTAGCATGCTTTTCCCCTCAGCTGCCATTTAAGTTACTCTAGTTTTCCTTCAACCGCACGAAATTTTCCTTCTATATCGTAACATTCCCTTCGACGTCACCGATTTTTCCTTCAACCTTATCTACCCTTTCTTTGACTTCACTAACTTCGGCCTTTACAATGCCTATCTTTTCCTTGACTTCATCAGTGGCTAAAAGAATAGTGTCGTGTTGTACCTGTATATTTTTCTCAATTTTTCCTGGCGTGTCACTTCTTATTGTCTTTCATCCATAACGCTACCTTGGGGAATGTTTTGGCTCTTTGCAAGAACCAATAAATTAAAAATCTGACTACTAATACTGACTTGTACATTATAGTTCTACTGACCAAATAAATGTAAGTAGGTACAGTGACTTACGTTTCGTATTGTCTTGGTGGGTGAGAACAGCTGAGCGCTCAGACAAAATTGAGGGACGTAGGTTTGAGCACGGATCCTCTCCAGATGAATTGGAGTTATGTGCTCGTCCACTCGCAACGGTCGTATTGTCCAAACCACCCAATCGAATCAAGAAGCTACTAATACTGACGAATCGTCTTCTTGGTCCAGGATTTACATAAAAAGGGAGAAAATGTGTGAAAACCAGTATAGTTTATAACGTAATTTTTTTAAAAACAGAAATGACTCAAGCAGAAGAGAGATTTGAAAAATTGTAATGTCTGAATAAAACCGGCATCAAGTTAAAAGTTAAGATGGTAAATTGAAAGAGAAAAAAATTGACCTTGACCAAAAAAACAGTAAGAAAAGTTTTGACTAGATAAAATGAATTTTATATATATTTTGTTACTGAAAAAAAAATTGTACCAAAAATTTAATAACAAGAAAATTGAGATAACTTGACAAAAATTCGACAAAACAAAAAAATGTTAAACAGAAGGTCTGACGCAAATAAAAGTGGACGGTAAACACTGAAATGCCAGGTGCACAAAATAAAATTAGTTTATATACAACAGCCAACGAAATATGCAGCTAAATTTATATGGACTTGCACGATAATACGTGAATGTAAAATTCCACGGTAAAAGATATAATATCTGTGATTAAGTTAGCTTAATCAGAGATTTTTCGATAAGATAACGACGAATCAAGAGTGCAGAATTTCTCGATAATTTTAGGAAAATCTACAGTTTTATACGAGTTGAGTATTTTTAAATTATTGAAATTTTATGATCCCGACAATCAGGAAAAGCTTTTAAAATAAAACCACTCACCTCGTATATAGTTGAAGACCAATCAACTGCAAAGATAATTCTTTTGATGGTTATTGAACTTTAATTTGGCTAAAAAAACACTTCTTAAGTGATAACTTCGTCCAATACTCTGGGAATGTTAGAAAATTCTTCCCTCCTCGATCTCTGCCTGGCCGCGGCTTTGTGCCACACTTTCATGGACCCAAGGTACTCGGTTCCTCTAAAACTTAATAATGTATTAGATTGTCCTAGAAATACTTCCACATAAATATTCTACACTGCAGGACAAAGGGAAAATGGCTATTATACATCAATAATTATTAATGATGATACCGATAAATTTAGTTTTAACACATGTTATTTACACGTTTACGAGCAAGCGAGAAATTGACCCCTTTCATCCAATGCTACCGAAAAGTCCCTGTTCTCCTTTTCCACCGTTGCACTAGAGAGCGCCAGAGTAGGAAGGTATACTTATCCAGCCGAATGTAATTGAGGCCGTTGCACACCAGGAGATGTTACTCTATACTTATGACGTCACTGTAGATAGGGAAAAACGGGTAACGAAATTTTGACGAAATTCCGTTGCACATCCTGAAATATTATTTCCAGGCCTTCCATCAGTTTCTTCAATTCTTTTTGACATCGTCGACCTTGTTTTTTTTCTTCCCTCTTCCTGATCTAACATTATTTTTCTTAGTTTATCTTTGTCGACTTTGAGTCTCTTTCCTATTCATCTCTTTTCCTGTTCATCTTTTTCTTCTTGATGTCTGTTTCCTTGCTATTATTTTCCTTCTTCACGTCTATTTTTCTGTATTTGTTTTCCTTCTTACCGTCTGATTTCTTGTTCTAGTTTCTCTTCTTGGCATCTCCTTTCCTGATCTAACATCATTTTCCTCAATTCGGGTAACATGTCCTGTATTTATCTTTCAGCAGCCATACTTTTAGTCTCAATTAAAAAGTTCCCGATACCGCACTAACAAGTCTTACTTGCAGTATATATTAGGTACAATTTAAATATTTCTACAAAGTCCGGAATAGAATGTTCTCTAAATTTTCTCAAAATGTCACAAATAGATCTTATTTAATGTGTATATCACTTTTCTAATTAACTATAATACTAATTTCTAAATAGAATGTTCTAGAAATTTTCTTATACTAACACAAAGATTAAACTAATCTATATGACTGTCCAGTTCAAAATACTCCAGTCAAACCGGAAAAGATAAAAATGCTGCAATTGTTGTATTTATTAGCATGATTGACGACGCGCTGATCAAAATTGCTTGAAAATTCTTATTTTGCAGTCGAAATAGAGTTTTTAAGGGATACTTCATTCTCGCTCAAAATCTGCGTTATGACTAAAATACAGCGAGAGGCAAGTGATAAGTTAATGCTGCTACTTTTCATTCGCTGTCAGTTTACTTTATCACACCTACAATTTTGCACCGATGCACGCTATATATTTATTCCAACTTTAATTTAAAATTTTATAGACCTGCTTGCAACACAATTTTACTTTTCCATTTCAGTATTTTAATCCCAAAGTAAATGGAGAAATACATATTTTGAAATTGCTAGCCCAACCATATTTTTGTTATTTTTACATTTATTTCAGCAAAATGAAAGCATAAAGAAGGCATTTCTGACCCCAGAGATATTTATTTCACAATTTGTGATAAAAGGTGCATACTACATGCTACGTCAAAGATGACGTAATTATTAATAATTTACAAATCTTAAAATTGTTTTAATCATCTAACTTTCACTATTTATTCGAGTAATTTAGACAGCTATTCCATACATCCATTAGGTAGACTGAATTTTCCACTTACGTAATTTTATCCATAATGTAATTTAAAGTTGTAATTGCAAAGAAAAGAAGTATATATTATATTATATATATATTATATATTATTATATGTATATTATACAGAGTGTCCGAATTAACTACATGAACATGAACAATTAATATGGAACATTTAGTATTAATTATTTATTAACAATTCATCTTTTTTATATTCAAATTGTAATATTACAATTTCATTGTTTTCTATTTAATACGTAGGTTATTATCATATGTCGGTTTCAATTAGGAAAATATGATACTAGCCTGAAAGTACTTCCTATACTATAATTAATAAACCCTCAAAATAGAGTATTCATAGAGATTTCAAATTTGTTCCATAAGCAACATTTTAAGAAAACATTTTAAGCTCAGAAAGATGTGGGGCTTTCTTGGGACTTTGTGTAGATATCGAGATATTTTTTAAAACCAGATGGAAAACTTATTCTAAACAATTGTTTAAATAAAGAATACTACGACGTCGCCGAAACTGCAAAACTGAACTGAAAAATCAGTTTCATCACCTGAACATGTTAAAAATCCACAGAATTGAATTTACTCACTTACACTGACTTCCTGTCACTTGCTCTTGAGAATGGATATCAGGTTCATGTCATCTATACAGACTTTGCAAAGGCCTTCGATAGAGTTAACCATCGATTTTTACTGGACAAGTTGAAATTGGTAGGCATAAATGGTTTTTTTTTTAAATGGTTCGAAAGCTACCTACTTGAGCGTACACAGATCGTTCGCGTAAATAATTTCAGATCAAACGAAATTCAAGTGACGTCAGGCATACTACAAGGTTCTTACTTGGGACCCTTGCTCTTTAATTTATTTATAAATGACAATCATGAGTGTTTTACTAGTGGTAGTTTCCCCTGATTTGCCGATGATCTTAAATTATTTTCTAAAACAACCACCACTGAAGATTGACATAAATGACAAACAGACTTGAATAGCCTTATCGCATGTTGTCACCGCAACGGTATGGAACTTAATGCAAGTAAATGCCATACTACGTCGTTCTATCGCAACAAGAGTCCTCTTCAATATATCTATTACAATAATAACACATCCCTTGATAACGTTTCTGTTATTAAAGACCTGGGTGTAATACTCCACCCATCATTAACCTTCACATCTCACATTTCTCAAATTGTTATCTATTCATTAAAAATGTTAGGTTTCATTAAACCAACTTTACTCGATTTTACTAATATTACTTCTATTAAGCTACTTTACTGTTCACTTGTAAGGCCACACTTAAAATATGCTTCATGTGTTTGGAGTCCATACTATAATATACACATCCAGAATTTAGAACAAGTACGACAGAAATTTTTACGCTACATCGCTTTTAAATCGAATAAAGATCTTGATTATGCAAGTCTTGAAAATGATCTTCATATCAATTCTCTTAGAGTTCGCCGGAAACACAGAGATCTTAAATTACTATTCAACATAATGAATACTAATGTTTCCTGTCCATACTTGCTGGAAGGAATTGGCATTCATGTTCCATCAAGAACTGCCCGCCCGTCCAGCTATTATGTTTCTTGAACAAGTTCATCGAACCAACTATGGGTTCAACGCATTTGTTGCAAGGTCGTCTAGGCTAGCTAACAACCACAGTGATTATCTTGACTTCTTTACAAATACACCAACCTTGCCGCTATAATTAGTCTGTCCTTTTTAAACTCAACGTTAAGCATACCATATTCTCATATTTTATTTTAAAGCTGACATCTTTATACATGTATATTTAGTTATATTTATATTTATTTTATTTTGTGTACTAGTATTACTGCTATTTCCTTATATGTTATATGCACTATTGTGAATTTCAAATTGTATATTTTTCTTTTTTAAATTGTATTTTAGAAATGGGCTTTGGCTCGTAAATAAATAAATAAATAAATGAAATAAAGACTGGAGCAAAATTTGATATCAGTTTAATTTAAATCTATGGCCAAATTCAAGTACTCAGTTACAAAAGATATTAGCGTCTCGTTAGAGAAATTATTACCTTTAAAAGTTGTTCCCTTACCAAACACATTATTTCTTTTGCCAAATAACCGATCAATCACAGTGTTAGTCTGAATATGGCATAAAAATTTTCTCACTGGAATTTTTTTAATTGATATGTGGGTATGATGCGATTGCGCATTTAACATACATGTCGATAGCACAAGATCCGTCCACAAGTGCTCATGTAATTATACATCAAATCACATCAAATTCATCATCCTGAAGTCTACTCTCATCGAACCACTTTCCGCTAATGGTTCGTAGGTTTCAATTTGATTCCATCTAGCTTTGAAAAAATTGTGTTCTCAGATGAGGCATTTTTTACTCGTGACGATTATTTCAGCAATCGAAACAATCACATTTGGATCAATAAAATTTATGCCGTCGCCTTTAGAAGACACCATCAGTAATTTTCCATCAAAATTTGGGTTGGTAATGCAGGAAAGAACTTGATCGTGTACTTGCTGCCACTTTTTCCACTCCAGTTCTTGCAAAATGTTTTGTTTAATGTTTGAAATTTTAGAATACGTCCCTTTAGACATGAGTCATATGGTTTAAGCATGACGAGGCACCTGCACACTGTAGTTTGAACGTGCACCAATATCTCAATATCTGAATTAACGTTTTTGACATTTGGATTTTTCCCTTGGGATTTCTGAAATCTCTGGTATATGTGGGTCCCGTACTTAAAGAGGAAGATATCTTGGCAAGATTTATGGCTGCGTGTACTCAGTATTCCAGGAATATTTTACGGCAGATGTTGCAATCTAAGTGCAGAAATAACTGATCAAAATTTTAACAACTGTGTGAATTAGAACTTTCTAGGACAGCGTGTATATATATACTACTTGATAATTCTCCCGTTCTGGTTTATAGAAAAATAAATCTTGGACCAGGATGCTGTCCCTTGCGTATTTCCTTTAATCACTTATAATCTTAGATTTGCAGTATATATATTTTTTGGGAATTAAAATATTTTGAGCATGTGCAGTATAAGTTTCGTTATTCGTTAACCGATTTCAGTCCTTCCCAATATTGGTTTTCATCTAAATCACATTAGAATTCACGCTATCATTTCCATCACACTGAGTTAATCCGAACAAATTGGTAATTGACACGTACACATATGTACAGTTCCTAGATTTGAAATTGATCTACTGTAGATTTAAGAATTTAATTTTATCACGTTATTATAGCATCAAAACATTGTCAATTTCTGAGCCTGTTAAGCAATAAATAGAATAGAATTTGGCCTTCATAAATGTATATTAAGTGGGACCTATCGCACTGGTCTTTCTTATTTCGAGTATAAGGCCGGAATATTCAATAGTTCGTTGAAATGTGTCATATATATGGCACAATTAGCTTTGAGTCATTGAAAGTACTGTCAAGTAGATAACCTTGAGTTAAGCGAGGCGCTTAGTTAACCTTGAGTTAAACGAAGCTTACCGTAAGTTAACTCCAGGCTGAAGTATGAGATAACTCCAAATTTTGGTTTAAAAATAAAAAAATTTTTTATTGCGATTTTATCTATCATTAGGTAATTAAATTGTAATATAAAAAAAAATTTGGTTTATTTTCGGAATATTTATTTTTATTTTTCATTCTATTTTCACACATTTAGTAGGAGGACCTAGGGCGACAAAAATGGGTTCGCTTGCACCAAAGTGTCGATGATTGGCAACTTATATGGGGTTAATAAAAGTGACTTCCTGTTCACGAAAACCCATCTTGCCACCCCAACCCCGCGCCGTTTATCCCACCACCCGTTTTTATAAAAAAAAATCTATCGAGCAACGGAAACAAGGAAAAAAATTTTTCATCGTTGTCTAAAAGACATCAAACACTAAAAAATGCTATATTGCTTTATTCCATATTTCAAAAACTAAACGACCTAAACGTGGAAAATTATACTTTTTTTAAAACTTATTTTTATTTTTATTTTTTTTTAATACCAAAAAAATCCAAAATTACTTCATACAAAACTTTTCCTTCACTTTCTCAGCTTTTCAGAAATGTATATGAGTATAGTATAGGATCGCCCCCACTCCTTAAGAAGAGCTAATCAGTAATTCATCTGTTTCCATGTTTAGTTTTCGTGTATATATCCAGTGTTTGTTTTGTAGTGAACTTTAATTATATATTAAGATGAATGCAGAACTGAATTTTACAAATTGTGTTGTTTGCCAGACTAAGAGTAAAGAAAAACTGGTAAGAAATATGTCTAAATATGGTCGTTTAGTGAAATGTATGAAAATTCACTTAGACCTAGAAAATCGACATTTTGTATATCTCAGTGTCTTTCGTAACCAAATAAGTATCCACGCTATTGAAAATAACCACGCTGTGTGGCACTTCACCTGCTACAACAATGTGATACATAAGAATAAAATAGGAAGATTAAACAAAAAACACATCGAAAATCAATCTACAACGAACGAACCAAAATTGTTAAGATGATAACAAAACCAAACAGCTCGCCAAAGAGGAGTTGCGGTTTTTACTGCGATAAACCCGGAACAAAGAAAATCGTTTGCATAAAGTGGAAACTGATGAAATTGGTAGGATACAATATATCTTAAAAAATAACTTAAAACTAAATATTAAATTATCTGGATTTGTATCGGAAATTGACGCTCATGCGAACAATATCGTTTATCACAATAACTGTTTTGCTAATAATGTCAGAAGTGTGTTGCGCAAAGTTGATTCTGAACGCCTCCAGCAGTTAAAAAAACAACTTGAAATAGTCCTAGATAGATTTTTTACAAAGTTACACGGTTTGAGTCAAAAAATATTATCACTGATCTCAAAGAGGTCCATGACTGGTACCTAGAAATTTGCATAAATGAGAATATATCTGAGGGTCATATTGTTTCTCGAAGAATTTTAAAGAAATATATTTTAGAATCATTTGGTGAAGAAGTAAGATGCGTGTTCTTGTGCTGATGATTTATGTCAAAATCATTATAATATCGCTGACAGGTCAGACGTGGAAGAAGATATTTAATAATTAATACTAACTTAAATTTTTATAATAAAAATTATTTTGTTTCTTTCCATAGTTTTGTCATTATTCATTTAGTTTCAAAGAATGTTTCAGCGTTTTTGTTTGGCGTTTTTTAGACAGGACTAATAAAGTTACATGTATTTGGGGTGGAGGGGGCAAACATGCATTGGTGGGTACAATCAATAAAAGCTATTATTTATTATTCGACAGTACATTTTTAATAGTTTATACAATAATTATATATTCAATAGTTGAATAGTGGAAATGTGGAGAGGAGTGAAGCAAATAGGAAAATTTTAACGACAGGGGTGATATGTAATATAGTGATATACCTTTTTGGAAAGCTAAAGAAAATGCAAAAAGTTTTATTTTAAACATTTTTTTATTTTTTGCTTTGTTGTCAAAATAATGAAAAAAATATTTAAAGAAAAGCCTAATAATATCTTCGGGTACAGATATCTCGTTTAGTTTTTGAGATATTACAAAAACTGTTATAAGGTGTTTAATTATCTGTGATACTCTCTATGTAACTGTAAAAGAATTTTGATCCTAGGTCATTCCTTTCCCGAGGTATACATGATCAAAATTTTAACCACTTAAGGAAGGGTGGGGGGAGAACGACGCGGGGGTGGGGATGGCAAGATGGATTTTGTGAACAGAAAGACGCCCTTATTAACACCATAAGGGTTGCCAAGCATCGAAATTTTGGTGCAAGCGAAATGCCTAAGGGCCTCGTACTAATTTATTATTTCTGAATACGTGGTGCTTTTCATGTGTTGCATTAGGCAGTAGTAGGGGGCTAAACCGCGGTTATGTGAAAGACAGCACGTCTAGTCATTGCTATCTCTTCAAAGTTCGAATCTCATCTACTGCAGATTATATATTACTATGATATCCCGCCTGAAGTATGGTTAAATTATGACAGAAACTAATTTTCTAAATTTAAATCTCAAAGTCGAAAGTTCCTAGTCATTAAAAGAATCACAATTGTAGAAAATAAATAAATAAAAAATAACATCGAGTCAAACTGAACGGTGTATTGTGAGAACAATATTCGATGCAAATAAAAGGTAAAATTCCCTATCTAGCTAAATAAAATAAATACGACATTAAAATAAAATAATTTGGAGATGAACATTTGTAATTTAAAATATTTTCAATTATTTCCAAAACATGAAATGGTGAACATGAAATTTAGATAAAGCTTAATTACAACCTTTTAGTCCTCGTAGCTCAATATAACCTCTAGCCGCACAATATCACTTATTTGCGATATTAAGCTGCTATCTCCAAACTCCCTCACCATTCAAATAGTATATCGTTTCCACCAGGACTCGTTTTCTGGATCTTAAAATAAATTATGATTACACTCATTTCTCCTACTTGTCAATATCTTGAAAAACTTGATTTTCTCTTTCTTTCTTCCAAATTATTTAATTAGTTGTCTTCTTCGTGTTAGTTTTTTTCATTTCAATCAACAACAGTCTATTTTCTCTATTTTACTCCCCCTTCAATTTTCACAATTTCCTTATATTCTTATTCAACCTCCAATTTTAAATGTTTCTACAATTTCCTTTATATTTTCCTCAAAACATAAAATCGCAAATACCAACATGAATATTTCTTGATATCAACTTAACAAAACGAATTGATTCTCTTCACGTGATATTGAGCCCTTTTTCAGTTTTATCGATTTCGCGCACAAATTAATTAAAAATCTTATATCTACTTGAACATATTAAATGCGTAAACAGTTCGAAATGTTATAAACATTTTCATAATTAGTAAACGATAATTAAGTACATTTAAATAACTAATTATAATTACCATTAAATTATGTTATAAACATCTCTATCTGTTTTTAATGGCTGAAATATAAAACTGCATGTATTTATAGAGAATATCTGTTTTCTGTAAAATACTTTGGTATTTTTCAAACAGAACAAATAAAAGAAAACAGAAAACATGCATGCCACTCTATAACCAGAATAAAATAAGATGCATTTTATTCACAATATATAACTCAAGTTGACCCGAATTGTTATTCAACTTAACTGCAAGTAAAAATCATATCAATACGTTCTCTAAAGTTGAACTCATAATGTGAGCCTATGTATTTAAAAAAAAGGTTGAAATAAGTCTCCTAGGTTTTTCTGAATCTTTATTTATATAGATTACCGAATTCAAAGTGCCTCACACTTCCACATCAGATTCTAATGATTCTTCTCAGCATGACAAATCTTGAGGAAAAATTTTTAGGATCTGATGACGAAATGTGAGCCACTTAGAAACCAATGATTCATATAAATAAAGATGGTGAGGAAAAACCTAGAAGACTTATTTCAACATTTTTTAAATTTATATATGTGTGTGTGTGAGTGTATATTTTGGTTCAATGTTGAAATAGCCAATGCTAAACTCTACCACGGTACAATAGCCTAAAAATTGGTAATTTCAATAATTAATATCAATTCCTCAAGATGAAGACACTTTAAGGCGCCTATACAGATCGAGATGCAGATATTTCTCATACCTCGTGACAACAATTATGTATACTTAAAAATAATACACAGTTTATCTAAGCGTTAATCATGGTGTTCTGTTCATATACATGTGGTAGAAAAAACATGAAAAGAAGAAAAGATCAATATACGCTGTCTTCCAAATTGGCGGTGCACGTAGTGATATCTCGGTTTCAGTTATTATTAGAGAATTTTATGACCATCTCAATGCCGTTTTTTAAATTTGGCCAACGTTTCCGAAGTAATTTCAAAAAACTAAAATGGTACGTTTTATAGAATGTCCCGTATCTTTATAATAACTTTTCCTGAGCGTTTTAAAGGTGTTATTCTTGGCATTAGCTAAACATTTCTATTGTAATTTGTTTGAGACAGCAATACTATCTTTTGATTTTCTTATGGTTGTCATATTATATTATTTTATAGTTGACTAGTGACACAAATCCCCTATTTATATTATAATGTTAGAAAAAATAAGCGTTGTTTGGTCAGCCAGTTCTAATAATGGCAGTCTTTTAGATTTTTACTTTTAAAATGAGATTTATACATTCTAAACACCAAAGATGTATGCATTTTAGAATAATATGTAATACTTTAGCTGCTGCTAACGGAACTATATTAACAATTTTAAAGCTTTGTCAGAAGTGTAAAAATGAAGAAAGACGAAGTGAACAATCCTTTTCTATCTTTTTTAAATTAAAAAATAATAAATAATCTTATAAATATAAATAATTCTTACAAGCTGTTCGTTCACTTTTAATTAACTGTTGTTTGCCTTCAAAAATGAAAGTTGAAGGGATTGAGATCAGGAGATCTGGCAGATCAAAGAACATACTACTAACTAATTTTTTCTAACATTGTTATACGGGAGCACTCTCGTCATCCAGTTATTCTGATCGACATATTGAATTATTTTATAGCTGAAAAGTGCTCTAGAGTTAAAGCACTATTTAACTACAAAATGAGTGGCACTAACTTAAAAATAAATGACGATACATTTTTTTAATATCGGCAAGAAAAACAACATAAAATGAATGTCCCATCAATTCGTTAGAATGTCGCCGGTAGTTAAATAAAAAGATACCGGACATTTTCTGAAATACATTATTTCAAATTTTTTATATTAACGCGAAAATAGATATAACTAAGCCAAATTTAACAAATACATCGACAAGGTCAAACATTCTCCGTTTAACTGCCTTGCTTTCTTTAACGATAACAACTGAGCTAGCAATACATATATATATACAATTTGGAACACACGATATACTAGCATGTGGATATTCCCTTGCATTTATATCTCTATGATATTAATGTATATGAACAAGTCCTTTAAAATTTTATTGAAATATATTTTAAATAGATAAATAATTTGCATCGAATAAGTTTAATGACTGTTTTTTATGTAATATTTCAGGAGGAATTCTTTGATTTCGAGAATGTTAGCAATCAAATTGTATGCTTCGTGAGTAGCACTTTATAATGTATATTGCCAAAATGTAATATATAGGATAATGAAAAATAAACATTTATTAACATACTGTGTTTTTTTAATAGTGATTAGCGCAAGAATATTTTACGAAATTTTAAAATAAGTGTTACACATGGATATCCTTGAATTTGAACTTCATCAAGATTCTTGTTTCTGAGTGACAAGTTTATTTGAAAATTCAATAGTTTTATTTACCAGTAAAAGCATTACTGACTGTTTAACTTTTTACTTTTAAGAATCACATCGTTTAAAGGATAATTTTCAGGTTTTCTTTTGTACTTTATCTGTCTAAATGACACACATGATATAAGAAATCAGCAAAAAAATTCATTACCATTTAGATAATGCATTTTCCTTCTTCTTTATTTATTTATTTATTTAATGGTACAATTGTCCAGACAGATCAAAATCCAATTAAATGGCAGGAAGACACAAGTAATATAAGAACAAAATATATACAATCTCAAATACTAACATATTTACATATATACACAAAATATAGACACGTATAAATACATACATTACTTAATTACCTAAAATGCATCTTCTGATGTTACAAATATTACAGTTAAAAATAGCCAAGTTAGCCTGATATTGGTTATAATGTGAGCACATGAAATAAATAGGTGAACATTTTAATAATTTTGTACGAGGAGTTGGTAAGTAAAATTTACAATATAACCATAGTACCAACTGAGAATAACAAAAAAAACAATCTCAAATACTAACATATTTACAAATATACACAAAATATAGACACGTATAAATACATACATACATTACTTAATTACCTAAAATGCATCTTCTGATGTTACAAATATTACAGTTAACAATATCCAAGTTAGCCTGTTTTAATGTGAGCACATGAAATAAATAGGTGAAAATTTTAATACATTTGTACGAGCAGTTAATAAGTAAAGTAGAGAATACGAGCGAGTTTGAAAAGATGGTATATTGTGAATTGAATATAGTTAAATAACTCGGGACAGTCAATTTTGTCAGTTAAAAGTTTATGTAAAAATAATGCAGCAAAGTACACTTTTCGTGACGCCAAGTCAATCAAGTTTAACCTAGCTAACAGCTCAGATTGAGGGGTGCCAATAGCTGGATAGACACCATCAGATTTATAAGATACATATTTAAGATGCTTCCTCTGAACATTTTCTAGGTTGGAAATATGACTCTTAGTTCGGACTTCAGACAACTGAAGCATATTCTAACTTAGACCTGACAAAAGCACTAAATAGCAAATTTTTTGAAGTGTCTCGAATTTCTCATAATGAAACCCAGATTTTTATTGGAATTAGCTCAAATACAATTAATATGAGGAACAAAAGTTAGTTTAGAATAAAAAATAACGCCTTAAATTCAGAACATCTGCTAACTGTTTTAGTGCCTATATTATACAGAAAAGTTATTGAATTAGTTTTCCTTGTAAAGGACATAGCGTTGCATTTCGATATGTTTAGCGGTAACTTATTGATATAACACCAAATATTAATTCTTGCGAGATCTTTCTGTAATCTATTACAATCGCTTACAAAGTTAATCAAGGTAAATAGCTTGAGATCGTCAGCATACATAAGAGCATTGTATGTCTCAATTTCCTGACAGATATCGTTAATAAACAGTATAAAAAGTAGGGGTCCAAGAACTAAGCCCTGCGGTACCCCTGAAGTTGCTAAGACTTGAACAAGCGTGAAACCATGATAATGCACGTTTAATAGCCTATTAGACAGGTATGAACAAAAGAAATTAATAAAGTGCGAGATTAGCCCAAACGTTGCTAATTTTTTCAATAAAATACCATGATCAAGCCTATCAAAAGCCTTGGAGAGGTCAGTATAATTTACATCAAACTGACCACCCTGATCCAATGATGTGGCGACAAATTGGTGATACTTATAAGATTTGTGGTTGTTGATCTACCAGTAAGAAACCATGTTGAAAAACTGATATTTGGGATTTAACATGAAATGGCAAAATATCGTGTAAAATGGCTTCAAAGGGCTTGCTAAAGTTACAGAGGATAACTATAGGTCTATGATTTTCAACTGCGTTCTTGTCGCCTTTTTTAAATATTGGACAGATTTTTGACCTACACCAAATTTGAGGAAATGTTTCAGACTGAAGCGCTGAATTAAAAATAATAGTCAGTGGTACAGCAAAGATAATGGCGCAATCTCTTAACCAAAAATGATGGAATTCCATCAGGACTCGTGGTTAATTTGTTTTTAAATTTTTTCAAAGCTATGAGCACATCATCCTCTCTAATTAGTGGTATATTAAGCTGTGGGATATTGAGTGCGTTGTCATCTGCATTAACGTACGTAGATGATGAAGTAAAAGCGGACTGGAAATAACTAGCAAATGTGTTGACTATGCTTTGTGGATTATTCAGCGGGATGTTATCATAGGACATTGAATTAGGGATCGTAGATATATTATGCATGTTATTGATAAATGACGAGAAACAAGTATGATTAGATTTTATTTGAGATTCAGAATTTTCAATATACTTTTTATGTGCCGAGTCAATCTCTCTTTTTATTTTAGAACGCAATAGTTTGAATTGATCCAGATACTGTGATTCATCTTTCTCTTTAAATAGACGCCATAAACGAGATTTTTCTCTAATATCTCTAATTATAATTCTATTAAATCACGGAGGATATAAAGCATTTTTTGGGGCTGTCTTGGGAACACTTTCTATAAAGACGGAATCTAACACCTCATTGCATTGAACGATTTTTGTAAAGCAAGTAGTACCCCCTCACCCCTATCTTTATTAGTCCGGTTAAAATTACGATCAGCCCTGTAGACTGAGTAATCAACAGGAAAAATTTGGAATCATGCACAGTAGAGATCAACCATGTTTCAGTTTGAGCGATTAAATCAAACTGACATACTAGGACAGAGTTAAATAAGATTTTAAACCTCGGACATTCTGATAGTAAAGATAAAAGGACTTTGTAGACGACAAAGCTTCATGATGGTTTCCAATTTCGCATTTAGGTAATTGCTATTTGTTACCAAATAAGGATTCCTTATAATGATTAAGCTTCTTCTTGTAAACAGTACATTTTTCCCCATTCCATACAAAATGATTATTATCAGTTATTTTCGCATTAACACAATTAATACATCTCGGATTAGCATCAACACTGCAGTCTTTGATACTGTGTGATAATGAACATTTAGGACAAACATATTTTTTACTAGTACATGCTTTTTCATACTGATTTTTAAATCACTAGCGGTTTACCGCTACATTTAAAACAAATTTTCAACTCAATTGCATCATAAATTTTACAAACATTATAGTTAATAAATAGATATTCCTGTTTTAACGCACTGCAATACGATTCTGCATCAATATCTACAATGGCTTGATATATCCAATTGTTCTTCTTTAGGGGCCAAATTTTTGTTACAGAGCACTCACTCTTGTCGGAAAACATATCATTTTGACACATAATAAACTTCACTATTTGAACTTCACTGTATTTCTCAATCATACCCATGATATTCAGTCTATAGTTGCTCTTTTTTGCTTCACGAATCTCATAGTTATCAGATAATTTTTGGTTGGCAAGCTGTTTAAATTTGTTTGCACCATCAGAGTTGTTCACACCCGATGAGTAAGCCACTATTACTCAAATTTTTAACTTTTGACACGTTGATATTCATATCAACTGGGTTTAGATTATTCATCACATCGCATTTCATTTGGGAATTTGGCTGTTCTGAACCTTTTGGGTTTATAATTACTACAGATTTATTGTCTACCACTTGAGAAAATAGTGGAACTGGCTTCTTAGACGGAGTTGGCACAGATATCTTAGATAATTTATCACCAGCAATCTGTAAAATGTCTTGCCTAGTATTAACAAATAATTGCTCAATTTTATTCATGATGTTGTCCAATTTTGTCTCTACCACAGTTTTAACAACGTTTTCATAATCTAATTTCATTTTATCACAAGGATCGCAATACCAGTGAAAACCAGGGGTTTTCAAGAGTTTCACTAAATCTGCTGAAATATTATAGCGAGCAGCATGGTAAGATTTACCGCAAAAACCTGAGCATGAAATAGGCATTGCTTTACGCTGATCTATCGCCAGGTCACATGTGCTACAAGATTGAGACATATTTCTATGCTACAAGGTGGTCACCTCAGGTAAAGGCATTTACAATGTCTAATATCCCAGAGGCTCACTAATCTGTGTTGCACTGGTCGGTTCCTACCTCTTTTAAGTTTTTAGAACTGGTCACTTGAAACACAAAATTGAAATGTTATTATTCAACTTCTACACATATAACTTAATAAATGATATCCAGTTTTATGTTAACTCTAACACACACTGCATCACGTCATCAAGAGTAGAGCATTTTAACGTAGCCCACTTCAAATTAGTTTAAATTCAAAAAGTTTTGACAGAATTTTATTACCATAAGGGCAGAGGAGCCTAAAGCCCGTCTGTTCACAACGAAGGACGACGATGTATTTCCCTTTTTACGATTTATTATCTTCATAATAGAATTTACAGAAACTTATATGTTTGAAATGTTACTGACTGACTATATAAAAGTACAGAATTCGATGGAAGAGTGTGAGAAACATGTAAAAACAAAAGAATAAGAAGGATGTGTCGCAACCGTTTTAAAGAAATCTTTGCGTACTTCCATAAACGCAAAACTAGTACCAAATCCAAATACTTTAAACATAAAATGTCTAAAGATGACAGATCTTTCAACAAAATTTTTAATCGCAGTTTGGCAATTTGTCACTTCATTAACAGGTTTGAATTTGGTTTCTGGACCAGGATATAATGTATGGAATTTCTTATGGTACATTAATTACTGTAAAACATGTTTTGTTGCCGGGATCAGCAAATAATCTTACAAAGAACACAGAAATAATGAAAATATGAAAGTGTACATGGTTGTGGTTACACAAAGCTTCTCGGAATAGATACTGTGATGTGCATAAAAAGTAAATAATAATCAAATATTACAATGTAGAATATCTCTTCTATCTAAAGCACACTTTATAATACCAACAGTTAGTTTTTGATCATATTAACCACGGAGGTCTCAATTTAAGTGTGCAATCGATTGCCAATGACTGAGATGTACTGTGATTGAACACTCGATAAAGAAAAAAATCGAAGAAATTCTGAGGAACCCGAATAATATGTGCACCTGGTGTTACCCGTTTTAGGATATAATTTTTTGTACCTACTGATTGTTGCGAGTTATTTGCTTGTTTCTAATAACAGTTTTATAAAATATTTACGAAAAGAATGCATTTTTTAATTCTTGAAAAAATTATTTCGGTTGGATTTCCAAATTAATGTTTTAAAAAATTTCAGAATTGCATAAAAATTGTTATGAACATCGTGTTAACAAATAATATTTAAAAATCTAAAAACATGTTCAAGTTTTGGTACTCTGAATAATGGCGGTCATCTAAATCAAATGGATAGGGACATGTCTGTGAAGAAACAATTGGTCATATCTCGCTTGAAAATAAGATATTCAACTTTTAAAAACTTCTAGCGGACCAGATATAGACAGCATATACAGGGTGTTGCATCATGAGAGGGACATAGCTTAATAGGAGGTAGAGAACGTCAGTGGTAACCGGAACCTCCCATAGAAATGTCTCGTTGGGCCTTCATTACGAAGTTACAGGGTGTTAAATAATTTTTGGCCAAACCTGTTTTTTGCCATAACTTTGACAGAGAATGAAATAACGGATTCATATTTGGTACGGCTAATGTACTAACGAGCCACAAGAGGTACATGTATAAAAAAAAATATATCCAGGTCCGGACTCACTATAATTTATGTTTCTTCTTTGCATCAATAAAACATCACCCTGTATATATTTTTTTGAAATTTCGATACGATAGGTGGTCTGGGTGAATCCTAATTCCGGCAAGTTTTAAAGGTCCATTTTGGTAAAAAACGGTGGTCCTAATAAGTAATCGGGTATGAAATAACAAAATTTTTAATCAATCACAGTAGGCTTGTTCAAAGAATAAAAGTGACAGATAATTTAAACCATTTAGGCCTAAGCAACCAGTCACTTTGATCAAGAAAATCATCAACATTTTATACTTAATAAAAATTGGAAAAGAGAACAAACTAAAATCTAAATAAATAAAATATTTTCCATTCAATTAACAATAAATAACAAAACAATAACTAAATGTGTTTAAAAATAAAACGTAATTGACACGAAAGTAAATTTTCAAAATGTCCTCCCCCACATTCTGTGCATTTTCTTGCGCGTTTAGAAAGGTTACCAACTGCTCGACGTATCATTTCTGGATTATTCCGTATTTCGTCGCAGGTTGTAACGATGCGCTGGATTAAATGTTGTCTACTTTCAATTTCAATGCTATAAACCTCGTTTTTTAAGTGGCCCCATAAAAAGTAATCACAAGGGTTACAATCAGGTGATCTTGGTGGCCATTCATGTGGACCCCCGCGTCCAATCCATCTATTAGGATACACATTATTTAAGTGTTCTCTTACTTGAAGGTTAAAATGTGGTGGGGCCCCATCATGCTGAAACAACATGCCTCTTATACCGATATTTTCTAACATATTCGGTAAAATGTTTTGAAAAAAATCAAAGTAAATTTCACCATTCAATCTTTCTTCAAAAAAATGTGGCCCTATCAAATGTCTATTCACAAGTCCGACCCAAACATTTACAGAAAACCTGTGTTGCGAACGGCGTTGGCGTACCGCATGTGGGTTTTCCTGTGCCCATTTATGATTATTTCGTGAATTGGTTGCTCCATCCCTTGTAAATTGTGCCTCATCCGTAAATAAGGTTCTGTAAATGACTGGGCGATGGTTAGACAACCAATGACAAAATGCCAGGCGGGGGATATCGTCGCCTTGTTGAAGACGCTGTACCTGCTGGATATGATATGGATGATAACGTTCTCTTTTTAGGGTTCTCCATACTCGCCAATGAGGAATACCAGTTGCCAAACTGATTCGTCTAGTGCTCATATTTGGGTTTTCTTGAACTACGTTTATAATATTGTTTTGTTCCTGCACACCTTGTTGTAAAACACGCTCCACAACTGCAGAATTAGGAAACTTTCCGTGTTGTCTTGCATACTGGAACACCGTACTAAAGGTTTTATGATTAGGGCATCGACGACCAGGAAAACGCAGCCGATATTCTCTTTCCGCCGACCTACCATTTCCATTACAGAAAACATAGATGAATATTATGTCAGCATATTCCACGTTTGTAAATTTTACTGGCATAGTTAAAATATTTTCACAAGTTTTCACTAACTAAATGCGGATTATTGACACATTAAATTACTAACAAACAATTATTCAACTGTTTAGGAGATTTCTTTTTATTATCTGTCACTTTGAACAAGCCTACTGTGATTGATTAAAAATTTTGTTATTTTATACCCGATTACTTATTAGGACCACAGTTTTTTTACCAAAGTGGACCTTTAAAACGTGCCGGAATTAGGATTCACCCAGACCACCTAGGCTCAATAGAATTTTTGCAAATTTTAGTTATAAAACTATTTATTTCACGTGCCTCTCATTTAATAGGGTTCTGTAATCCATTTTCTTGCACATTTAACAACGTATTTAAATAACCACGAAGGTGTAACAAAAAAATGAAATAGGCCATTTTGTTTGTTTTTTCTTGCTCTTTTCGAATATTGTATCGAAATTTCAAAAAAATATATACAGGGTGATGTTTTATTGATGCAAAGAAGAAACATAAATTATAGTGAGTCCGGACCTGAATATATTTTTTTTATACATGTACCTCTTGGGGCTCGTTAGTACATTAGCCGTACCAAATATGAATCCGTTATTTCATTCCCTGTTAAAGTTATGACAAAAAACAGGTTTGGCCAAAAATTATTTAACACCCTGTAACTTCGTAATGAAGGCCCAATGAGACATTTCCATGGGAGGTTCCGGTTACCACTGATGTTCTCTACCTCCTATTAAGCTATGTCCCTCTCATGATGCAACACCCTGTATATTAAGATTATTTAGATAGTCTGATAATGTTTATATTAATGATGTAGAGAATGCAATTCTAAACAAAAAATCGCTTTACAAATTCTTTGCAAGATGTACGGAGATACAGCGAAACAACTGTTTGCACCCCTTTTTCAAATTGGCGGTCAAATGGGGAGATGCCAATCCCGATAACTTACACCGGTCTCCCCTACATAACGAAAAAAAAAACTTTGACCTACCCAAAATGCAAGGTACCTCAAAAAATATAACATTTAAATAGATTGAACTTTACCCAAGGTTACAACCACTACTATAATATAATTCATACCACATAAGTGGTCGTTTGCAGCATCAATTTATGTACTGATTAAATACATGATTTTTTTCTGTCTTTGTAAATACCAGGCGCATAAGATAAAAATAACAAAAAGCCACATTTGCTAGAGCTACGACAGAAGTTTCAAGCATAACGATGTATTTTACAAATAAATAAAACCACCGCTACTTGTATCCGCAACCAACATTCACCACTTTGTCAGTTCTTTGTCAATTCAGTAGCTTGCAGTGAACGCATGAATGAAATTTATTGATTTTTTACGTCTTTTCGATTTTAAAAGATTCTGTATTTCTTACTACAATGTTTTAAGTTTCCTGAAATTAGATAAACACTTTGTGAACATTTTGTGAATGGTATAGTTTTACTGTTTGTAAAGAAACTAATCTCAAAATTCCCAGCAAAAGACTGATTGCAATAGACATGGGAAAACCTGAAGGAAGTGCCATTTTATCTTTGCATGCAATGCATGAGGTGAATTGAAAAATTAAATGCGGCAGCGGATATTAAAATTTGCTGGATATTACATGCTATTATTGTCCATATATTTTCATTACAAAATACTCTTTTGCGGACGTTGATGCACCCATGCGTGCTATTCTGTGTGTCCTTAAATCGATTTGATTCAGTTAATTAAAAGATGATGATGGTGATGACAACATTCGTGATTTGAACTATAGTAGGTCATACCTTCGATTGGTGTAACACATGTGACTGAAAGCTATTGTTTAGCAAACATAACACTAATTGCAGCGACACATACACAAGTGTTGAAAATTCATATATCATATCATCCCTTTTTCCCATCCACTAATTAGTCACCCCCATTTACAAATCATTCCTTAGACCAATTCTAACCGTCCCATATCTAGGTTTTCTCGCAACTCTCTACCACCAACCAAAATAAAATCCAGACGATCTAATACAAAATTATTCAGATAGCTACAGATATTTGTCTACTCTTATTCTTTTCCTCTATGACATTATAGCCACTCCGACAATTTCCAACTTTAAACGATTACTCCCAACTTAGAAAATCCCTCGGTTTAATACTTCATCCCATTCCAGAATAATCTCTTGATATTCAAATTCCATCATAGACCAAAACATCCCTTCATCGGCCATATTTTTGCACCATCAAAAGTCGGCAGCTACTGCATGGAAGCGGCTGGGACATCCCCACCCGGTGGATCTTTGAAGCCAAGGGATGCACGTGACGTGAGGAGTTTCACAGTACAACGGCTCCGCGCATCGGCCGTACCTAGCGATTTTTTTTATCACGGAAACCAAATCGAAAAGGTGAAAATGTGATATATTGTTAACATGGAATTTTAACTGCTTTTCAATTGTTCTATTGCAAGTTATAAGTAATTATAAAATATACAACAACTTAGGCGCTATCGTCCTAACACACATACATACACACAAACATTTTTCAAAAACCGCTTTTTTGGGTTCCTGGGACCTCAAAACTTAAAGACTTGATGTTATCTCAATTTTCAATTTTGGACCAATTTTAGTAACCTCTCAAAATTTTATTGTGGTGAGCTTAAAAACGTTGTTTGAAGAAATATTTAAAAAAAAAATAAAAACAAGAAGCGAAAGCGTAAAAAAACAGTTAAATCAGAAAGTGCCAGATATACTCATTATTAAGAAACAAAGGCAGACAAAATGAACAAAAATTTGTCACAATTTTTCATTGTTAAGCTAAAAATAGCTTAATAACGGGGTACTTTATAATAGATTTTTTAATAACATCTTGTATATATCATAGAGAGTATGTAGAATCCAAGTTTTAGACCTCCAAACGAATTTTTGGTACTTTTTAAAGAGCATTAAATTTCGCTTCGAATGAGTACCTCAAAGTTTTAAATTTCATCAAGAAGTATGGACGTAATTGGCAGTCGAATAGCAACAATTTTTACCAACTTGTAAAAAATCATTTGAAGGCATCAGGTTCTTCAGCAGACATCATTTTCAATGAATAAACAAATTCTGCAGTGTCACAGGAAAGGTTTTTTAGAGCAATAAGAAAAAAATAAGGAAGGAGGAATCCAAGCGAAACAGGCAGAAGAAGATGCAGATTTATTAATTGTAGAAACAGCTATTTCCCGAGAAGTAAAATCTGACAGTGTGGCAATTGTTAGCGAGGACATTGACGTTCTCGTTCTCCTAACGGGCCTCAGAAGCAAATACGGGAATTTTTACTTCCACAAACCAGGGAAAGGGAAAAACCAAGTTTATGGTATTCAAACACTTCCTTAAACTTTGATCCCACACATGTCCTCTTCATGCATGCATTTACTGGGTGTGACACCACGTCATAATTTATTGGTCACAAGAAAGGAAAATTTGTATCCCTCATTGAGCAACATCCACAAGCAAGGGCAGCTACATTTCTCGAGCCATCTGTTTCTCAAGACTTGATGGAACAGGCAGGGGAACAGCTGATCTTGGCACTGTATGGACAGATGCACAGTGGGCCTCTGGACGAACTGAGATACGAGCTTTTTATAAAATCTGCGTCAAAAAAATTGTTCAACCTAGTACGGTTGCTACCAACAACGAATGCAGCAAGGTGACACTCAATGCCATCATACCACCAAGTGCAAACTTGGCTGGGAAACGTAACAAACCCATGCCAATGGGGTTGGAAGAAAGACTCGTCAGGCTTATTGCCTATAACAATGCCAAAGGATGCTGCACCCGGTGTGCTGCTGAAAATGGTTTCGTGTCATGCAGAAAAAGTTCATCAGGCCTGAACTGCTCTTTAACCTGTGAATACTGCTCTTGCCTCTCATGTTAGAACGCTCCTAAGATTGAGTTGGATGAAGATGAAGACGGCGACGAAGATTACTTCGAGCTTGAAGAAGTTGGTGGTGCTGCTGCAATGAATCAGGAAGATAAGATGTAGTATTGCAGTACGAGAACATTAGCCCCAATCCAAACGGTTTCGACTACTATAACCATTACACAAAAATAATTTGTTTTTTCCAATTTTCCAAAACTCATTTTTACTTCATTTCAGTTTCTTCTTGCACCTTGTATTGTTCTTGCACTTTGTATTTGTTTAATTTTTTGTTACACTTTGTTGTATTACTACTATTGGGTAAATTTTTATTTTTGGTTAAATAATATAAACGTAAAATGAACGCGCCACTTACAAAAACTTTGAGCAATACTAACACTCATGAATGTATCCCACACAAAGAAATATGTTCACTTATCCCTCGAACAACCCTAACACAAAATATAAACAAATAACTCGTAACATTCGATAGCCTTAGGGCAAGTAATCTATAATAAGTATTGAACCAGATGGAAAGTTCATAAAGCATCACCAAGCCTTCGTCATACTTAACCCAGCGTACAAAATGCTTGAGCAATTTTTTCCTCATTTGGGTTATACCATTATATTTAAAATAATTTATGATCTAACGAAGTTAAAATTTATATATTGAGAATGCCTAACGCCCTGGGTGAAACATTGGATTTTGAATTTATAATAGATACAGTAATTTTGTGTAATGACATATATATTCAATTTTATTTCCATAAAAAATTATATACCGCATCTCATATAACCATAAACATGTAAATATATTGCGGTACAGTGCATAAAGCAATAAAGTATATACTTTTTTATGCTATCAAATATCAATAAAAATTATTGTTTATTTATTTCAAACATTATTGCTCAGAATTCGTAATTTATATATTAAATATGTATTAATTTAGAAATTAT
Source organism: Leptura quadrifasciata (assembly GCA_963675555.1). Classification (NCBI taxonomy): domain Eukaryota; kingdom Metazoa; phylum Arthropoda; class Insecta; order Coleoptera; family Cerambycidae; genus Leptura; species Leptura quadrifasciata. Next base: position 43,463,959 of record OY776678.1, read on the forward strand.
TCATGATATATTCAGCCAACTATTAACAATGTTTATTTTAAATTTATACCTGTAGATAAAAATGTGCATTTATACTTTAACCAATGAGATTTTACTAAAAACGCAGTAATTGAGGTTTGATTATAAAACATTGTTTTGGAGATCTAATTTGCGACAGTGTCACGATAATTCACTTGCTACAACAGCAAGAATTTTAAAAGTCTCTAGCCATATTAAGAGCCCAGATATGTTGTAGTTTGCATTTTAGTCTCTTGTACTCAACTAATTAGTATTTATTTCTGACGTTTGACTAGATATTCCATAATACTCAGATAATCGAAAGGCGGATTGTGAAAATAAATTTTAAAAAATGTTTCGCATTATGAAGCAATAGTTGACGTTAGTCTAACCTTTTTCGATTTGACGACATTAATTGAAAAGTTGAATAAATACAGACCATACGAACCCATTGATCCAATCCGAAAACATTGTCAGACGAAAAAAATGGATGAAGAAAAATTTCACCCTTCCATTCGTAAGATGAACAGCTAGTTCATCTTACGAAAAACTTCCCGACGCAGCAAAAGTAATATATAATGTTCAATAGCAAACTCGCTCTACACGATAAAGTTTTCAAAAAGTATACATTGTAGTAAATATTAATTTATAAATTTACCAAGCATTTGTAAATTGTTCGTGGTATTATATTTTCCTATTCTATTATACCGTAAACTGACATAAAAACTCTTTTGATTAATGGATAATGGTTTTCATAGTGCACAAGACAATTATCTTTAACTGCGAGGCGAACATTTTATAACCTCGAAAAAAGAGAAATAAGCTGCCCTAAATTCAAACTCGCAATTTGGATATATGTTTCACAGAGTCGTAAATTTTAGTAATACTCTTACTCGTTCAGATATTTTACTTTAATAAATTATACTGAATGTGGCAACGTGCTGTATTTTGTTTAATGAAGTTGTCATTTAAGAGATTAATTAATGGGGCGTAAATTATTCCTTTCTATTTTATTCCAGTCGGTACAATCCAACGAAGCGATATAAGCCGATGGCGAATATTAGTGTATTTTTTATATTGGAAATTCTTTTCTGTTGACATACTCGTGAAACGTCCAAAATAAAGATTTAAAAGGTGGACGCACAATAGGTATTATTTAACAATGATACTAAAGAATTTTCAAATTCAGCTGGGCTCTAGGACTCGATGTACGTCTCGCTAACCAACATAACCATCATCGGGAGATGATTAAAACTAAAAATCATTTTTATTCGCCTCTCGATAATGTTAACATAGTTAACGAAATGTGCGTCGAGTAATGTGTTCGAGTGCAGTGTTCAAGCCTTTTGTAAAACTGGTTCTCAACGTCAGCAGGTCTGTGTGTACCATACAAATTGAAGGAGATTCTCAGAAAACTTTTCAAGGCGTCAGTATCTTTTGGTCTTCTTTCATATCAATAATTTCTATTAAGTCATTAACAAAGAGCAAGAACAGTAAAGGGTCAAGATATGGCCCTTCCGGAGCAGGAATAAGAATCAAACTTGTTATAATTCAAATCACGAATGGCGTCGTTCACGTCATCGATTTATGAACTTATCAATGACATACAATTTTTCTGTCTTCGTAAATGCGATGCACATAGAATGTAAATAAGGGAAAATAACGACTGCTGAGACTACGACAGAAGTTTTAAGCGTAAAAATGCGTTTTAGAAATTAATAAAACGAGCGCTAGTTGTAGCCGCAACCAACATTCAAAAAAAAAACTCACGAGGGTTTACCCCAGCGTGCAAAGAGGACAACTCAGCCACTACACTACGGACGTCTTGAAAACATCTCATCAATAGCTATGTAAAATTGAGAGCACAATTTTCAAAAATTATTTTCCCCTAAACCGTAATAGTTAGAACTGCAACATGTAATACATCTTACACGTAGAATTACCCAAACTATCGAATTCTTCAATAAAATGTATATGGGTCCATTTAAAATAACAAAGTTGATTCTGTTTCCGGTGAAACCGGAAATGGATCTCTGCCCGTAGTAAAATCAACTTGCGAACCATATTGAATCAGATTCCCACACAAAGTTTCAAATCGATATTTCCTTTTATAAAGATGTTATAAGCCATAATGCAACAAATTTAATCTACTAGCGGCGCCTTCGCCAAAATATAGAGTTCAGAGTGCGAATTCCTAATGGATTTTTTTTACGGGTAACCGGTGCATTACAGAAAAAACGTCCAACAGGTTTTCATCTACAAATACGCCCCCCTATGTGTTCCCATGGTCGGAATGGCGATTTTCCAATTATTTTTTTTCGTCAAATAAGGAAGGTGGAACAGTCGCACCGCCTAAACCGTACGTCTGTCGTAATTTTACCCCTATACAATCTAAATATAAAATAACAAATGTAAAATGTCAAATGTCAGTGTAAATGTCAATGTAAAATTGGAAGCATAATTTCCAAACATCATTTTCTCCTAAACCATAATAGTTAGACCTGCAACGTGTAATGTGTTTTATACGCAGAATTACGAAGCACTTGTTATAGTTCAAATCACGAATGATGTCCTTCACGTCATCGATTTATCAATTATACACATAGAATATAAATCAGGGAAAATAACGACTGCTGAGACTACGACAGAAGTTTTAAGTGTAAAAATGCGTTTTAGAATGAATAAAACGATCGCTAGTTGTAGCCGCAACCAACATTCAAAAAAAAAACTGACGAGGGTTCACCCCAGCATGCAAAGAGGACAACTCAGCCACTACACTACGGACGTCTTGAAAATATCACGTAACAATAGCTATGTCAATGTAAAATTGAAAGCACAATTTTCAAAAATCATTTTCCCCTAAACCGTAATAGTTAGAGCTGCAACATGTAATATGTTTCACACGTAGAATTACCCAAACTATCGAATTCTTCAATAAAATGTATATGGGTGCATTTAAAACAACAAAGTTGATACTGGTTCCGGTGAAATGGATCTCAGGCCGTAGTAAAATCAATTTGCGAACCATATTGAATCAGATGTCCACACGAAATTTCAAATCAATATCTCCTTTTATAAAGAAGTTATGCCATAATGTAAGAAATTTAATCTACTAGCGGCGCATCCGCCAAAATATAGAGTACAGAGAATGCGAATGCCTAACAGAATTTTTTTTACGGGTAGCCGGTGCATTGCAGAAAAAACGTCCAACAGGTTTTCATCTACAAATTCGCCCCCCTATGTGTTTCCGTGGTCGGAACGAAGATTTTTCAATTTTTTTTTTTTTTCGTCAAGTAAGGAAGGTTGTACAGTCGTATCGCCTAAACCGTACGTCTGTCGTAATTTTACCCCTATACAATGTAAATTGTCAAATGTCAATGTAAAATTGGAAACATAATTTCCAAACATCATTTTCTCCTAAACCATAATAGTTAGAGCTGCAACGTGTAATATGTTTTATATGTAGAATTGCGAAGCAGGAATTAGAATCAGACTTGTTATATTTCAAATCACGAATGACGTCGTTCACGTCATCGATTTATGAATTTATCAATGACGCAAAATTCTTCTGTCTTCCTAAATACAATGTGCATAAAATGTAAATAAGGGAAAATAACGACTGTTGAATCTACGACAGAAGTTTTAAGCGTAAAAATGCGTTTTAGAAATGAATAAAACGAGCGCTAATTGTAGCCGCAACAAACATTCTAAAAAAAACTCACGAGGGTTTACCCCAGCGTGAGGACAACCCAGCCTCTACACTACGGACGTCTTGAATATATCACGTAACAATAGCTATGTCAATGTAAAATTGAAAGCACAATTTTCAAAAATTATTTTCCCCTAAACCGTAATAGTTAGAGCTGCAACATGTAATACGTTTTACACGTAAAATTACCCAAACTATCGAATTCTTCAATAAAATGTATATGGGTCTATTTAAAATAACAAAGTTGATAACGTTTCCGGTGAAACCGGAAATGCGTCTCCGGTCATAGTAAAATCGACTTACGGGCCATATTGAATCGGATGACCACTCAACATTTCAAATCGATGTCTCCTTTTATAAAGAAATTATAAGCCATAATGCAAGAAATTTAATCTACTAGCGGCGCCTCCGCCAAAATATAGAATGCAGAGAGCGCGAACGTCTAGGGGAATTTTTTTTTACGAGTAACCGGTGCATTGCAGAAAAATACGCCCGACAGGTTTTCATCTATAAATCCGCCCCTCTATGTGTTCCCATGGTCGGGACGGCAATTTTCCAATTTTATTTTCGTCAAATAAGGAAGGTTGTACAGCCGTGCCGCCTAAACCGTGCATCTGTCGCAATGTTACCCCTATACAATGTAAATGTCAAATGTCAATGTAAAATTGGAGGCACAATTTTAAAAAATCATTTTCTCCTAAACCGTAATAGTTAGAGCTAAAATATGTAAAATGTTTTATACATAGAGTTACCGATACTATCGAATTCTTCAATCAAATGTATATGGGTCCATTCAAAATAACAAAGTTTATACCGTTTCCGGTGAAACCGGAAATGCACATCCGGCTGTAGTAAAATCAACTTACGAAACATACTGAATCGGATGTCCACCCAAAGTTTCAAATTGATATCACTTTTTATAAAGATGTTATAAGCCATAATGTAAGAAATTTAATCTACTAGCAGCGCCTCCGGCAAAATATAGAGTGCGGAGTGCAAAAGTTTAGCCGATTTTATTTTTCGAGTAACCGGTGCATCGCAGAAAAAAACATCCAAGAAGTTAAACCGTAATAGTTAGGGCTACAATACGTAATATTTATACGTAGAATTAGCCAAACTACCAAATTCTTTCATAAAATGTAGTTAGGTCCATTTAAAATAACAAAGTCGATACCGTTTCCGGTGAAACCGGAAATGCATCTCCTGTTGTAGTAAAAACAGCTTGCGGTCCATAATGAATCGCATGTTCACCCTAAGTTTCAAATTGATATCTCCTTTTATAAAGAGGTTATAAGCCATAATGTAAGAAATTTATTCTACTAGTGGCGCCTCCGGCAAAATATAGAGTGCAGAACGAAAGTCTAGCGGCATTTTTTCCAAAAATTTCAGGAGTCAAAATCTGCTGGAGTCCGTCCTATGTACATCCCCCAAGGTTTCGATCCCCAAAATTAATGGGGGCGTTTCTATCGGTCCGTGTGTCCACTGCTCAAATTGACATTTTAATAATTTCCTGGAAACGGTCCGACTGCGGGAAAACCGTGACTTGGGTTTTTAACCACAAACTCCCCTCTCTAAACAGTCCTGGGGTCGTCACAGCCATTTTCAAAAAAAATTTCATCCTTCTGAAAAAGACATGGACGACCGTATCTCCACAACCGTACGTCTGTCGCAATTTCACCCTAATGCTTTTCGATCCCCCCTCGCCACCCTCCGCCATCTTTTGGGGTCGCCCAGATTATTTGCAATTTTCACTCTCCCCACCCCTCTCCCGTCCGGTGGGCCTAAAATCATTTTTGAAACGCCTTATATCGATCCCCGCTCCCAAACGAACCCCGCAATTTTGAAATGGCAAAAAGTCCGGCTCCCCAATGGGGCCATAAATTTTTTCCAGCAAAGTTGGTCCGTTTCGCTATTTCCCAAATTTCGTCCACCTCCCACTCCTCCTCATGGCTCCTGGTTCATGTCGCCCTCTCAAATAAGTTTCTAGCGTCCTCTAAAACTGTCCTAGGATCGGTTCCGGCCATTATTTTCGGTCATCACAAAAAAATTAAGGCAGTTTTTTTGGTCATTTTTTTTTAAATTTAATTTAACTTATTGTGGTGGGGACAACCTACTGAATAATTTCCTGCATGATGTACATCACCCTGTATATATTAACTACGTATAAAAAAATATTTTATATATATATATATATATATATATATATATATATATATATATATATATATATAAAATATTTTATTATTTTTTTAATATTTTATAAATCAAGAGAACATTAGGAGCAGTATATTGATTCACTAAATTTCTATAAAATTAATAACCACGTTGCATGAAATAGAGACTTGAACTCCACTCGAAACTAAAATTATACTGTTATAAATCGTTTTCTAATTGAATCTAGTTGGTTTTAATGCAGATGGACTTAACTATTATCTCTTCACGGTCCGGATCTTCAATTCGTGTTACAAATTTTCGATATAATTCTAACTATTAGTTTTATCTACTGGCACATTACAGAAAACGGTCCAAAGCTTAAAATGAACTATCAATTAGTCATTTAGAATATTGCAGCATTTTGGTCATTCTAATTGATTTTAAACGTAAATATAGAAAGGACTGGAATGAGCTGATATGAAAGGAATTTCAAATTAACATTAATACATAAGATAAATAAAACAGTCTTGAACTGAACATAAGAAAATACAGAATTACATAATTTTTATATTCTATTCTTTTTCACTTCTTTATAATGATCAGTACATTCGAAAATTACTTTTACTTAGTTAAATCCGAACGCAAATGAAGTGGAAATAAAGGTTACTTTCAATTATTGTTTGCGTCGCCAATTATAATTTATTTCGAGATAAATGGTTTTTGCTTCAATAAAGTTATATTTCTTTGAAGAAAAATGCCTTTATACTGTGACATAAATATACAGATAGACAAATATTTTTCTTTAAGTCATAAATATTTTTTATTTTCAAGTCGTATTTAAGATATATTGACGTACAGTAAAAGTATATTCAATGGTCGTGGTCAGGTAAACAAGGGCAATGTACGGTTGAATCGATTTCTTTGATTTTTTCAGGCTATCTTCCCTATTCCTGTTCGAAGTTTGTTAAGAAAACGGAAAAACAGAAATAGCATCAAAGCCGTGCGTTGTTCATTTTGGAGCATCAAAGTCACCAAATTTTGCAGTTTTGGGATACAGCTTAATTGCTGTTGAACATGTTCAATTACTTATCGTCATGTGAGAAAAACTGTTAATTTTAAAAGAAAAAACCGTAGCAAGAGAGCAAACGAAAATGAAGAAAGTTATATTTTGAATTTTTGTGAAGGTAATTTTAAAATATTCCAAATACTGACAATTGAAACTTCCGATAATTTTCTTTTGAGGTTATGAGAATTTCTGTCAAAGGATAGAAATTGAATTGTCCTTTAGGTTAGGAAAAATATTTGATATTAAAATTTATTTCAAATGTAATCCTCATCAGAGAATATAAAGTTTTAACTTGCCGTGAACACGACTTGGCTCCTTGTGATTGTAAAATTAAAATAATTTCAGTCGAAGAGCGTGAGTAGAGACTCTAGAGGAGATTTGTGCACTTATTTTCGATTGAAGAGTTTTGGTTTATGTTTCAGAGAAATTTAATATTTTCAGCACCAGGGTCAAGGCTTCACCCTGTATATGCAGCTGGAGCACTGATATTTAGTTAAAAGTTCGAAAAAATACTTTTGTTATGTTGGGTAAGGTATTTTTGAACCGCTCTGTATATTATTACTCAGAATAACACACTAGTTTAGAACGCAATTAAAATATTTATTTAAATAATCACTGCACAGACTTTAAAACACTTAAAATTAACTTGAAATTGATTTCGTAATGATAACTTTTCAACAGCGAAAGTTTTGTCTTAAGAAAAAAACATTAACTCGATTTGTAGATTTGTAGATTTTAAAAATTTACTTTTGATCGAAGGTTTAAAATAGTATAAAATAGTCACTTATAATTAGATGCACGAGGGTAGAGAGATAGTTAGTTGTTTTTTACTTGGAGTACCAAGGAAGAACTCGAGATCGGTTGTAGAACGCGGATCGGAATTGACTTGCTTGAGAGTCGCAGCGCTCGATCTTTTTATACCATCGCTATTGTTACGTTTTTCGTGCTCCATCTAGTAAGGTACGATCGTTGTTTTGTTGTCTGGAAAGATCCCCGTACACTGGGCGGGCGCGGTCTAATCTGGATAATTTCCCCGGCCAGTCAGTGCATGCACTAACTGTGTAATAACCGATGTTGATTGAAATTTATATTGAAAATTATACTGTTGTGTATGGCTTGAAATGAGAAATCTTTTGATTTTTGAATGAAACTATTCCTCAAGCGCTTATAAAGTGGCTGCGGTCATATTAAATGCCACGGTTGGCGCGATCTGAACGGAAGTAGATTTTGATATAATATAAATTATGGGTGCTGCGGAATGTAGATTTTGTATTTTTAAAATATTTGTGTAGATACATGAATGTTTAAGAAGCGGAAGTAAATATTGATGAAGAGCTGTAGATAGACGTGTGGAAAAATACATGATAGTTTATTATTTAAGACGCAATACCAAATAGACGTTTAGATTGTACGAATAAATGCTTGTAAAAATTTTATTTAAATGAAATTTATGAGTGGTTTGATAATATACAGGGGCTATAATTTTAAAGTTAGTATTTCGAGAAATTCGAGCTATAAAATGGCTAAATCGAATAATTTAAATGTTTCGATGATAGTTTAGGCATCTTTGGGAATTATCGGATGGTAGTGAATTTTTTCGAAAATTATTTAGAAAAATTGTAGTTTTTTGATCATTTAAATTATACGGACACTTTTCTTTATAGTTTGACAAAGTGTGCTGATAGGTTGATTTATTTGGCAAATTTTAATATATGTTCGAGTTAATTTTTCAAAGGTATAAAGTATATACTGTAACAGCCGATATCCGCATGGTTGAAGGCGCGAGGTGTATCTCTTTCTACACCTTCACTTCCGTCACTTTACTTGCTGGATATCTATTAGCTTCTATTCAATATACTTCCCTGCAGTTCTATATATAAACTTATATTATTTTATTCTGGTCTTACCCTCGGTTGTCAGACTTATGGTGATCTAAGCGTCATGTGTATGGTGGTCAAAAATAGAACAAAAAATAGCACAAGGAAAGTTGCAGAAACTGCAACGCCTTGCCTGTTTAAGGACTTTAGGACCAATGTACTCGTGTCCCATAGCAGCTATGGAGACAATGCTTGATCTAATTTCCTTTGCACTGGTATGTGATGAAGGGGGCAGCACTTAGTGCCTTACGACTGCATCAAGCACGTAAATTTAAACCAGGCGATCTGGTTAGTTACCTAAGGATTCTGGAGTTAGTCCAATTGGAGTCCATGATCAAACCCACTGAATATGCCAATCAAGGACTTTGACTGTCTGTTTGACGTGCCGACTGAAAGCCATTAGATGAGCAAAATGGAGGTACTGCGATTGGAACAAAGGTCACTCATCTGGTATATAGATGGATCTAAGATGGCTGAAGGAGTGGATGTGGCAGGGCCTAAATTTAGGCTATCCAAAGTCATCGGTTACACCCTAACCATCTTCCAGGCAGAAATTCATGCTATAGATCTGTTTGCCCAGGAAAGGCATTCGAAGGTCAAAGATTTATATATTGTCAGAGAGCCAGGCAACATTAAAAGCTCTAAGGTCCTATACCTTCGAGTCTAAAACTTCCTGGAGATGAAGATAAACCCTGAAGCAACTGGCTAACCACAACAAGGTTGTGGTGTGGTCTTGATGTGGGTGCCAAGACATGAGGGAGTACAAGGTAATCAACTTGCTGACAGCCTTGCGAAAAAAGGAGCTGAAGAAGTTTATAACTTATTCGACAAAGAATGCCACAAGGCTTCTCGAACTTGAAAAATCCAACTTAAGGCTGATAACATGCCTTCTAACTGGCCACTGCCCCTTTGAGATGTCATCTCAAGAATATGAGCAAGGGAGTAGACGACAAATGCAGATATTGCGATATTGCAACTGAAACCGCAAAACACATACTTTGCGAATGCAAGGTATTAATCCGCAATAGGCAAAAGTTCGTAGAGTAGGCGGAATTAACGCTTGAAGACGTAAGGAAATTAGTCCCCAGGAAAATCACAGCTTTGTAAAAAGTCTTGGAATCCTGGGCAACAACTAGATGTAGGGTAAATCACAGAAGATCTTTCAGATCGAAGTGAAATAAGGCTACTCAGAGCCAAGCGATCCCTGAAACAATCTGTTCATTTTCTTGGTTTTATTCCTTCATATAAATTTGGATGCACTTCATACAATGAATAATTTCCAACTCTTATTGAACTTTTCTTATTAAATTTCCCTAGGCTCTCCTAATTAACATACTTTAATATCTCAAAATGGATTTGAAAATTTTAGTGCTCTTTTATGTGTCAAAAAATTTTCAACTTTCTAAATGCTTTAGTTTAACCTGAGCAACATTTTAAAAATTTGCACATTTTTTTGCGAAGTTTAGATTGAGAAATTATCATACAATAACTAAAAGTCCGATTTTGATGAAATTTGGTGGGAAGATTTACTATATTAAAAAGTTTTCTTTAGTCAAGTCCTATGTATAATATAAATATTTGAAAAAAATTCCACAAATAACTTATTTCAAAATTTTTTTTGCGATTTTTTGGATTCGCAACCAACTGCATCTTATTTAAAATCTAATTACAACACTTTTTCATTGCTATAACTTTTCTCTAAAAGCAATAGTTACTGAGACATATGAAAAAGTTTTGTTTAATAAAAAAATTATGCCCACGTTTTCAAACTAACGCATCTGTCATACTACCCGATTTACCCAAACATAAGTGATTTTAAGCAGATACCGCCTGGGCTACTACTAGAATAATTTAATTCATTAATAAAATTGACTTTGGCAGACAATTCCATATACGTCAAAAATTTTATAGAATGTTTAATTTGTATTTTTCTTATATAATTTTATGTAATCGTAAATTTCATCTGAAGATGGTGCTTCAATGATTTCGAAACGTTTCCAGCTTTTACAAGTCCCTACGTATAAGTAACAAATACAGAAGAAATATTAAAATAGAAAAAACCTAGCACGTTAACAAGATAATAAATGGGTATAAGTAATAACCTGTAAAGTAAGAATCATTTCATCAAAAGCTTGTATGGCAAAAAATTGTTTTGCATAAAGTTGCACTTATCTTAAACGCCACTACAACAGAAGCAGTTCAAGAAAATCGAACGGTTGAAAACAAAGAAATAATCTGTTTCTGGTGAATTAATCCTTTTGATCGCTACTGGAGATTATCATTTTCTTTGTTCCAAGTTCTTTATATTCGCTTCTGTAACTAACACATGCCTGATCTTTAAAAGATCAGTGTTATTAAGGAGTTCTGTGGTTTGCCGACTGAGAAAGTAATAAAATACAGTGTCGTTGAAGTGTAAAAGGAACGACGTGCTCTTATTTCTTAAAATGGGAAGGAAACAGTAAATTACCGATGAGGCGAGAATATAGCCATGATTTACACTCTACTCAACTTCACTTCATTTCTATGTTGATTTCGATGGCCTTTGTCATATTACAATAATTTTTCAGTAAAATGGTCTTTTAGCCTCAATTATAGTACTATAGGATATACGAAAGCTGTGGTTAAGCTCATAAGCGAATAATTCCTTATTATTTTTATAACATTGAAAAGATCTACAGTGTGTTCCATGCATTTAATGTCCGATGTCTCACTTTCAAATAAGTAGTTCTTATATTATAACAAATATCTATAGATTCATGTTCATCTCATATAAAGTGGCTTCGCCTGGGTCGCTCAATGTCGCACGCGCCTCTTTATTCAAAATTATATTTTTAACTTCTAGTAATATTTCAATATCTTTCATTTTCAAAAATGAAAATAATAACATTTGTAAACTGCTAGTGCTAATTTCGAAAATATAATTTGTTTATTAACAAAATGGTAAATGCAAAAGTTAAAATGTCTCGGTAAATATAATATGCCTTTATTTTATCCCCGGCGGAGTTTAGCTAATTCAGAGTCAAATAAGCTTAACAAATACATTTTATTAACAACAACAGAAAATCTTATTGTCTATCTATTTATAAATTAAATTACAATAATTAAACCTGAGTTGATATGACAGATATCAGTTGGAACTAATTTATCTAACAATAAACCTGGATAATAATGGAAGAAACATTGAAATTGTAATCAGTGGGGTCCAATCACTAATGGACGATAATTAGAAAATAATCATATATATATATATATATATATAAACACGCAAAAAATGTATACGAATACAAAAGAAAAGGAAATATGAACTTTAGTTATTGTTCTTGTAACAAGTATTCAAATAGTTTGATTTTAATAGTTTTTAGCGACAAATCACTATTTTTTAGCATAATGAGAAATTTATTAAAAATATTGGAGGCAGAATATGTCTATAAAGTGATGTTCTGTGATTTGGTATATTTAATAAAGTGATGTTCTGTGATTTGGTATATTTAAATTGTAGTTGACTCTTGACTTGGAATTATGAAGTATATGTCTAAATTCAAGTTTTTCATTTCTCTTTCAGATAGCACAGGACACCAATTTTTAATATTTTAAATATAAACATACCTAGATGGCGTATTTGTGTATTTTTTACATTCAACCATTTTAGCTCTTTAAGTTGATTCGAAACATGATCATAGGAACCTAGGCTGTAAATGAACCTAAGGTGTTTTGAATTTTTTGCAGTCTCAACTAGCTCATTTAATCCAAAGCAAGTCAATATGATATCTCCGTAGTTTAGATGTGATATAACGAGAAATTCACAAAAAGGTATCTTAAATTTAAAGTTGATGATGTTTCTATTCGAAATAAATGCCTTGTATATGCGCGGTTGTGTATGCGCGGAAGCTGTACAACCTTAGGCGAGGGTTGTATAGGGGATATACCATCCTTCGGAGGGGATGTAAAGCCGTCGGTCCCTTGTCTATTAAATGTTAGGCAAGTAAAAGATCTCTACTCTTCTTAAGGGAAGAGGTTCGGCAAAATTCCTGGTTGGGGGTAGCTCGTCTACAGGCGTCGGTGTTAGGCCTCAGTAGCGGAAATAGGCCAACGTTAAATAAATGTATTAAAAAAATAAATAAATAAATAAATAAATGCCTTAAAGATATGTAAAATTTCTGTATAATTTTAGCAATATGTGCTCTAAATCTAGCTCACTGTCAAAAATGATACCTAAATTTTTAACTTCTTATCAGAGTTAAGAGCAGAGTTTGACATGCGTAATTTGAAAGTTTCATTCGCCCACAGTTTATGTTGACCAAACAATTTAACTATATATTTAGTCGGATTAATTTTAAGTTCATTGCATATCAAATAAGTATATATATTTTCCAAATCAACCCTTAAATTGCATTGTTTCTCATAGGCAGTGTCCTTATTAAAGATAATGTAACGCTGGGTGTCATCCGCATATTGATAATGTTTACAATACTTCAAATTATCTCCCATATCTGATGTGAAAATTATTAACAACAACGATCCAAGTACTAAACCTTGAAAAACACCTTTTGATGACATGACATCACCAGATATAGAGTACTTCAGCTGTACCGCTTGAAACCTCTCTGTTAGATAGTTTCTAATAAAGGAAACTGCAGAATCTGAAAATCCATAATAATGTTGTTTTTCATACAACAAACTATGATCTATCATATCAAAAGCCTTACTATAATCAAGGCGAACTAAAGTCGTTGTCATTCCTTTATCCACAGCATTGAGTATATCATTCTGCACATTTAGTAGTGCTATAACAGAGCTATATCCTTTTCGGAACCCAGACTGATATTTGGCTAGTAAATTATTTGTATTCATTAAACAAAAAAATTGCTAATGCAATATTTTTTCAAACAATTTGGACATACGGGTAGCAAGCTGATTGGCCATAAGTCTGAGAAGAACTATAGCTTTTTTCCATGACTTTGGAAAATATCCACTGGCAAGGCAAGAATGGAATACATAACAAAGATATGGGACAATAAAATGACAGTAAATATTTCATTTCAATATTCGACGAGTTAATCCTTCATGTCCAGAATAGTTTGATTTTAAACTTTTTAAAGCAATAAAAATATATATCATTTTCGGTTATCTCATGAAATTTAAAGAAATTGTCTCCGAGCCTACTCTTATTATATTTTTTGACAGTTTTTACTGAAATTGGTAGATTAAAATTCATACCAGAAGTAAAAAAGTTGTTTGGTAATGATAATAATGATGATAATAATGTCGTAATGATAATGATCTTATACTGACAGATGAATTCGCAGCGACTACATCCAATACGTTCTCTTCTACTTCAACAGTACGTGTTGTTCGCGGAGCACCCCTGTTTACGTCATTTGGCGCAAATCGACCTAAGTGGAGATATAATTCTTAGATTTTTAGTTTTCAAAAAAATTATAATATTTTTTACCAGTTTCCCTCAGCCGTTGATCAACACGTTCAAAAGATTAGCGATCAGGAACCTTTCGATGGCGATACCGTCGAGCGTATTTATTTTTAAAGGTTACTATTATTTGTGCGATTGAAAATCGCAATTTCATCGTTAGGTGCATTTATCTCGAAAACGGTTCATATTAGCGACATCAAACTGGATTGAAATAGTATGATACTGATCCAAAAATGATTAATATCAATTGAACAATAAAAAAGTTATCGCAAAAAATCGATTTTTAACCTTCAACTTCAAGAACGAATATCTTCGTAGGGGTACCTCGGGGGAAAGAAAAATATAGGAACTTGTGACCTTATTTTCACTAGTTCTACCCAAAACCGAGAGATTGCTCACCATTTTCGGGACACCCTATATAATGATGTTCAAAATACAAGTCAACATGAAATTGTCAATGCGTTTGCTACCTTCTTTCAAACTGCATATTTAAAACCTAATGATAACAGAAATAAAAATAAATATAATTCTTATGAAGATACCAGCAATAACACCAGTTTATCATTAACAGCGTTTTCAGAAATAGAGGTACTTAAATCCTTAAATAAAATCAAACCTAAATTTACGCACACATTTCTTTGTTACATTTTGTATAACGTAATTACTTAATGTATGGACCCACTACAAAGGAATATTATTTTTCAAATTAGTAATTCCGTAATTTATAGTATATAGATGTTTAAATGTGACTTTGAAAGAGTGAAAGTGGTAATCTTACATTCAAACTAAACCTCTTTCTATGCCATTCTAAAATGTGAATAGCTACTTTTTTATTCCGTCCCCTACTTGACCTACCCTATACATAAGCTGGAAATATCAAGCTGTTATTCTTTCTTCCGTACTACTCGTTTCAATAGAAATACGAAACTGAAAGGAAATCAAAAGATTTCTTGTATTTACACTTAGGATTTATTTTTCATAACGTCGAGTTGATGCCGCACTTTTCTCAAAAACCAATAATAAAACCCTTGACATTTTCTGTTTGTTCGTCATACCCTTACGCCTAATATCAATGAGGCATTTGCAAAGGAAAATAATTAGACAAATATTACCATTTTTTTGCTAATCTTTCGGCGATACCAAGCAAGTAAAGTTACTGACTGAATAATTCTACGTGCGCAAATAAAATAATAAAAAATATGATACCAGTGATATGGTTTATCCATTGTATCTATATTGTTGACATTTTAATGAATTTACTATTAAAAAAATATGAAACATTCGTGAAGGATAAAGTCCCGCTGCTCACGGCTGCTTTCGGTCTGACGGCAATGGTATGAGTAAGGGTTTTTTTAACGAGGAGGCAAAAACCCCAATGGGCTCCCATAGCATAGGAAGTGTCAGATTATTATTGTCTTCAGGAGGTGACTTTAGTTCATAGTTTCTTGTTGGTGTGTGAGAAAGTTCTTTGAAAATGTGTTCTTCCGGCTGGAACATTGATTATTTTTACCCTAGCCAGGATTCGAACCCAGAACTACGTAGTTGCAAGCCTAGTACGTAAGCATTAAACCACTGAGCCGGGTTATTTAAGGTAATTGCATTATAAAAAAGATTATGTAAAGTTTATACAAATAAATATTGTCAAAGTAACTTCTTTGCTATTTAGTGTCATTAAATTGCACTTAGAAAGATGATTTAATAAGTTGTTTCTAGTATACTTCCTCTGTAACATGAAATTAATATATTTTATACAGGTGTTTTGTAGATTTTCTAATGTTTGTATATATTTGGACTCCAAACTGTGGAACAGTAATCAAGTTCGAATCTTACAGAAGAGAAAATATAACATTAACATGAATTTCTCTGCAGTTACGCGGAACGACCCTAAATATTTATAGCATTTATTTAAAATAATTGTGGCACGTTTATTAGTCGAATCCACATCCAGGTCAGTAATAAACCCTTTCCGAATATCTTGTCTCCGGAGATGTGTCAACCTTTACTGAAGTTCCAGATGGTAAAAGTTATATTCAAGGACACGAGTAAAAGAGATATAATACATACAGTTGCCTTGTGTCCAAATACGTATCCCAGTGCAAAGAAAGTGATTGTTTGTGTATTTCCTATGGTAAAATTTAAAACGCTTTCATAATTTCATTGGTAGTCAAGTAAACATTTTATTTTCAGTTTTTTAAATATAACTCGAAAGCAAAGCAAAATTTAGTTATAGTTAATAGGAAACTTTTGTAGAGAATCAAATTTCCCATCGAAATGTGAAAATAATTATTCATTATTAACAAATTTACTTGGAATACATTGTTTTATTGAATAGAAATCAATTTTGTTATAAAAAATAAGATTTAAAATAATATTCAGGTTAACGCGATAAAAATCGAAAAAAATCGCCAAGTTTGAGCGACTATATTTCATCAACTTTTTTCTTAAATAAGCCATTCTGGATTTTGGTTCGTAAAATGCCGCCACAAGGAAACCTCTCAGGACCATTTAACCACAGTAGAGAATAGACCAGTACTCCCACTCAGCCGGAACAGTAGGATAAGATTTTCAGTGCGCAAACATGCTCCTGGGCTTAAATTATCTGATGCGCAGTGGACAGCAGTGATGTTAATGGGTAGATGTTTATTGTTTACTCGAGTAGTGCACATGCAAATGCGCGTGGGATGGAAATAGTGGATGCGCAGTGGAATAAAAAAAATAAAATCGAGTACAACAAACATCAAAGGGACCGCCGAGGAGTGAAATTACTGGTCTAGTCTCTACTGTGATTTAACGCCAATAGAGGCTTATGTCAAGGGGATGCATTATCGTGTACATTGTTCAACCTTACCTTAGAGAAGGTTATAAGATACTCAGGAGTAAACTTAACCGGCTCAATATACGCTCGAAGTCTACAAACATTGGCATATGCTGCTGACATCGCAACGGTCGAAAGATGTGATCAAAACTTTCACGTGTATCTAAAACTCTGCTTAAAATATGGGACTCATTGTAAATTTTCAAAAAATCAAATACCTGTTAACAGCATACATACCTAGAATGCAAGTGAACAGCTTAGACAATGATGCCGTCGAAATCGTGGAAGTATTTGCTACTTAGGGTCGCTTGTTGACTTAAAAAATTATACATCCAAAGAGATGAGTAAAAGAAAGCGCATAACTAACCACTGCTATTTTGGCCCAGCTCCTCGATTAAAATCGAAATGTATATCAAAAACAACAAAATGCAAACTCTACATAAAAATAATACGCCCAGTACTCACATATGGATCCGAAACCTGGATACTATCAAAGCGAGACGAAGAGCTGCTAAAAATTACTGAACGAAAATATTTCAGAGTGAAGTCAACGAAAACGGCCTGTGAAGGAGACGATATAATTTCGAAGTTTATAGGCTCTTCAAAAAGCCAGATAGATACTGTCAATACCATCAAAGTGAGTCTCCTAAAATGGGTAGGGCACATGATGCGGATGAAAAACAGCGACCTTACTAGAAGAAACATGTTAAACAGACCAGCACGGAAAATAAGGTGACCACCACCAAAACTTAGATATGTAGATAATTTGGAAGATCTGAACAGCATTCAGTGAAGGCGGGTCCACGACAGAGAAAGCTGGAGGAAAGTTCTAAAGCCAGCCATAAAGTAATCATTTGTTTTTGGATTTGTAAAATCTTTGTGATCTTTTGTCTACACTGACACTTCTTGCGTTTAATGCCTTTTTAAATAAACAAATTGTTATTTTGACTTCGAACATGGTGAATAAAATTATTCATGCAATCTCTAATAGTATATTGTTTTACATGGAGCAAAGCTGACACTTTTGTGTCGAATACTTACCATAGCAAAAATAGCCGAGACACAATAAATTAGTTTACTCCACATATAATACGCTGCCTTTTTTTCAAATAATTTTATTGCCGCTCAGATGAAGTATCAGAGAAATGACGATTTAAGTTCACGAAATTTTGTCATGAAAACTAAGTTTTTTTGACGGTTGGAGAAAATAATATATTGTTTCATATGTAATAAAAGTTACATTTTTAAATCACTGTTACATCACATAGAAATGTTATTTTTTTCAAATGTCGAGTATCAATTTAAAAAAAGGTTTATTGATTTGAAAACCTGTTACTTTTAGTGCCGCTCGAGAAGGTAGGTAAAAGATTTGTAGTGCCGCTCAGATGGAGCGTCAGTTTAAATTCACGTAATTCATTGAAGTCATGTTTTTTGACAATTAAAGAAAAAAATTCATTCATTCTATATCAAGGTGCCCAGCAATCTGGAAATATGGAAAAAATTTTGTTTTACTGCTTTCCAGTTCCTTATAATGATTATATTCAGCTACTTGAGTAATTCTGTGCTTCCCTCTGAGAAACATCTTTCCTCTTTTCCTACTTCCCAATGGTTATTTTTCAAAGATTCTCTTGACCATGTTATTGTTGTTCACCTCAATCGCATGATCAACCTGTCTGAAACTTCCCACCTTGATTATCGTTGTTCGTTTTACCTGGATCGCTATAGAAATTATCATTTCTTGCACCAAAATTTTTCAGCTATAATATCCCTAGGGCATTGATAATGTACGAGATAATTTTATAACAATCGAAAGCAACGTGTTTGAGAAATTTGTAATAAAATTATGAGACATTTGTCAATGTCAGAGGGACATTCGATAAGAAAATTTTTTGAAAAAAAAACTGAAACAACCATAAATATTCCCCATGTGTATTTGTGACTTTTTGTGGTATTTATTGGATTTTTTCTTTGATTAGCTCGTTTATAGATTGAGAATTGGCATTTCCAAAACTTGATATTTTGAAGATTTTTGGAAGTTATGAAGTTGTGAAAGTTAAATAATTTTGTTGTCATAGTGATTAAAAATTTCCCTGAATGGTGTTATCAGTGTAATGTTAAAATAATTGGGTGGTTTGTGTCACATGGCAAGAAATAACGAAATTTAATTGGTTGTTAGAACTGTCAAAAAATTTTTAGCTACAATATCCCTAGGACATTGATAATGTACGAGATAACTTTATGATAATCGAAAGCACGTTGCTTGATGATATTACCAAGCAACGTGCTTGAGAAATTTGTCATAAAATTATGAGGCATTTGTCAATGTCAGAGGGATATTCAGTTAGAAAATTTAAAAAAAAAAAATCAAAAAGTTGCAACACAACAAAACAATTATTTATTTATTTATTAAAAGTACAGCTGGTAAAGATACAGTTACTAAAATTTAACGCAGCGCGTTTATAGATTGAGATTTGGCATTGCCAAAACGTGACATTTTGTTTATTTGGAAGTTATCAAAGTTAAATAATTTTGATGTCATAGTGTTTGAAAATTTCCCTGAATGGTATTATCAATGTAATGTTAAAATGATTGTGTAATTTGTGTCACATGACAAGAAATAACCAAAATTAATTGGCTGTTAGATCTGTCAAAAAATTTCCAGTAAAATTTTCCTTTGAAACACGTTGATTTGTTGCTCATCTTTTTTAAATGCAGTCACAACAAGAGTCTTGTTTATCCTTCTCTTTGTGGTTTTTTGATATTCTCCTATTTCTAAAGTATTAGATAAAAAAATAGAAAATATAAAAACATAATAGCGGCTTTACATAATGTTAGCTTCTTTCCCTTATTATATATTATTATTATTATATATATAAGTCGTAGATCCGGAGTATTCGTGAGAGTTGTGAAACTTACCCTTTTCGAATGTACAGCATAAATGACAGATTTTTGTTTGGTTCGAGAAAAGAAGACAAAGAGAAATTGATGTGCCCACACCATCTATAGTGAAACTCAGTAGAGTTGTCTCTTTTTCTCGAATAACCAGTCTACTATAGATCAGACCGAAATTGTTGGTAAGATAAATAAAAAGATGGTGTAAAATGAATAATAAAATATATTACAGGAATAAATAAATCAATTGTATAATGTAATATATGAGATTTTAAGTTATTTAATAATATCGGCAAACAAAGACTAATTAATACTAAAAAATTAATAACAAAATTATACCAGGTTACTAGATTCCGGGATTGAGTATTGTAGACGTCGAAGGGTTCTGGAACAGCAATTCAGGCCCACAATTGTCTCTTGCAAAAGTGGAATCTAAGCTCTACAAATAAAGGACTGGTTACAGATTTCAGTCTATAGGAATAATATTCCTTTAACGTGGAATATAAATTTATAATTAATATAAATTCGTGAGAAGCTCAAATTTTCTATATAAAATATAAAACTTAAATATAAAGTATAAAGCTTAAAGCATAAGCATAAAATATATAGAGCTGAATTTCAATATGCACAAGATCAAATTTTCAATACGAAGAAAATTTTTAAATTATCAATATGCAGAATAAAGCTTAAATTTTCAATATGCAGAAGAATATTTAATGAATCAATATGCAGAAAAATAAGCTGATTCGTAAACTATAAATTGCCAAAAAATTAAAAAGAAAGAAAAACATATTTTATAACCATGTGGTGCATATAATATTTTAATTACTTATTAAATTAAAATGAATTGAATTTGAATTTAAATTTATTTTAAAAATATTGAAATTAAATCAAAGACAACAATTGAAGATTACTGAAATTTTAAATTACTAATAAATGAAATTTACCTGGTTGTTAAACAGTTGTTACCGCGGACATAAAAATGTAATATTAATTACTGATATCATACGGTTACGTTTGTATACGTTCGAATCAGTACAAAAGCTGCAAGCAAATGATTTCTTGGTGGATTTTACTAATAAGGTAAACTTTATTTATCCCATTTTCTGTAAAATAATACCAATATATAAACCTGAAAAATCTACTTTTACTAATTAAATGGAAAGCTTTAAAATACAGAGAACGGTACAGGTATCGCCATCTGTCAATTGTTGAGTTAAGCGCACAACCTGCAGGTCTTCTTAAGTAGATTTCCCTTTACTCACTACTAAAATAGTGGCAGGGATATAATCGATAAAGGAATCTATAATTCTAAACGAGTATGGGTAAATAATGATATTTATTGCAAATTTTAACCTACTAACGAGCTGTCGTAATAAATAGTAATATGTATACAAGCCGTTGTGTAAGAATTCAGCAAAGATACTACATCTTATAGGATATACTATATAACAGGTTAATTAGAAAGTTAAAGGTAAGAAAGATAACCACATGCACTTACAGTAAACAAAATACAGAAATTGAAATATAGGTATAAAGTCGAGGCAAGAATTCAAGCGATGCACGTCACGAGTGATCTCATTAAAGAAATTTTAATACTAACATAATTTTTAATCATTAATTACGTTAAAAAGAGTAATTTTTGACACCCAGTTATTAAGCTTTTTTCAGAAATAGGTACAGTTTAATGGGGCTTCATGACTCTTAGCAGTATTGTCTTATTTATAGAATCGATCTGTGACGTGCATCGCTTGAATTCTTGCCTCGACTATATGAGTGTAAATATAAATGTTTTGTAGACTTGAAATTGACAATTGTTTCCTGAGGTGCTGTAATAGAACGATCTACATAAATTAATGTTAAACAAAAACATGACTTGAGTTCCTAAGACATACAAATATGTACATAAAACAATGTGAAATGATTTAGCAGTTATTCAAGGAAAATTATGATAGTTGAAAACAGTCTCATTTACAAAAACTGAATCAAAATGCTATACAGATCGTGCTAAATATAAATAAAATACTAGTTATTATATAAAATTGTTAAATGGACATAGGCCATGTAACAAGGACCAAAAAATCAAAGTTTTCATGTAAGATCAGGTCGTTGAAATATATTGGAATCATCACGGCCGTTTGAATAAAAATACTTTAAATTTTTTCAATATCATTGCAGAAAATATCAAATGCGGTTAATGTTTTTTATGGAAGGAGATACAAATTTTATATGAGAAAGTTGTTATTTTGTCATTTTCCTAAACTACACATACCACTAAATTCTTTATTATTAAAAAAGCAATCCAAATGACCCATTAAATTTTTAATTGGAAACTTTTGACAATATTTTAGCTAATTTCTATAACAAAAGGATATGATACCTAGGTCTTAAATAAAAATACTTGAATAAACGTATAACTTTATAGAGTATGTAGGACACATTGTTTTGAGTAAAATTTAAAAATGGAGTATAAAAATTCGATTTCTTTAAAGTAGTGAAAACCTGGCTGCGTGGTTTTTTATCTAATGTCATTAAAAAAAAATAAAATAAAAAAAAAATAAATAAAAGTAGTGAAAAAAGTCATAACTTCGAAATGCTCTACTCAGTCAATAACTATCGAAAATAAATGTGAGAAGACCAAAATTAATGGGAATTTTAGTAAACTTAAATAAGAATTATTGGTATTTTTCGCTAAAAACACCAAATTTTTTTAGAATACTTGCAGAAATTTCATAAAAGTTGATGACTGTCTCAGTTTAGTGTAATATTAAAATTGTAATTTATTTACAATCTTATGATTGCAATATTTAGAAACTGATCTGGAGATTATTTTCAATAATCCTGGAGAACCTGGAGAAGTCAGGGAATTTGACAACTGAAAATTGATGGGTACCCTGTATATGCCCGAGCGTCCCAATTAACAAATGCATATCTTCCTTAATTTTTATAGTATGCCGACGATTTTTTAAAACCGATTTGATTTCTAGAAACATCCTGATATTTGTGTTAAAATTTAAGTTTCTTAAAGGCTATTTACAAAACCATTAGTATTTCAGGGAAAATTGGATCCTATGCTTTTGACTAATGTTTCTCTTTAATTCAATGTTTTAAGTAATTTATTGTTATCTATTGTGTCTATTTCATTCCTGCGAATTTCTATAAATTTCATATTAACTTATTCTTTATGACTTAGCGTATTTCTTTATCGTTGTTTATACAATAATGGTTACACCGGTTACATGCTACAACACAGAATAAACAAAGCAAGAGACCATAGTGTTTATATTAGATCAAACCCTTCGTATACCTACTATAACACTGGAAAGTAAACTTAGTACGAAATAGTAAATTTTAGTTTGATGAGAAATTTGTTCAAATCTAATACAAGTGTTGCAAATTTAACTCGGCATTTATTGACACATCTCTAGTTTTCCCCCTTACTCTCCAAGTATATGAATATGCAATAAAAAGTTTGAAAATGATAATAATCTGCATGTACAGGTTCTCAACTTGTCAAGATAAATCATACAATGTTTTCTTCGATCTCTTTTACACTTTACTATTAGAAATAAATCAAATATAACCAAATTATGTGTTGGTAATATGTGGTGATTTTAATATACATTTTGAAAAAGATAATTTACAGACAAACGAATTTTTAACACTACTAAATGTATTTAACTTATTTACCACCATCAATACTCCTACAAGGGCGATAAACAACTCAAATTCTCTAGTAAACAACATACTGATTAATGATACAGAAAAAGTTTTAAAAATTTCAAATGAAGATTACAGTCTCAGCGATCATCATGGGCAAAAAATTACTCTTCGAGACGTATCTCTCGGTCCTGAACCTCTAATAGCAAAAATAATATTCAGTCCCAAAAATAAAGTAATTTTTAAAATTTAATTTCTGAAATAGACTGGAATACACTTTACACAGAAACCGATGTAAGTTAAGCTTGTGATGTTTTTTTATTATTATTTTAACAGCTGTTTTATTGTAGCTTTTCCAGTTAAACATATTAAGATCAATCATGCAAATAAATGTCCCGAATGGATCACAGAGGGGATAAAAACATCATGCCGCAATAAACGTTCTTTATTATATATTAAAACAATTTATACCACAAATACTTTTTCCAAAAATTACGTGTGCAACTACTAACAGTCTTATGCAAATAATAGGGTTTTCCCGGAAAACAAATTATTGCTGAAATACTTAACTCACGTAAGAAAATGATTTATGGCATATTCATTATCTTATAATAATAATAATAATAAATACACCACAGGTAATGACGACCCCCTTTATCCCGGAAGGCTCTAGAAGAGCCTTGTGTGTCAGGGGACTACACATTTAGAGACAAGAGACACACACCCAATGTCCGTGTATAGTGGAAAAATCCCTCTCATAGTATTTTCCACTGCCACGACCGGGGATCGAACCCGGAACTTTTGGGTGAGAGGCAAGTGCGCTCACCTCCCGACCATCAGTCATACAAGTGTTATTAAAAAAAAACTTGAAGTTTGAAAAATATTGGGTTCATTTTAAACAGCCATAAATTGACGCGTTGTGACGTCAACACCCTGAAATCCAATGTTTATTAATCTTGGTCTCTGTTAACATAGCATAACCTCTATTTATTGACAGCACTCAGCACTTTTCTACTTTAGGTAAATTATCAGCGGCACCTTTAACATATCCCTCTTCCACTTGATTCCATTTTGATTGTAGAAATAATTAACTGATAAAATAATATTTTTACTCCAAACAATACGAACATAAAAATATAAATTTAACGTTTTAGGTTAGTCATCTGATGTGTAATGTCGGTGAAGGTTAAACCTAAACTCCGACGCTTTCACGAATAACTTGTGCGGCATTTATCTGGATTCTGATTGGCCAATAGTTACACGATCACTGCTTTAGACCAATCACAGTACAAGCATTACAAATTGAAATTCTGAGAAGTTTTAGAGGAAAGCTTTCTTTAACACACAGTTAGAATCTATTACAAACTAATTATATCCATAATCTCATTGGTCTTCCGGGTAGATACGTAATTCTGGCGCGTAAAAATGCCCGTTTTAAAAAGCAGTGAAATTATCAGCAAGTTGTTTTAACAATATTTTCTTAGAAATAATTCTTATTAGAAAAGTAAATTGTTGTAAATTAATAAAATGCTTTATTATATCATTTTCACGACACAAATTGTTAAAATAAAATCAGTGGGAAAACCCTATTGTATAATAAATTCACAGAACAAAATAAGATCTACTTGGAAATTAAAGGATTCAAGCATAAAACAAAAAGCGGCTGTAGGAGTAGGAGGATGTAGGAGAAGAATTAACAAAAAACATAACCAGCAAAAAGAAGCGATGGCTTACGTAACAGCAGTAAAATCAAATAAGTTTTTTCACCAATGACAGAAGCAGATATAAAGCAAATTATAAAAAAATTTAAACAAAAAACAGTACAGGGTCGGATGGTATCCCAATAACAATATTAAGAGAAGTAATAGACTACCTGATAAAATCTATAACTTACCTAACCAACTTATCTTTAACTACAGGAACTTTTCCAAATTGCCTCAAGCACGCAGTAATTAAACCACTATATAAAAAAGGTGAGAAAACAGACATTTCAAATTACAGACCAATTTCACTTTTATCAGTTATCTCTAAAATCTTGGAAGCTGCTAACTGTTAAGGTGCAAATTACCAAATACTTAGAAAAAAGTAAAATATTTTCAGATAGATAGTACAGCTTTAGAAGTGGGAAAAATACAACAGCAGCCACTTTCGACTTAATCTGTAATGTAAATGAAATATTAGAAAATAAAGACATGCCAGTTACTGTCTTTTGCGATTTATCGAAGGCTTTCGACTGCGTCGACCACAAAATTTTACTGGACAAAATGGAGTATTATGGAAACGGGGTATTGTTCATGATTGGTTTAAATCTTACTTAAGCTACCGTACTGTGTCTGTGACTATAACGTCAATTGAGAGGGAGCGAATAAACAAACTGTCAACAAACCCAGGCTATATAAAATGTGGGGTTCCTGGGACCAACTTTATTTATAATATACGTAAATGATGTAGCAGCAAATTTCCCACTCGCGAAATTCTCACAATTTGCTGACGATACAAGCATCACTTTACAGCACAAAGATTTGCACGATCTAATTAGTATAACAAAAACTTTACTAGAGGAAGTATACGATTGGTTCGCAGTTAATAAACTGGTTTTAAATGTTAATAAAACCTTTAATATTCTATTCCAACCTAATAAAACACTCCCTCATACTATTATCTCAACAAATGGTGGAGGTGTCATCCCCACTTCTACCACCAAATTCTTAGGTATTCACTTCGACCAACAGTTAAACTGGAAAACCCACATAATAGAATGAAATAAAAAATTAAGCCATGCAGTTATAGCATAAATACAATTAGATATAACATCGGTTTAAATGGTGGTAAAACAGTGTACTATGCATACTTCTATTCTCTTATGCAATATGGAGTAGAATTTTGGGGAAACTCAACCAATGCCAAGATAATATTTCTAGTACAAGAAAAAGCCATTAGAACATTACTTAACCTAAAAACGCAGGACTCATGTAGAGATTACTTTAAAAACACAACATATTTACGTTAACGAATTTATAGATATAAGAGATCAGTGTAATAATATTAAAAGAAGAAAATAATCTTTCCACACCATCTGATATTCATAACCATGACACGACATACAAAAACATGTACCAAACTCCCTCATACAATTTGGATGTGAGCAGAAGAGGACCTGTATGTGCAGGTGTAAATATATTTAATCATCTACCGAAACAGTTCAGCGTAAACCGTATTTAAATCTATTTATAAAAAAGAGTTGAAAAACATTCTAAAATTCAAAGTCTTCTAAAACTTTAATGATTTTTTTGAAAATGATTTCAACTAAACCAACAGGTTATTTATATTTTTGGAATCTAAGTACCTAAAACAAACAAATAAATAGGAATTATATACACTACATTTTTGCATGCATTGTAAGATTTATCGAATAGCATTTAACCTGTGCAGGTTTCTGCTTGCTAGTCTAATATTCGTACCATTTATTACTCATCTTATTTTAATGGATTATATAATTTAATAGAGAAAATTCTTTTTAAACATACAGGCCAAACTAGGTGATATATTTTCTCTAAGGCTCGGAAAGAGCCAGAAGTATGTATCTATTTCTAACTGAATACATGTGTACACCATAGCAATTATTGTAGTTTGTAAGATATATCTACTGTGGGAAATAAAATATTTGTATCTATCTATAAATATTTCAAAATTGTGTAAATAATTTTACTTTATTTTGCAATTTCCTTGCGATTACTATGATTGACGTCAAGAAATAAGTTCTTTAAGGTCGGCATATCTAAGAGAGATATCTTAAATTCTTCATATCTTGTAATTATAAATTAACTAATTTTGCAAACAACTGAAATTATTGAGAGAAAAAAATTCATATCGCTACGCCTGTCATAGTTCTACTTAGGTAGTCTTACAGTTTTTTTACCAATATGTATGTAAAAAAAAGTTATAGCCAAAAATAATAAATATTTCCTTATCGGATCTCTCTCTCTCCCTCTCCCTCTTAGATATGCCTACCTTAAAGCAACAAGATATATAATTTCGCTTTGTATTTTTGAAATCTACAGGATCTCTGCATGTCATATTACACGACAAACACACATAGTTAGCTTAAATTTTAGTAAATAAATGAATACAGTGAAAGATTAACATTAATGTGAGGTGAATTGTAAAAATCATTGTCTTTAACTCACTTTACATCCACTGAATTTTTTATATAGCAAACCACCCACTTTCTCATGAGAACATTAATGCACAATTCGGAAATAGCTACACTTATGGTAAACTTGTAGTGACTACGTTTCTTTTTTCACCAATGACTCAAACTCATCTATGTATTGTTTTCTTTCATTATTTTTGCTTCCTTTTCCATAACTTCTTCATAGGTCTGTGATTCACCAAATATTGCTACAAGCAACTGGTGTACCATTATGTAGTATTAGTGTCCTTCTTTTCCTAGAGAAATCCAGATAAAATTTAATGTTCTGGGCTCATAAGCTCATGATGAATGCGGATTAAACTTATAGTTTCTATAGTAGCAGAAACTAATAAAACTTTTTCCAGTGCACAGAATGGGGAAGAAAGAGGTAGAAATCCCTCGTAGAGTTGGGAAACAAACTAACAGTAGAAAATTTAGTGTCTGAAATTATTGACGATAAGCAAGTTTGGGGCATTGTGAAGAAGGTCACGAAATGTATCGTGGAGTGGAAAGAGAAGGACTAGCTTGAAACACAGCGAAGATGAGGGTGAGAGTTTGACAGTATCTATTCTTATGTTACGCTCAACAAAGGCGGTTCCACAATGGTGGACAATATGTAGATATTTTTAGTGAGTGGAAATTCCGCACTACTACGTTTTCAAGTACCTATATGGTGCCGTTAAAAATTTAAATGGTAAAATAGCAAATTATTAGTTCTCTTCTTTTATAACGATCCTCTACAAATTTTGAGTCTAAATGCGTAAAGGAGTTTTCATGTCTTTGCAAAAAAAAAAAAATACTTTACAGGTATCATGTGGATGGTGCTATGCAGCAATTAGCTAAGCCATGTTTACAAGTAAAATGAGTTACGTTCGCAAACGGGTCCATATAAGGCTGTTTAACAGTTATCAAAAAAAGTTCAAGCCTCAAATCGATTCTACCGCCATCTACAAAGTGGGCAATTAGCTCGCATCTCCTAATGTGCTGTTGATGATTTTACCATAATGAGACATCTGCAGTCAATCACATCTAACGCAACAATGAGTTTATCTGCAACCACTAAAGTAGGTAAGTAATGAGGCTTCGGCGCCAAAATCCTGTTATTTCTTATGGAGGTTCATTATGGTTTTCAAGGTCACTTTTCGCCAGGCTCCGCCTACCTGTAGCTAACTTCACAACTTGCATGCGCAGGTCACGAATTGGCTGGAAATTCAAACGTTAGCGGTCATGGGTGGTTCATGGGAGTGTCATGACCTGTTTTAAAGCTGTACAGACCTGTTTAAAAACCGTACACACCTGTTTTTTCGTACTGACCTGTTTATTTTTCGTGCAGACTCTGTTTAATATTTCTGCAGACCTGTACGGTATTCAAACAGGTCTGTACAGTTCAAACAAGTCAAGACACCCCCATAAACCACCCATGATCGCTAACGTTTGAATTTCCCGCCAATTCACGACCTGCGCGCGCAAGGTGTGAAGTTAACTACAGGTGAGCGGAGCTGGCGAAAAGTGACCTTGAAAACCAGAATGAACCTCCATAAGAAATAACATGAGATTTTCACGTCGAAGTCTCATTACTTACCTACTCACCAAATACCAATTAGCTCTTTTAAACCATATTTTCTATCTTGTTTCAATTAATAAACATTTTAAAATTTAAGTGCATATTGTAGTGTTTAAGTTATTTTATACAAATTAGGTAAGTTTTATCTATTTCCATGTATTATCTGGCTCCAATAATAAAATGAATGCATTTAATCCTACATAACCTAAAAATAACAACTCATTTGTTACTCCCGTAATACTGAAATCTCAGGTACACCCCTCTTGCGTCTTTGCGATAATCAGCGATTCTCCATATTTTAATTTGAAGCTGAAATACGTACTATTACTTATGAGACACCCTGTATAATATAAATAAAATAATATGTCATCAAAAATTTTTCACAGTTATATCATAGCTGCCCAAAATTATGAAGCCTCACGACTTTAAAACGTACATGCTTCTGTTTCGATGTGGAGAATTAACCAAATGAACAATTTAGATGTATTTTCATTGAATTGATACAAGCAGGGAATTAACCATAATTAAGTTACACTACTACTCTAAAATATAATCGGTGTTTAAAGGCATTAAAATATGAGCAAATGAATTAAAACTTAAATATGTATTCATAACGGCTCCTCAGAGGGATACGTATCCCATAATTCCAAGAAACCATCCACCACTTATTTCCTCGTATTCCTTAACTTCTAAATCGCCACTTTACTACATAATTATCGCTCTAAACTGCTTAATTTATGTGGCCAGAAATCCAACGGAGATATTAAAATTTTATGAGAATAAAAACAAATCTCGTTTTCTAAGATGAAGTGCTTAATCAGCGCGGGATTCCTCTCCATAGTTGCCTGAGCTTACGCCTATTTCAAGGAGGAAATTACCTGGCTTCAACGCGGCACACAAATTTACTGCATATTACTACATGTCGCACATTACTGCCTCTTCTATGCCGTTTCCTGCCTCTTCAATACATCCTAACTACCCATACAAATTATAAAGTTAATATCCCCAACTTAGTTTTCCAATTGAATAGCTACAGTTACCAGATAAACTATTTCCCTCTATGGAATGAATTTTAAACGCATTACAAAACTAAATGACGCCTACGAGCAAAGCGACCATAAAAAGATTAAAATATATTCTTTGTGTTGAAAACTAAGCGTCAATCGTACTGCAGCCCATATGACAAGGAATATTTTAATTACATTGTATTATAACATGAAAATATAATTCGTCAAATATCAAGTCTCCGTTACCTTTAAACCAGTCTTAATAAAATATTAAATACACAATTTTAAAAGCTACCAACAAGGGAATCTTGCTGGGGTATCGCCGATTTCAATTTTTTTTTTTTGTGAAATTAGAGCATAAATACTCGCTTCATTTGTTAGAATGGATCTTCGTTTTTGAGCTATCAGATTTTGGAAATATAAATATGGCCGTTAAGTACCAAGAAAACTCAGTAGTTAGGTACCGGAAGATTAGTGGCTCAGTATATAGAGCATCCACCTCTCACCCAGAGAATTCAACTACCATAGGGCTTTCTTCTTTTTGGAAAAAATTCTCTTTTCATAACCAATTAATCTATTTATTTAAATAGTCAAGTAATCGCGTTAATATTTTTAATTTTTTCAATGGAACTCATTATTATTATTATTATAAAATGTTCTTCATTATTTTCGAGTATTTAATGTATTATAAAAAAGTAATAAACAAATTTAACGTCAAACATTATTGATTAAATACATTTAATAAATAATAAATATGATTTTCATTAATTTTTAATGTTAAAATTATTTATTAAACTTTCATAGTTCACTAAATTATCAAAAATAATTAAGAAGAACATTTATCATTAAAAGACGGATGAATTTTTAAAAAAATAACGAGTCTTTCGAATGCCTGATTATTTAATCAAAAAAACTTACTTATTTATAAAAGAATAAATTGGCAATGAAAAGAGAAATTTTAAAAATTAATGTACCGGGTAGGATTTGAACCTGAATTCTCTTGGCCCAAATCAACTTAATTCAATTTAACAATTCTTTATTAAAATTACAGGACGTCCTCCCCAGAATCTACCCCAGGACCGACAGTGCAATCACTGCATGGATCGCAGTGGTAGTTTGCAAGGTCGAGCAACTTGGTTCGGTAAAAAAGAACATAATAATTCTAATGCAATACAACAATACAACATAAATTTATTTATAATTAAAATGGTACAATATTTGTCGTTCCCGAGTACTCATGGTCCATGTTAGCCAATCATCCATGGTGCGAAGCGCCGTGACACTTGAAAAGCTAGATGGAACGAGACCGGGTTGGACATGAAAGATATTTGAACAAGAATACAATCTCCTTTTGCAAAGAAGCAAATTAAAAAGTAAATAACATAAAACAGGTAAACGAGAGGAACTTAAGGTAATTTGCATATAATATAAAATAAATTAGTGTAAAAATGATCATGACTGACGGTGTATAAGATTGATAATCACTGGAAAATTGTTAGCTAAAAAACCCGTTTCAAGTAATTCTGCCAAAGTGAGCGGGAGTTCCGCGTTATAATGTTAACGTTATTAACGTAGTTTTAAATCAAAATTGTAATTAGGAAAAAAGAATTTGAAAACAAACAATAAATAACAAAAAGAAACGAAGAAGAAGATGTAAAAAATTTAAAGATGGGAAATTGTGTTAGATAGTAATTTTAGTTAATGAAATAAGAGTACTGGCTATAGATGTTGCCGGAAGATGGGCAACGCTTGGTATGGCAGTCTGTGCTTTATGCAAAATGGTACTTTATGCTCTCTAATTTGAGTGATGTCATTTGTTAGCGGGCTATCACCAAGTTTGAACTGATAGAATTTGTATGCTGTAACTTTCCAACTAGTGGTGTTATGTCGTGACAACGTGCATATAAGGGCTATTATACATAGCTACGATGTTTATGCCGTCTAATAACGTCAGACACACGTTCTCCACGGATATGTTCCGCTGAGTACGATGGATGGGTGCTATGTTCAGCCATACCCCCACCTGGGTTTTGTGCCACCCTATCTCGTCTAATTGTAATATACCCTCGAATTCTCAGCTTGTCTCGTTGAGTCAATTTAGTTTCATTTAGGAGCAAAATGTCAATTTTATGCCTCGTAAGATAATTAATAAATAAGAATTTTGTTACCGATACCATTAGCTTTCCGCGAAGAGACTTTAAATTTAGATGGCATTATTGTCAATATTTACCATGAAGTTGTAAAAGACTTGGAACTTTTGACTCTTACTGCTGCGTTATCATAAGACCTATGTTGATCAAGGCTTCAATTCTGCGATATTGGTTTTGGAGTTCATTATAATTTGGCGGTCTGCCTGTCTGGGTCTTGGGCTGAGACAAGGACGAGGACTTTGACAGAAACTGGGATTTAAATTGAATCTGTTGGCCGTCCCTTTGTGGCAATGGAGGATAGTTGTTATGGTCTTGCAATTAATTCTGTTAGTGTTGTTGACGTTTTCGTTCCTCCCAGGCATTATTCTTAGATACAGTGGCGGCTACGTATCACATTTATGGTGCTGGAGGCACTCTTAACATTCTTCCTTTCTAACTGCCATATTCCTTATAAATTTTGCAAGATACGCTATTGGTAGTGTGTGCCTCCCCGCAGTTGACACACTTCGCTGGTTCTTCTCGTATTTTGGAGCACTGATTGGTAAGATGCAGCTAAGCACACTTCAAACAGCGTGGAGAAGCACGACAGTTGGAGGTTGCGTGACTACGATGGTACTGTATAATTTTTTTATTGTTGTTGCGACGTTCCCACTTAACCACCGTGTGATCTACGCACTTCACGTGCTACTCCAAATAGTTTAAAATGATGTTGTTAGTTGTCACAACCATGGAGGTTTGATACTTGATACCGTCGTGTAAATGTCTTTCACAGGAATTTCATATTCAGTCGTGAGTTCTTCTTTAATTAATTTAATTTCAATTTCATGGTACAGCTCCCTCAAGACAAATGCGTGAGTTTTATCCTGTTTGGGGGTATACGTGTGGTACTCAATCTTTCCATTTTCAATATTTTTGTTTGCAGTAACCCAATTTTCATATGTTGATACTTGTAGGATGGTAGTGTTAGGCGTACGTTTCCATTGAAACTTAGCTTCCAATGTGGCCGTCAAAGAGTTGTTTAGGGTTTTTTGATTCTGGAATAGGCCATGAATGACTATGTGCGGTGGTGGCCTTTCCTGATGGCTGTACTTGGTTTGTGTTATTAGTTTCTGATTATTGCGAAACATTTGCATTCATATCTTTATGAGTTATTATATGCCCAGCTCGCTCAAATCTATTTTGTGTTGCTATGTCCTTTTTAGTCAGAGTGGATTCACGTATATTGTTTTTAGCTACCGGATGAGTAAAATTCTTATCGCCCTCATCCGTTAGTTTCCTTTTTCAAAAGCTTTTGTTTGTTCGTTTCCCATACAGCACATGAACGTCCAGCGGACGTTGGACGTTCATGGCCGGACATCTCAGACGTCCTATGGATGTCCGTTTTATGTACAACTGGACGTTCGTTCCATATCCATGGACGTTTGGACAATAAATGGACTTTAATCGGACGTCCAATGGATGCCCCGTACTATTAGGGTTGTTAGTTAATTATTTAATTTAGGTCAAATCTTGCAATCAAAATTTCGATTAGTTCTAATTAAGCTAGAACTTTGAAATTTTGCACATGTGTATAAGTTCGGTGACAATACACTTTAACATTTTCATATAAGAAAAAAACAAGATGGCGGCTTCAAGATGACGGACGACTTTATCGTTTATGATCCGATTCGACTCAAAATCGATATCTGGGGGTTTTCGAGATCGCCAATTATGAATTCTTGGTCAAAAACCAGAAATTCGAAATGGCGGCGCCAATATGGCTGACGACTTTTGTCATTTAAATCCAAATCGATCAAAATCGATATCTGGGGGTTTTTGGGGTCGCAGATTACGAATTTCTAATCAAATATTTAGTTCAAGATGGTGGACGACTTTACCGTTTAGATTCGATTCGTCTCAAAATCGATACCTCGGGATTACAGCATATCAAGATACTAAAAAGTAAAAATAAAAATTGTATAAAAAAATATTTTTTAAAAAAGCTTATATTTAAATGCTCAAAAAAGTAGAAATTAAACTTCGAAGTAAATCAAACCCATCATTTTGTTACATCATATAATTTTTTTATCATATGAAAGCTTGTCGCGAGCAATCTCCTTTACACAGGAAAACCTCGCGACAAGCTTTTATATCATAAAAAAAATTATATAATGTAACAGAATGATGGGTTTGATTTAATTCAAAGTTTATTTTCTACTAATTAGAGCATTTAAATAAAAGCTTTTATAAAAATATTTTTTTATATAATTTTTTCGATTTGAACTGAGAAGCTTTAATCGTTTCTTTATCACTTTGATTTAATTTATTGTCTATATCAGGGTCCAATGCTTCATCCTGTATATGCGTTTCTTGGATTAAAACGCTTTGTTTAAAACGAACAAGAATAATTTATTTAATATAACTGAACAAAGCTAGTAAAACGGTTTTAACTTAAATATTTAATTTACACAGGTTGTAAAACGATAACTTTTCGCACACTTAAATTCTGTTTTGAGAATATTAAAATTAAAATGAAAAATTTTATTAACACAAGTTAAGGAGTCTGAAAAAAGTCAAAAGCAGTGGCATGGTTGTATATTCAACTTTCGCGGTGCACGTATCGAACTGGACTTGCTCACTGGGCTCGGCCTTTTATATGTTTCGGTGCGTTTCGTTTCGACTTTGACGGTGCGACTTTGAGCTCGCACGAGGCTATTTTTATGAGGTCTGGAAATGTCCCCAGCCATTCATCTCGGTACGATTGCGCAATATTGCATCAGAAAATGTGAAAACATGAATAATCGGAAGTGAAAATTGTATGACTGTTTCGGCACTAAAATAAGAAATTGTTTGATTTATAAATTAAGTTTGAATCGATGATATTGATGATATTTTTCTGAATAAATTAACTAATTTTGAACGACCCCGTAAAGTGATTTGGCACTTAAAGTCGATATGATATAAGAATATTCCGATGGGTCCGTGGTGAATGCAATGGAAGTAAGTTTTGATGACAATGGAGATCGAAAATACCCTCTATTGGAACATTATGAATGGACATTGACTGTATTTTGATATCTAAGACTCAAAATCGAATGAAGAGTGAACCCGAAAGAAAGGATGATTTATAAAAAATTTGCACGAATGAATTTAAAATATTTTGGCCGCGGGTGATGTATTTTAGGCTCATGTGTGGGCGGTATTCTTTAGGACATTTAGGAGTGTTTCTATTGATGAATTTAAGTTGTTTGGAAATTATCGTTAGTTTGTGAATTTTTTCGGATTTCTTCGCAGAGAATTATAGTTTTTCATGAAAATAAACATCATAAAGATTTTTTTATTATAGTTTGACTGGGTGAGGTGAAAAAGTTGATTTTTTTAGTAAATTTTGAGACTTTTGCAATCTTTTCTGTCTCTCATATAAGAAATGTACTATAACACTTGAAACGGTCTCGCGGTCAAGTACTAAGTGTGCCTAATGTTGCTTTACATTATATAACAAAATATGATATAGAGGGAGAGAGAGAGAGAAACAGCTTTATTTTAATTACAGTAGACGGATGTTCTCCTCACAACCCATCCCTTGATCGGACATACAATCGCAACGCGAAGCGTGGCGGTGATCGTTTCTGCATAAGATCCAGTTTCTGATTCACATCAACTAACAATGTCAAATCTTTGACACTTTATAGTCAATTTACAGATTTTGATGCAACACACACTTGTGCTAAAAAATAATTTACTTACTTTAATTTGTAACATTTTTTTGTTTAAATGCATTGAAAGTTGGCATTTGGCTTTAACTTTCAATGCAAAATATTTTATTTAAATAGATTTTTTCCGTAAACCTAACAGAAAGACCAGTTTTTCTACAATGATTTATTTTCTTTTTTGGTTAACTCCGAGAGATAGATCCAATTTGACTGTAGTTTGGTAAAAATCCATTTTAGGTCAAGCAGGCCGACACTGCAGAAAGTAAAAGTCGTACTATCTATATATTTTTTTGTATATTATACCTATCGCAAACTTAATCTTGCTTGAGAAGTAACCCGTTTGCAAAAGAAAATGGAATTACAGTAAAAAGTCTAAGACAAATATCTTGTCATATTTGTAAACCTATTACATTACATTATTAACTTTATTTTCAAAAATCCAGGCACAATTTAAGCTTTCAAACAAGGTAAAATTGTTCCGGTATACAAAAATAACAAGGCAATCAAAATTACACGGCAAACTAATGTCGAATATCATTGATAGTATCTATAAGTTCTACAAAAAATTAACCACCGAGGGCTGTGTCCTAAGATTAACTTTAATACTACCATTATAAATTATTTCCTCGAAAAGAACTTTGGATGCATAATAATTTAAACAAAGAAGTTTAAGTAAAAAGAAATATGGTTAATATAAATATTGACTGTTTGATGTTCCACTAGCCCTCTATGAAAGCTATAAAATGAACATACCACGTGAAATTACTACAATGAAAATTTTTGTTTGTATGGTACACGAGAAATCAACAAAACCGTAAAAAGCTTGCGTGTATTTATATGGCAAACCATACAAATTTTAATTACGTTATAGTAACTTATCCGTAAGTAAATTACAAGCGCGCTGTGAAACAAGCCAAAACAAAACAACACGGCAAAAACACGCTGTTTAATAATGTGGTTTGTTTAAACCCATCTCGTGATCTCACACTGATTTGATCGTGTTACATAGGCGGAATGGTTTGTTTATTTTTAACTGCTTCTCTACGTAAAAAGAGTTATAGAAGCGCGTAGGATTAATTAATAAATACTGGGTGCAATAAACCTCTTTATAGTTGCTGATAGTGCTATGAAGGATACCAGCTTCTCGGCACATACCGATGATGAATATGCATGCTCAGTTCTTACATATAAGTTTTTAATTCAATACTTCATAATATGAATTCTAAAAAGTACTTATAATTTACACGAACATAGAAAGATAATATAGTTATTGGATAAGGACATCAAGGAAAGATGATAAAGAAAATATATCGAACGAAAACATGAGTTACAAAAAAATTTGATGGCAAAGTACACAATTAATAATATCTAAATAGAGTATATAGTCAAAATCAGTAATGTTCTTGGAATGAATAATAACAGCATTTAG
Organism: Leptura quadrifasciata; assembly: GCA_963675555.1. Taxonomy (NCBI): domain Eukaryota; kingdom Metazoa; phylum Arthropoda; class Insecta; order Coleoptera; family Cerambycidae; genus Leptura; species Leptura quadrifasciata. The sequence goes on from OY776678.1 coordinate 43,501,591, forward strand.
TAAAGTAGCGTTTTATGTCGTTGTTAAACTTGCCTATTGGACTGATATACTTAAGCGAGTAAGAGGAGTGAATAAAAATATTACTATAAAAACAATAAGGACTCTTTTTATACATTGACAAGTTAAAGCGCGAAATATGAACATTAGACCTAATATCATGGGCCTGTACTGGATTATTTACTAAAAATTTTTCTTGATTTGCTACAACTTAAACTAGGGCCTCATAGCTACACAGGAGAGTGTTATAATGGAAGTAAATTATGTTTTTAATATGTTTTTGTCTGGTCTAGGCAGTTTTTTCGTATTGAAACCTCTTCAATACGTCAAGGTTTGAATTTATATAAGTTTTTGTGCATAAAACAAGAAATTTTGAATATATAAATACATTACCTGTCATTATCTTTTTTATTTTAAATGTATCTCTACATGATTCTCCATAATTTAAATCAAACAGTATTCGTACAATTCACTTTTGCATTACAAAGACACTGTTTGCCTCAGTCGATTGACCCCATATACTAATATCATAGGTAATGATCGAATAACTAAGGAGTAGTAACATATCATTAATGTATTAATATTTCATTCTTTTTTATTTAGAATGGCAAATGCTGCTTTTGCTAACTTAGAGGAGAGATTATCTATTTGGGGGATAAAATTTAATGTTGAGTCTATCACAGAGCCTAAGAAAGATATCATAATAAAAAGAGGCGTGAGGCAAGGGTGCATATTGTCACCGTTACTTTTCAATGTTTATTCCGAAGTAATATTTCGAGAGGCACTGTACAACCTCTCAGAGGGTATAATAGTAAACGGAGTTAAAGTGAATAATCTGCGTATGCAGATGACACAGTACTTATGTCAGACAATATTGAGGGACTCCAGCTTCTCTTGGACCGAATAATCAACGTATGCGAAAATTATGGCCTCAAACTGAATGTCAAAAAAATTAAACTAAGGATAGTGAGCAAAAGAAACGTGTGGATTGGAACATGACGTTTAGAGAGGGCGCATAGAATGAAATATTTGGGACAGCTTCTAGTTGATAACTGGGACCACTCGATTGTAATAAAATCAAGAATAGAGCAAGCAAGAATAACATTTGTGAGGATGAAGAAGGTTTTCTGTGGACATAACCTAAATATGGAATTGAAGATAAGGATGGTTCGCTGTTATGTATTCTCCGTCCTCTTGTATGGGGTGGAGTCTTGGACTCTTACAGAAAATACCCTTAAGAGACTTGAGGCTTTTGAGATGTGGGTATACCGACGTATGCTACGGATAAGTTGGGTAGACCACGTTACAAACATAGAAGTAATGCGTAGAATGGGTAAAGATAAGGAAGCAATTAATACTGTGAAAAAGAGGAAACTATCATACTTTGGCCACATAATGAGACATCCAGAAACATATAGTACACTACATCTGATAATCCAAGGTAAAATCAATGAAAAACGAGGCCCAGGAAGAAGAAAAACGTCCTGGTTGAAGAACTTGAGACAGTGGTTTGGGAAGTCAACGACCGCGGTTAATAAAGTTAAAATAGCGAACACGATCGCCAACATTCGTTGAACGGATACGGCACTGCAAGAAGAAGAAGAAAGTTGTTTTGCACTGGTCTCAACATATTTTATTGTGGGATTATTGTTAGATACGATATTATTTGTAAAATACAAAAATACTGTTTTCATCATGTTAATAAGTAATGCATTTCTGTAGCATCAGTCTTCAAACAGTTTAATGACTAAAGCAGTCCTGTCCTCTAGATGTTCTAGTGTATCACCATGAATTACGACAGATGTGTCATCCGTGTACATAAATACCTCGCCTTCTGTTTTATAATCTGGTCGTTGATAAAAATAATAAATAAAAGAGGATCGATGACGAAACCCTGAGCTACCCCGATTTATATATTAACTTTATTAGACGTTTCTGCGTTCATTGCAACTAAGATTTTTCGATTTTCCAGATAAGAAATTAACCATTTCAGAATGTTTCCATTTATTTCTATTGCTTGCAATTTACCTCCAGAAATTTCGGATTAACTGAGTCAAAAGCGGCTGTCAGATCAAAAAGAGACTAGCTACTTTTTGGTCTTTATCGAGGTAGTGGTAGATTTTTTGAATGAATTCTAGTGTTGCCAGATCAGTGAATTTATTGTTCCTGTAATCAAATTAATTGTTACAAAATAAATTATTTGACTCTAAATAGAGATGTGTGTTCCATTGGTAACTGCTTTCTCAGGAATTTTTGATAAATAGCTTAGCAAAGTTATGGGCCTATGATTTTCAACCAAATGCGGATCTTCTGTTTTGAATAAGGGAATTACTTTACCACATTTTAATATATCCGGAAACTATCCGAAATTTATCGATACATTAATAAGGTATGCAAGAGAATCTGCTATAATGTATTTACTCAACTTTGATAGAGGAATAGATATTTGATCAATACCCGTTGAATTTTTGTTCTTCATATTGTCTATAATATTAATAATTTCATCTTCGGTTACAGGTTCAATAGAAATTGTTGTATTGATTGCTTTTTTGGTATTGTTCAACTGTTTGATACATTATTCCCAAAATGATTATGCAATTTATCTTTAACACATATGGAAAATAGTTTGCAAATATTTAACTTTTTTTTGTCCTCATTTATTATTTCATCATTTATTCTTATACCGGTTTTTGTTTTCCCTTTTTGTTAGCCTAGTCTATTATTGACTATTTGCCATAAACTCTCATTTTTATTACTTGAATTTTCAATTTTATTTGTATTTATTTATTTTCTTATATTGGCTATTTTGTTATTAATGCATGTTTATAAATTTTAAAAGCTATTATTAATTCTGAACAACCAGAATTTTTGGCAATGTAATACAGATATTTTAAATCATTAAATTCTTGTCATTTTGAGACTTATTTTTTTATTGCCTGACATAGCGCTCTTTTTACAACTCATATTCAGACACCACAAGAAATGAGTTAAAAATTCTCAAAAGTAGTCATTATGTTGTTATGTTCCACAGAAAATAGGTCAAATTCATTATAAAATAAATTAGCAAAATGATTTTTGCTCTGGAAAAGTTCTGCATATTGTGTTATTATCTGAAACACGATCGCTATAGTTAGTTTCCAAAAAATTATAAATAAATAATAGTTATCCTTAAAGACTACGATATTTGTGAATCTACTCATATTACTTCGCAATCCGTTAAATTCAAAATTACATAATCTAAGGCTATATTTAAACTGAAACATTTTCGCAAGTCGATTCTTGCTGGTTGATTAATTAACGATTTTAACAAGGAGTCAATTATATCTGATAAGGATTTATTTGGTTTATATTTGATAGCTTGTCTCTATTAAAATCTTCTGTTAGTATTATATGTCTAAATATATTAGTTACATCACCTAAGGCTAATGATAAATTCAGTAGAAAATATTTAATATTTTCGTTTGGTGAAATATATATTAGCAACACAAGTGCAGTAGTTATACATAATCATTACTATTTCAAAATCAATTTCAATACAATATTTTTTTGCGCATTGTAACTTTACAATGCTCAGCTAGGTTACTCCTACAAAATATGGCTACCGCACCATGTGCCTGTTAGTGCATTCTGTAAGTCGGACAGGAATATGAATTTTTCTTAGCCTAACGGGACTATGTCGCTCCCCCGTTTTCGGGGATGCTGAATACGATGGCGATGGTTAAAACTCTCTCCAAGCTCACCTCACCCAGCAAACGGCCAAAAACCACCCCCGAATTAGGTAAACCACATATCCGCCGTCTCCTACCAGCCAAACATGTGTTACTCCCATTTTCGAGAATGCTGAGCACGATGGTGATGTCGAGACCCCTCCTTGATCCCCGCCAACCCTCCAAACGGCCAAAAACCACCCCCCGAAAGGAGTAAACCGCGTATCCGCTCCCTCCTATCAGCCAAACCTGTGTTAACCCCTATTTCGAGGATGCTGAGCACGATGATGATCTCGAAATCCTCCTCGACCCCCGTCAACCCCCAAACGGCCTGTGTAAACCTGTGTTATCCCAGTTTTCGAGGATACTGAACACGATGGTAATGTTGGATCTTCTTCCCGGGGTGAACCGACTCCCCAAACGAACAAAAACTACCCCTTTGATACGCGGTTTTATGAAGTAAGTGCACCGGATAAGAGAAAATAAATAATTTGTTCAGATCATTGAATAGTACCGGATGCTGATTACAGGTATCTTGATTAACACGGGGGCCTCGAAACCCTGTTTTATTCTAGACGTCCGATCCAGATAATTTATTCAATGCCTCATATTGAGGCGTGGCCCTAAATATGCGAGCTTTAATTTGGGCGGGCAAAGTCTGATCTCATATCATTATACCTACTATTTTTTGCTCTATTTATTTTGCAATTACCTTTATTTTTATTTCTCCTGTCTCGCCTTTTTTTACCTCATAATATTTGACCAGTTATTTTATCTAAATCTCATCAACAAAAAGAGAAATATACAATCCATAACTAACAATAAATTATACGAACACAACCAACCGACCGCTGACAGTGGCGCTGACTGGACTGCGCTAGAACAAAATGTATCCTCGTGTATTCTCTCTCTCATCCTTCGCTGCTGCACCGGTACTGACTAGCAGACAAATCCATCGCATGTCGTTCCGTTTCTAAGTAAACGGTCCAAAAGCAATTTGCAATTCTAAAAAATAAGTTTAAATATAAAAATATGTTTCCCTATATTTTTTGAGTCGAAATAAAATATTATACGATACAATATCTGTGATATCGCCTAATAATCTTTTGTGTAGTTACACAGCTCAGACTATGCACTCGCCGAACAACTTGGTTTTCTAATTCAATTGTTTGTCTCACAAAATGATCCTTATGAAATTATATTTTGGGGGCATATTGAATATAATTGAACTGCTACATTTACTTTATTCAAATAGCTTCCTAAATTAAAGGAATCATATTATCCACCCACACTCTTCTCTTTCATTAATTCACAGTTTCCTTTGATATTTTTCATGTTGCTTACAAAACTGCAAGTACTATATTGTTTGATTCCAAATTATTTTTTTAAGGTATTTTTAATAGATCGAGTACTACCAAATTGTCATATTTAGGCTTTAATGCTCTATAATATTCTTATTTATAATATAACCATTGCGCCATGTGAATTTCTGATATACGTGGATCCGTTCGGGTAGTCAGTTAATATATTAAAAAGAAATAAATCATTTCAATTTCATTTACCCTAAGATATCTAATAAGAATCTGTAAGCTCTTCCTACATCCCAGCTACCCTCCCTCTTTAAAGAAGGATGCGTCATTATTTACTTTCATTTAATCCACGAGAAGAGCTCAGAGCTGTCCAAGGGTTTGATACTCCACGCTTCATGTTCCTTTTAGTTAGCAATTTAAGCTTTGACGCTACCTAACTTACTTTCCCATTTCCCTTCGTGTATAGAGTTGACAACAACCAACAGGACAACGGATCTGACCATGGGAGGAACTAAACCGGAATATGTTTTAATTTCTAATTGTAATGGATTTATAATAAGAAATATCGCTTCTTCAATAAAAATATTTTGAGACATTGTGTGCTCGAAAAATGTTTATCGTCTAGATAGCCTTTCATTCTTCGTGAGTAATAATTAGAAAAAAAATCCGTTTTGACAGTTGTGTGAATAATAGTGACTAAAAAAAAATAGAAATATGAGAGTTTAAGGGTTTTAGAATTGAGATCGTACTCATTAGTTTTGACTGGTTTCATTGAAGAGTTTATTTATTGATACGCTCCATTTGGAAAATAGGGAGAATAGTAATAGTTAATAGTTCGTTATAGTTGCAATTTCCAAAAACGCTGTCAGGAAGCTTGTGAGTAATTTTAAAAATATCTTTCTATTTTATATAGATTACCCCTATTTTAAATACACAGAAACATTATAACATTCTTATATATGCCCTCATTCTTGCTAGAAATAATAAACTACAGCTTGCAGTATTTAACAGCTTACCTAATTCGTTATTTCAAAATCAATTTGAATAATGAATATTATATCAATGGCAGATTATTAGACCTTGTTTTATACAATAACATCTCAATAATTGAAGGATCAAGTGATCCGATAGCTAAAGAGGGCATTCAGCATTCATCTTTGTGTACTTCAGTGACGATAAACTTCAGTTATAACTTAAAAAATAACTTTCCCATAATACCCCAGTTAAGTATGCATTCACTTTGGCTTTGTTAGATATCATCAGCCTGCGCACTCCGGGTAATGGTTCTTGATAACTGCTTACCATTCAAATACATGGCGCCACTTATTGCCGAATATATGAATGGCAGATATGAATTACACATGTACACATATATACGCATACATAAGTGCAATATATTTAAGATACAAAAAATTACCTAGTTTTAAAATACGAATAAGTACAAGAAAGAGAAAAAATGTTTGTATACCTATATAGAGTGGGGCAATAGTGCGTCGGACCTCGATATCTCGAGTTCTATGATAATAGAAATTTTTTAAAAAATTGCAAGTAAACTAGATAAAAAGTCTATAACTGGAAATTATTTTCGAACATACAGGGCGAGCCAAGACGAAATTACAGAACCAAGTGCCTTTTTTAAATGGAATGCTGTGTATATCAGTACCTTTTTTTTAAAGCCCTTTCTAGGCTCTATTCATTCTTATATTAGCATTGAGCATCTCCCAACCACTTGGATTTAATGAATTTTTTGTTGAAATAATGCAATCTGCAGATGGATAAAAAATCACCACAGTCACAATTATGGGTTTTAAGAAAAACTTATGTGAATACCAGTCTAACTAACTAATCTAAATAATGTTTTTGAATCATTTTCATTTCCTAAAAATATGCAGGGTGACCAAACATTATTTTTCAATTAAGAACATTTTAAATTGAATTTTCTCAATTTTTTCAAATAACACCCTGTATATTTTTCAACGATGTAAGTTAGAAATGAAAAACGAACATTTCTTGTAAGTGCTTCCCTAGGGCTAATTGCAACCAATTTCGTTTTATTGAGCAATAATTACAAAATTCAAAAGTATTGCCCCACCCTGTATACATACACACCATTACAATACATATAATACAAATATTTATCTTAAGATCAAAATATTTTATACCTTTCTTTGAGATAACAAATAAGTTTTCAATTTTTACTTCCACTTCCAATAGAAGTATAGTAACGCAAAAGAAAAATTATTTTATTTTTTGTTCAAATTGACTTAAAATATGAAACGTCGAGATTTTAAATATTGACTTGAAATTTGATGTACTTATGTATTGTAATGAGATCTGGGACTAGATTATATTTTTATCTAATTCCGTTGAAGGATTCGGGGGTAAATGGGGTAAATAAAGGTAAATAGGCAAAGCAAGCAGGCAAAAATCCACAGAATTGCAATTTAGGGCATGTACGAAAAGTCACGGTATCAATTTTTTTTTGCATAAGCCTATCACCG